>MU182454.1:63850-102444 GCA_016904865.1 Pissodes strobi | reverse complement strand
TTTGATACAATTAGAGCTTTGAAAAATCCTTTTCCATTGGCTGGTTATACCATCCAATGGATAATTAATTTTTCTATCTTGCAGCTTTTCCGATTAGATGAGAGAATAATAATTACATCAACGGTAAAGAAGTAATTTTTTTTTGTTGGAAGACAAGACTTATGGATCTTGTAGCATCTCTAAAAACAGAAATATACGCAGAGAGAACGAGATGTGAATAACAAAATTTAATGTAATTAATGAAACAGAACTATAAATTATCAAATACTGAATACAAACTGTTGAAAATGTAATTGTTCAATTGTTGAAAGAAAGGCGAAGACATGTAGAGAGAATGAAAGAGCAAAAGGAAATTCAAAACGAACAAAACCACCGAACCAATTTCGAATAGATTTCTGCAACATAAGAGGCCTAAATACAGACATAAATTCGGTAGACCAACATCTACAAGCAAATAGATCACACATACTAGCCCTTACAGAAACACAAGTATTTAGACATAAGCTCGGAATATGCCTTTTTGTCCGAAGTGACCTTTCATGTCACCGCGAGGAAATACTCGAATGGAACAACCTTGACATCATGTGGCTCAAGTTCACCACCATTGGAGTAACCAAGTTTATATCTCGCCCTCCGAGCGATAGAGCCAACCAAAGCTTTTTTAAAACACTAGCTACCACTTTTGACTCAATACAGGTCGATCACCCCAATTCAGAATTAATCCTTCTGGGAGATTCAATGTCCACAACACCAACTGGCTCAAACATCACAACAAGACCCACAACGAAGATAGAGAAGCTGAAGCATTTGCCATCAGCTGCGGGCTTACTCAATTTGTAGACGAACCAACTCGAATCTCAGAGAGGGGCGAATTCGCCGCCCTCCTGGATCTTTTTCTAACCACCAATCCTGACCAGTACACAGTTACAGTTGGTCCGCCATTAGGTACTTCCGACCACAAACTTATTACAACGGTTTGTGAATTGCCACTCATACAGAAGGATCCACCATTGCCTCGCAAAATCTGGCATTACAATTCTGCACACTGGGACGATCTAAGGCAGTTCTACCCAAATTTTCCTTGGCTCGACGTCTGCTTTGGCACTAACGACCCAACAGTCTGCTGCGAAGAGATTACGCAAGTAATCTCCTCAGGAATGGCATCATACATCCCAAATTCCATCAAGTTACCATCAAGAGGAATGCCATGGTCCAACAGAAGCTGCGAAAGAGCTGTAAGTAGGAAACAGCAAGCCTACAAGTACTGGCAGCAAAATCAGACCGCTGAAAATCGCAATTATTTTATCGAAGCGAGAAACGAATGCAAACGTGTGATCGACGAAACTAAGGACAAACACAATCAAAGGATCAGGAATAAACTTTTGCAATGCCCCAGTGGCTCCAGGAATTTCTGGTCGGTAGCAAAGGTAGTAAGTAATAACTTAAAAAAAAAGTATCTCCCACCTTTGACAGACCAACGTAGTATCACGGCGACTACAGTCAAGGAAAAAGCAAACATGCTCACCAAAATATTTTTATCGCACTCTACCTTAGACGTACCTCAAGACAGGGCTTTCCCCACCATATTGAACATCAACACTACCATGGCAGAAGTCAAGTTTCATCACCGTGATATTCGTAAAATCCTTAAAGAAGTAGATACGCAAAAGGCATCAGGATCGGACGAAATACCTGCCATACCGCTTGAGTGCAACCTGTGCCAAAGAAAGGCAAGAAAACCACAACCTCAAACTATCGCCCAATTATTGCCTTGCTTCCAATAATCTCCAAAGTCATGGAACGTGTAGTCAATCAGCAACTACTCAAGTACCTCGAGAACAACAGATTAATCAGCGATATTCAATACGGCTTTCGCACAGAGAGATCGACAGGAGATATATTGACGTATGTTTACTTATATATGGAGTAGGGCAATTGAGAACTACGGAGAGTCTCGAGCGATTGCGTTGGATATTTCGAAAGCATTCGAAGGCAGGCTGGACGGACTGCTAAAAAAACTGCCTTGTCTCCTAATTTAGATCAGAAAAACCTTTACCAGCGACCGAGATTTATTACCGCAGACAGGAGCAGATTATAGCAATTAATTAAGATCTGGAGAAAGTTCAAACTTGGGGCGACAGAAATTTGGTCCAGTTCAAAGACCCAAGCAGCCACGTTTACCAAGATACCCAATACGGCGGGCTCTGATATCATTATGACAGGATCGACCATTAATTCATCCTCGTCAATCGGACTGCTGGGTGTCTCGGTCAACAGCAATATGTCCTCGCATGACCGCGTTGCTTTCATCGCAAAGCAGCCTCCCGGAAGCTTGGTGCGCTATTTCGCAACAAAAACTGTATACACCGCAGCAGTTGCTCTTGCTCTACAAAGCGCAAATAAGACCGTGCTTAGAATATTGCTCACACATCTGGGGTGCCGCACCAAAGCACACCCCGAAGCTACAGCTACTTTCACGGTAGGTGTTCCCAGGATTTGGCCCGCCTCATCCCGCCCCTGGCAACGCCTGTCAGACAGTCACGACAGACGGAAAGAGCGCACCAGTTCGTCGTACAACTGGAAACACCTAGAATATCGCTTTACAATAACTCGTTTGTCTGGCGCACTGCATCACTGTGGAACTCACTCCCAGGACATCTGTTTCCCCCATAACAACCTACAACTTTTCAAGAACCGTGTCAATTAACACACACCGCTCGTCGAGCGCCATAGGATCTCCTTTTTGTGTGTGCCACTACCATAAAAAAAATAATACAGATAACTCACACCTTTTGTTGAAGGAGAAACCATTTTACACCAAGACAAATCTTTTTCGAAAGGTGACTTACGATTTTTGGAACGTACAGAAAAGAGAAAGCGATGTAGAGACGATTAGAGGTGACAGCAGTAAAAAAATTAAACAGAACAGAAAGCGAGATGGAATAAAAAGCGATAGAAAAAATAACTGACGAAATAGAAAATAGATATAACAATACAGAGGAAACCATCAAGATCCAGGTGCAAAATTCCTCGTCCGCTGATATTAAGAAGGGTATTGACAACTTAAAAAGTAACCTTGCAAATGATACCACCTTGGTTTGGGACTTAAAATCTAAAGTTGTTAACCCAAATCAACAAAGTGCACTACCTACGATGACACGCTTTACTTCTACGTCGTGCTCTACTCAAACTACGTCAACGGCATTTGTCTCATCTTCCACTCAAACGGAACTGCCTACTGAAGTTTCCTCAATCCGAGAAGATTCCAGATCCAGATGGCACTATGTGATCGTAGAACACCTCCCGACAGGATTTACTTCAAATAATATTGTGCACTATGTAAAGAAAAAGTTGAAGACATCAGAATTTATTCGATGCTCTAACCTGTTCAGTCAGTGCAATGACTCCAGGGGAACTACATGTAAAATAGGGACCCTATCAAGAAAGTCCGCTGAGAATTTGTTCGGCATCAATATCTGGTTACTCGAGGCTCAAGTTAGATGGTCAACGGAATCTGAAGTCCCTCAGATGTAGCTCTATCTAACTCTCTCCAACAAGGCGAAAGTGACTAGCAGCCCGACCTCTGTCAATCTGCGGGACATTCCCTCTCCAGACAGTGGAGCTAAGGCACACAAGGTAACTACAGTAGCTTCTGACAAACAGGCTATCGTTGCTTGCAAAATTAATGCCCTTGTGAGCGATGTCGAAATTAAACTGTCTAAGGAATCACCCCATAAACCGTCCTTCTCTCTGGACCCACTGTCTCTCCCAACAGTTAAATTAACACTGGCCGCCAGTAAGGCTAACGACTCTAGTAATCGTTTCCTAATGGCAAGGCTAAGGGAACCTGCTATCTTGAGAGCCATTAAGTTGAACCTTGCCTATTTGTATGACCAGACTGCCTCGGTATGCTACGAGGGATTTACCAACATAAGCATCAGATTATTCCTAGCATCTGAAGGACTGCCAATACAGGATGACATATTACGTAAGGTCTACCACGACTTTCATGATGCATATGGGTTTAAACACACTTAAGTGGAAGCAGATCTTCGTACCTACAGATCACATGTTGTTTCGGAGAGGACGATTCAGCTTCAGAAGTCCAGAGAGGGTCACCAAAAATACTTCTCCAGTGTTCCCCGAACAAAAATTTTTAAGCAGCTTGACGTGTCCTGAGCGACTAGATTCATCTAATCCTGACGCCAGGTTTAGTATGGTTCTTATTAATGTTGTCTCACTGCGAAACAAGACTGATGAATTGGTTTTGTTTCTAGAGGAATCAGGGTTCCCCCAACTAGTTGCAATCACAGAGCACTGGCTGAGTGAGAATGAACCGCTTTATGTTGAAGAGTACTACACAATAGCCAGATATAATCGGAAAATAATCGGAAAAACTCGGCTCATGGGGGAACACTGATTCTTTCCTTAAACGAGGGCTTCTCCCCTGTAAATTTGATCATCTCCAATCGGATATCTACTTTGAATTTTCCATTGTATACAATAAGAACTTTGATTTACACGTAATTTGTATATATAGAGCGCCAAATTCCGATGTGCAATTGATTTTTAATAACCTGCTAAGCTTGCTAGACGGTCTCTCGGTAAAAGGCAAGAAAATTTTGTGCCGTGATTTAAATATTGACTACGCTACCGCTTGTGCTGCCCAAAAATCATTAATTTCTATTTTTGACTCTTTTGGTCTTTCATTGCAAGTAACCTCTCCAAATAGGATTTCTAACAATTCCTCTTCTATCATTGATTATGTAGCATCCGATTTTCCTTCAACTGATGTCCAATCGACAGTAACAAGCGCGGGTCTCTCTGATCATGAGGCAGTAATCTCCAAATTCAATATTTCTTATAGGACCTCCAAAAAAACTCGCCACCTAGGTAGAATACGAACAATTTTAGCCAATGTAGGTAATTTTATGTCAAATTCCCGCAGGAAACGAGTATTCCTAGAAGGGATAGAAGAGTAACCCAAGAAAGTTTTTATATGAGGCAACAAAATATATAAATTATCAGCTGCTCATACGATTACTGCCATTTTTTGAAACGTATATAGTAACTAAAAAGGTGATAAACTACTGACTTCGTGACAGCACTGCATTCCTTTTATCACGGACTTTAATTCATAAAACTTGCATTATTCGCTGATTTTATCCACAGCATCGTCAGCATCGCATTTTTACGGTGTACTTAATTAAAATTCCCAAGGGGCCATAATGAATCCATAATGACAATGGCATTCGCTTTGTTAAAATTTCTGAAAAGCAGCGAGTTTTAACTTAATTTCACAAAAGCCCTAACATCACATCATTCTGATTTATTAATGGAAGCGAAAGTCGACTTCAATACCACCCATTTAGCGTCGCGTCGCGTCGGGCGTACGTCGCGTCGTGCCTACTGCGAGTAGGTATATACATGAATGTTAAAATATCTTCCTTGCCAGGGGAATTTTAAAATAGGGCAATTTAACTTAACTTTAACTTAACTTTCAGTCTCTTCCTCTTTCCTGTAGTATTATTAAGGCAATTAATTGAAAAGGGTTAACGTTCTGAAAGCACAAGTTCAAAGTTTCTGAACCGTTATTTTAAAAGCAATAAATTTCCTTTCAAGTTAAGTAAGAAATTGTATCAGTTTCTCCAAGGCTGAAACTTTTTTTAGTGGCATATTTACAATCTATGTAACCAAACAAGCAGTTTATACTGAATTTTTGCGACGAACTATTGGAATTTAAGATCAAGCACAATCGCTTTGACGTAATTTTGAACATAGTTTACGGAAACACGGACGCAGCTTGCGACCTGCGTTTAAGCTAGTGAATTGTCTTCATAATTCGACAACCCTTTTGAACACTGGCAAAAATTACTTGACAGACGTTGAGAATCGCGGAATCTCGTTTCTTGCAGGAAATAAAAGATGTTCTTAAAAACAAATTTACAATAATTTATTAAAATAAATGGAATTGGACTGAAACAATTCAAAATAGAACTTGTTAAACAAATTGCTTTAGAGTTTTTTTGAAAAATTAATTAATTAGTTAAATTTTGGACAACAAAAAAATCACTTGAAATATCAATAATTTAAATTAGTTATAAATAAAAGATTCTGGTCTTTACAATGATCTTCAGATTGGCAAACAGAATATTTAGCTTCGTCTAGACGTTTAACCCTGGTTGGACATACGTCTCTTCACCTCATTCCTCTTCTCAAGATGCCTGTTGGTTATTAGGCCTTTATAGGTGAGGATAATACCAGAGGACTTTAAGGACAAACGTCTTATGCAGCTGGTCCGTCTAGGCTTGCCAGAATAACATACTCGTTTGATGTTTGACAATCAATACGAGCTCTTCGGCCAATCCCCGTGAGAATATGCAAACAGAAAAATTGGTTTTAGACCAGAATGTTGGTTGATATCAAAAGAAGAAATGAAAAAAATGAACAGTGATTTAAACAAAATCAGCAAAAAAATTCAAACTCTATTTCTTAAGAATTAAACCTATGATCAAAAATACAAGCTTCGTAAATGAATCTGATACTCAAGTTCATTCAGAAATTTTTTTTAAACTTGACTGAAGCACACTTCTAATTAAGTGCAAAATAAATGAAAAGTCCACAAAAAGTTCATTGAATAAAAAAGTTCTAAAAATAAGCAAAATACTAGTCAAAAAATTGATAGGAAGATATGATTACTTCAAAATGGTGAATTTGCAATTATGCAAATTCCCCGTAAGTCAAATTCGTGCATTAGTAAAACTGTAAATGCAAGAATTACAATATTAACATTTCACAAAATGTCAATCGTTCTCAAAGATCCCGCCCAGGTGAGCGTTAAGTGCCCCAAGAAAGGTAAACAAAGCAAATTTAGTTAAAAATTTGGCAAGGAGCTAGATTTACAAAGAGAAAAGATATAAATTTACCATCCACTGTCGGCAGAGAGAAAAAGTAAAAATCCAAGGTGAGCTCTCAAAAAAATTCAATATTATATTTTTTCATAAATCAGAAATTAGAAAAGAGAACTCACCTTAGCCTCCTCAAAGTGGGATATCCCAATTCCTCTACCGGCAGCAAATTGAAGGTTTAATGGTCTCTTCCCAAATTTGGCAAGGGCTTATGTCACTAGTTGACTTAAAAAAAAACGTGATATTGGCACCAGAAACTTGCTTAAAACATAAAAAACCAACAGAAACTTGTAATAAAATGGTGTTAGTTAGAAATTCTTCTGTGAAGTTAAATTTTTCTGTAGAAGTTAACAAAATTCACGATAAATATATCAAACTATATTCGATAAAGATTCCAATAAGATCATTTACTCAACATTTCCTAAAAAGTGCCAAGATGGCCACGATGAAAAAGATTACAATTTACAAATTTAGATATTAGAAATCTACTTCAGATATCTAATCAGAAATGTTGTTGACCAGATCACAGCTTTGAAAATCCCTTTATATTTCGAAAATTGTCGTAAGACATGCCTAAAACAGAAAAATTAAATCGATAAACTTAAAAACTGAATGTGCAAAATCACACCCAGCAAAAATAAAATGGCCTGCTCACCTAGACGTTACCGTCGAAAGGATGAAGACGACTCATTAATTAATTAGAATTATTATCGCCCTTTATTACCAATGGCTAGTACAATAAAAATATTGTTACAGAAAACGATATAAATATACTACCTGTACAATTTTGACAGTAGGTCCACCGATGTATAAATGATTTAACTTTTATTGAAACCTCATTCAATTGCAGAAATCAACCGTATGTAGAAATTTGCATAAAAATCACTTTGTTAGAAAGAAATCTTAAAATATGAAAAACCATGTAACGAAGTAATTATTATTTCGTTACAAAATTTTTACCTCTATGGGCCTTTTGCATAGCTAATGATATTTTTTTACTCTATAGATTACATTTATGATTCTTTAAAATCCCTGTAGTCTTTTTGCGTACCTATTGAGACACTGGTGCTTTAGACATGTTAGTATTTGCTGTTACGCCATAGTGGTAACATCATCAATATTAAAAAATGGCGACATTCACTTTAACAAAAATATGTTCTAATAATTCTCCACTATCAGTGAGTGAAAAAGTTATTATTTTAAATGTACACGACTGCAAAAACACGATTACCCATGTTTTACTGTACAAGAAATTGTTGAACGTTATTCCCGAATGACTGGAATTGGAAAATCCACCGTTTCCAAATTATTGCGGGAGAGAAAGGTAGCAGGTCAAGTGGAACCTCCAAAGAAAGTTGCAGGAAGACCAGCAAAAGTCCTTGATGAAGACATTAAATGTATAATTCGAAGAAAAGTTCACTCTTTTTATTTTAAAAAAGAAATACCCACCCTAGATAAAGTTTTGACGGAGCTTGGCCAAGATGACAGTATTCCTTTGATAACTAGAAAATTCTTATGCACAACTTTAAAAAATATGGATTTTACCTGGGAAAAGCATAACCGAAAAACACTTTCACTGGAAGGCGATGAAATTGTTTGCTGGCGACGAAAATACTTGAGAAGTACAAAGCAGTCCCGCAGAGAGCAAAAAAAAAATTATCATGATGAGACGCAGATCGATGAAGATTATATATTACAAAATATAACACAACAACAAGACAAAAATATAACCAGTGCCCGCCAAGCTTTCACGGAAGGCCTGTCAACGGATATTAAAGTACCTTCGGGAAAAAGGAAGAGACTAATAATAAAGAAAATTTGCTACCCTTTCAGTCGTGCCGGACAGGAGATTACCGTGAGGACATGAATTCGGATATTTTCGAAGACTATTTAGGTGGAATGATAAAATTGGTTCGGGTGGTGGTTATGGATAACGCAAGCTATCATTCACGGCGCGGCGCATAGAGAAGACACTAACTTCATCTTGGAGAAAACAAGAAATTATCGATTGGCTAACTGACAAAGGTATTGAGTTTGAACCCAATTTGATAAAGAAAGAACTGTTAGCCATAGCAAATTTACACAAAAATCGTTTTATGAAATAAGCCGTGGAAGATATAGCAGAAAAATTTAATGCAACTGTGCTGCGCTTACCGCCATATCATTGCGAATTAAATCCTATAGAACTTATATGGGCCGAAGTGAGAGGATTTGTAGCAAGACAAAACACGACATTTAAAATGAAAAATGTTTAGCTGCTCTTTGATTAAGCCATTAACGAAGTGACATCAGAGAACTGGCGAAAAGCAGTTCATCATGTGATTAAACAGGAGGAGGAAATGTGGGATCTTGACAACCTGATCGATCAGACGAACATCCCTTTCATTATTATAATATCAAGATGACAGTTTCTTAGATGACGAAGAATAATCTAACCTAAACTATTATAATTTAATTGTTGTATAATAATAATAATTTTATCTATGTATATTATTTACATCTTATATATAATTTTTCTTTAATTCCTTAAATTTCAATTCTTTCTAAAAGTAACAAACCTGCACGCCTTTGACGTACCATTTTCAGTATTTATGAATGAATAACAATAGAGAAAACGCATAAATATACCTAAACCGGGTGGTAATATGTGCAGTACCTGCACTGGATGAAAAAAAAGAATTTTGCAATGAAACCAATGCCAAACTGTGGAAATGACATAAATTATTGGTGGCACAGCTTACTCACTACCAGCTAGTCATCTTGCGGCGGCATCCTTTGATTTGGGAAAGTTAATATCCAAATTTTGCAAGTTGCCATTGCCATGATTCAATATTGTTTTAAACCTCTGGGCATCTGAATAATACTTTTAACAGTTAGTTTAATTTAAAATATGCTTTTTATCTCGATTTTAAATGGCAAAATTGTATAAAAATCCGAAATTTCCGGACTTTTTTAGGACGATAGCCGTGGCTTCGGACAAATTTGTCGTGGATTTTGAAGCGAAAATTCATTTTAAATTCAACCGGGACTGTGGAACTGAACCGTTCAGGGCACTGCCCGTTAGGCGCAGTGCCCGACACTCCAACTTTCCGATTTCGCTAGAGTGTAACATTTTGAATTTCGTATGTTTAAAATTAACTTAAATTTGGTGTATATTTCGCACATTTGATATGTATTTTCGTTGTCAGATAGTTCTCGAATATTTGATCGAGTTTCGACATCACTGCGCCATCTATTGTAGCTGTTGAATGCAGTAAATTTCCAGCCTGGTACCTGCTTTAGTGTTTTTAACACGAAACAGTGATTCATGCGATGCGCGTAAGATGGAGTTACACCGCGTTGTCCAAAATGACGTTGGTATTATTTAATTGACCTAATTGTACTAGAATCTTTATTACAATTTATTATTTTAATTAATTATTCTTGATTATGGTTCGCATAGATGTTAGCCGATTTGTTTGGTCTCGAGATACGTATTTAAATTTTCAAAATTTCAAGCTACGTAGTGCTGGTTTAGTACTAGCGAGCTTAGTACGCTTTTGAAGTTTTTTTTTTGAAGGGACATTTGGTCGAGGTGCATGGGCCACGGCCATGTCACTTTTCTACGGTCATTTGGTAGAAGTGCTCGGTAGCTCGTATCTGGAATTCTTCAGACCATCTTGATGGGATTTTGAGCCAAGACTACATAAATAGGTTCTTGTATATCTTATATTTGCTTGCCTGTCTCTGTTTTTGATGGATTAGTAGCAAGAAACCTAATTTCTTCACGGAAGGATTTTTATCTGCCAGACATGGAATAGAGGATTAACATTCCTATAAAACCCTCGTTAGAACACCTTGAATTGAGGTAAATATCTACCAGTATTTAAAGAATGTATTCATGGATTTAATGTTCCTAAAGAAAACAACTTATTTCTCTTAAACTAGTCTATAATGGCTAAATACCATTAAATTAGGTTATCTTCTAGTTACAAAGTGGTTTTAATATATCTAGTTAAACTTAAAATGTAAACTCTAATCTAACAATTTGTAAATCAGATTTTTTCCATTAGATTACTCTCTAATTTGACCACTTTAATCAAACTTCTATCTAAAACATAGTTTTAGTTAAACTATAAATATCTTTTAGAAATAACCTACTGATTATTTTCATAATTTATAATAACTTTCCTATTCGTACTGTACTGGGCTTCGTTACATTGTCAAAATGCCTGTGATGCCACATTTTGGGTACTTCACCAAATTTAATTCTAAAGTATTAAAGGGGTTACTCTTTATAAAATGATATTCTCATTTTGGGGGATGTCAATGCTTTATATTATTATATTACATATTTTTGATATTACTGCAAGATTAAATTGAGGAGTTAGTAGTTTAATAAAGCTTTATCTTGCTGACTGGGGATTCTCCCAATGAACTTTCCTTCCGCTTAAGTAATTAAGCTCAAGTAATTAAGTAATTAATAATTAACTGGGGGTTTTGTATTAAACTGCTGCGCTGGCCACAGTTACATCCAATGAATTGTGCCTAGTGCTTTAGACGTTTTATATTTTTAGGGTTTTAATTTTACTTCTACCATCCTTACTAGCTGTTTGCTAGCTTGCTTGTGGTGCTCGTGATTCTAGCATCTTACCTTACATTACATAACCAACCACTTGTGAGAAGTATACAGTGGTTACTGTTGGTGTACCTTGGATAGTTGTTGAGACCTGAGTATATGATAGCATCCGTGCTGGTTTGAGAGCTGCAGGACACAGATAAGCCTAACTTAGTTTTATTTTCATTCCATCGTTTGTGAGCATTCTAATGTAATAATGAATTTTGATTTTTGATAAATTAATAACTGCATTCTTTTGGAATAATTTGATTCGTAAGTATAACTACGGTTTATAGATTTGATTGCTCTTATATTTGAAAGATAAATTTGCTTACTAGAGCTTTTATATTTGCAAAACGTTGCTTTTAAGCTAGTTTCCATAAGTTGCGATTTCTATATATAGCAATTAGTTTTTGGTATATGTTATATTGACCTGGTTGAATATTGCGACTTAACGATTCGTGATCACGACTTGCTGGGTTTATTTAGCTTTAAGTTTTTATGTCATTGTGCCACTTGTATCAATATTTAACATTAGCTTATTTATTTGAATAGCTATACGAGCCTTAACAACTTATAAGTTAGAGTGTATATATTTCTCTTATTTTTGAAACCGTCTAAGAATTTTGCTTATTAGTTACTACTTTACCTTATGCCTGGATATTTTGCCTGGCTTATAAGCATTTCGATTTTTGCTATCATTATTTAATAATAAGTACTCAATTGAATATAATCGCTCTATACCAAAATTTAATATAGGGTGTTTGCTCGGGTTTTACCTACATTATTTTGTGGTTTTTTACTTATTTTAATTTAATACCGCTTTAATTACCTTATTGCCTACACCTACCTTAACTTTTTGAGTTTAATTTGGCTTCCCTATAATTTACTTTATTTTGAATTGTCCTTAAGGCATTGTTTGATTAATAGTTGGCGGCTTACTTCACCAATTTTATTAATTTGTTAATTAATTTCATTCATTTAATTAACTTTATACTATTTGATTAATAGTTAGTGACTTACTGTACTAATTAATTTGTTCATTAATTTAATTTAATTATTTTATTTTATTTGATTAATGGTTGGCAATTTACTTCGTTGATTAATTTGCTAATTAGTATCATTAAACTAATCTCTTATTCGGTTAATAGTTGTTGATTTACTTCACTAATTACTTTGTTAATTACCCATCATTCAATTTATTGTACACTAATTTCTTCATTTAATTAATTTGTTCTTTATTTCACTAAATTAATTCCGTGATTCTTCATTTTGATTGAAACATTTAATTGAATATTGGATACTGGATAACTTCAGTATTATGTTGGAAAACTGATCTTAGCTTCTAGTTGTCAGTGAGTGGTTTTTCAATTTTATAGATTTATTGTGGTATAATCATTATTGTATAACCTAGCCTAAAAACTTCAATAACAGGACACCTGACCCTTGTATCAGATTACAACATTATCAATAAACGTGGACATAGTTTTAAAATTTTTATTTTTTTTGTTGTGTAATACCTCATTACTTACTTGCACTTATTCATAAGTTTATTTAGTTACTGAGGAGTGGTACCTAGGACATCAAAGGCAGTTAGCAGTTCAACTGGTAGAGCTGCTGGCGCCCTTAACCGAACCCCATCTCTCACTGAGCAGCAGGATTTGCACACTGTCCTCCACTGCCTCTTCTCATATAACTAATTTCTGTTTGATTTTGCTTTATTGTTCTTATTATTTCAGTGTTAATTTATATCAACTATAACCTTACTCTCTGCTAGTAAACAGACAAAGAGTGTGGCAAGAGATGAGTAGCTGGTAGTGAATAAGCTGTGTTGGTGGGTCACCCTGTAGTCCTTTTTCATACCTAATGAGGGTTTATTACAATGTACATTTCTGACACATACTTTTAGTATACAAATTAACAATGGAAATATTATCACTGTCATGATTCCATGCTATATTATTTATTGTCGATGCAGATATGTATTTTAACCATAGCTATTCCTATATAAAATATAAGATATAACTGATGGATTTAAAAATAACAATTTTGACAGTCCAGACCGTTTGACGGAAGATTTTTCTTTGGGGAATAATTGAAATCACGACGTAATTTTAGGAGCTATTTTTCAAGAGTCTACCTACAATTTTGTCACGAAGTGCCAGTTAAAGGTATGCAATAAGTAGTAATATAATAGGAGCAATGATAATTATTGGTAATTTTTTGGAAATTTGACCGGATAAATTTTCGGTTGACTAAGTGTGCAAATTTGTCAGAAATTATGGATATGTCTCCATTGCACAAATTGCGTTTTACAGCAAAATTTCCTAATTCAAAATTTTTAGTGTTTGATATACTTCAAGTACTTCACTGTCACAGTAAAGAAGAAAATGTTAAAGAAATAACAAAATCCAGTAATTACGAATTCGTCGCCATGCCATAAAAAGGTTTTTGATTGGTAGAGTGTTTTCAAAGCAACACAAATACAATTTTGAACGAACGCGCCTTTTTTGAAATTGTATGAAAAATGTCGCGGTTTGAAGCAGCAATACGAAGCAATTGATCAAAGCATTGATTTTCTTACCCCAAAAAACATTAATAGATCCAAATATTCTGTTTAAATACAATTATTACAATATTTTCTATCTGTAAAACAGTACACTCTGAATAAGATGATTGATGTAGGTATCAATAGAGAAGCTCTCTTTAATTTTACAAGATAGGGGAAACGACATGCGAAAAAAAGGTGGGTCGCTATACAAAGAAAATGTGGTCAAGACTATGTGAAACGTTCCAGTTAAACTGGTCAGCCGGACCAGCCAATCATCAACAATTATAACATATGTGTTTAATAATAACAATTTTATAATTAGATTTAAATGCCTGTAAATTTGTTAAGCTAAAAAAATTAAATAAAAGAAACGTTATGTGTTGTTTATCTAAGAACTTCGTTGCATATTTTGCAATTCAAAAGCTAAATAGTAAAACAGAAGCCACTTAAAATTAATTTCTACCAGTCTATTTCTGCAAAAAATATAATAATTGCACTGTTGCGATTGCGAAAGTACATCCACACCACTGTCCTCTTATGGATCTTAATTAAACCAATAATAAATCACAAAATTGACAGTTAATGGGCGGAGGTAGATGAGCGGGAAAAAACGCATGGCCTTCCGCTCGCTTCGCTTGCTTCTAGGGCGCAACCAACTAAAACTAACCCAAACTAACACAAGCCATGCCCAAAATCAGATCCAATCTGGCAAAAAAAGTTCCTGGCTTTGATTTTACATTTTCCAAATTTCATAAATTGCATCTACCTCCGCCCATTAACTGTTACATTTGTGAATTAAAATTCATAAGAGAACCGTGGTGTGAATGTACTTTCTCGTTGCGATTATCCCTCGGATTATCCGATAATTACATGATTATTGTATAATCTTATTTTGACTGGGTTTAGTAAAAAATTAAAATTATTTTTATTGCCGGACTGTCTATTTTGACAGAATCATGAAATTCTCTATGTCATCGGGTCTAAAACTGATTAACGCAAAATAACTCACTACAAAATTTATCATAGAAGAGGAAACTAATCAACTTATATTCCGTTATATCCTATTCAAAATATACAAAATAAAAAAAATACACACAGGTAGACACTATAAATAAATGATAATAAGACAGAATGAATAAAATTTCCGTTTACCAAAATCGTATGTGGCACACGCAAAATAACTCACTACCTTACCTCGATATGTTCTGATATAGTTGAACCTTCGTATATAAAAATGTAATACGGTCCAAGCGAAATTATTATTTAATTCTTATTTTTTAGCTTCTGGAGTTTGTGGCAGAACCCAAACATATAACATTTGTATCCGTAAACTGTTTATGCAATATGCAAAAAGTCAAGCTAAAAAGAGGTCAAGTTAAAATTTAGTAGAAATTTAAAAATAAAATGTATCTATTTTGAATAAATGTTTATTTATTGATGATAAAGTATTTGAATTCTATCATACATTTTACCAGAACCTGCAGAGAACCCTCGACGGTATCCCAAAGCAAGATGAAGTAATTATCCTGGGAGATCTTAATGCAAGTATTGGCAATGAAACAATAGTGGGGATCAAAAACCGATTTAATGAAGAAACCATCAACGACAGCGGTGAACAACTTATACAGATATGCGCCCTTAACAAACTGCGAATTAACAACACATTCTTTCAACATAAACCGCAACATAAATTCACATTTGAAAACACACGAGGACAAAAGTCCATAATAGATTATATAATAACAAACAGAAACATTCACCCCTCCCAAGTGCTGGACGTAAGAGCTTTAAGTTTCGCAAATGCTGTTACTAATCACAATCTCGTAATGGCAAAAATAAGAGTCACGACATACCAAATAAAGAAAAAAACAGAACGAAACAACCAGTAAACTCAATATGGAGGCACTAGCAAATTATTCTACGAAACATCTATACCAACAATGGCTGAAACAGAAGATTGCAAATAATGGGATAAAAAATGATGACGACGTGGAAATGGCATGGAATAAATTACGCACAAATCTACTAAATGCAGCCGAAGAAGTACTTGGAAGAAGAAATAAAACCAGAACCGGAAAACGAAACACTAAACCTTGGTTTAAACAAGAGGTAAAGGACTTAGCAGCTGAAAAACGAAAAGCGTACCTGCAATACCGATCGAACACAATTACGTACGAGGTATATAAGGCGGTCAGAGACCGGGTCAATGCAGAAATCCAGTCAAGACAGCATTGGGATAAATTCTCTACCGATATGGAACACGACCTATATGGAGGACAGAAAAGAATTTGGAATATGCTGAGAAACAGAAAAAGACCAGTTAACGAATATATCCAAATTTCAAAGATCACTACTGAAGACTGGGAAAAATGGTGGAATTGAAATTGGAACAGTAATAAAGAGGAAAACACGGAGACACCCACAAATGAAGAAACACCACCAACTTGGCAGATACCGATAGAGTAAATCAAACAAACGGCAACCGCTCTAAAAAATAGAAAATCACCTGGTATAGACGAATTAAGGAATTTTTACAATTAAATATTGTCTCTACAAAAAGTACCTTCAGAATGGAAGGACAGCATAACAATCCCAATCTTCAAAAAAGGAGAGAAAACAGACCCCAAAAACTATAGAGGAATCACCCTTCTAAGCACAATTTCGAAGCTGTTGACAAAAATATTGGCAGAAGAAGTGACTAGCACGGGAATATGTGAGGAGTAGCAAGGTTTCAGACACAAT
This sequence comes from Pissodes strobi, assembly GCA_016904865.1. Classification (NCBI taxonomy): domain Eukaryota; kingdom Metazoa; phylum Arthropoda; class Insecta; order Coleoptera; family Curculionidae; genus Pissodes; species Pissodes strobi. Next base: position 85,646 of record MU182454.1, on the reverse strand, counting down.
AGATCCACTATAGATGCCATATTCATACTCCGCCAAATAGCCGAAAAAGCTATTGAATTCAACAAACCGGCGTTAATGTGTTTCATAGATCTTACCCAAGCATTTGACAAAGTAAGACTGACAGACGCCATAAAACTCCTAGACGAAAGGAAAGTTCATCAGAATATTGTGTTCATCATCAGAGAGCTGAACACCGGCACTCACACACTCGTAAAAGCATAAAATAGAACAACAAGGAGAATAACCGTCAACACAGGAATTAGACAAGGAGACAGCCTAAGCCCTATATTGTTTAATATCATCATGGATGAAATCATTACAAAAACAAAACAAAATGGAAGGGGATATCGAATGGGAAATGCAGAAATAAAAATAATGTGCTACGCTGATGATGTAGTGATAGTCTCCGAGGATGAAGACAACCTACAAAGACTCCTTTGCAAGTTCGAACAAACTACAAATAAATATAAAATGGAAATATCTACCCGGAAAACACAATCACTCACTATATCCAGAGAGCCCCGAAGATGCAAACTCACCGTTTACAATCAAAGTGTAGAACAGGTGATGACCTTTAAATATCTTGGAGCTAACATCACGAGTAACAGGAATCTAAAGGAGGAAGTAAGAAATCAAACATCCAAAGCCGCTCTAATATCGGGGTACTTACGACCAAAGACCAAAAACCAGCTCCAGACTCCCAGGAAGACCACCGAAGCGATGGTACGAAAGCTGGACATCAGCATCCCAGGACTAGAAAGTTGAAGAAAAACAGGACTCTGAGTCCTAACGTACGAGGAAGAAGAAGAAGAATTCTACCATAATGCTTATGACCTCTATCTTGTTTGTATATACAGAACACCTGACGCTGACATGCATATATTCAGTCATTACTGAGCTTGCTTGAGTCCCTGCCTTTAAAAAGCAATTAATTTTGTGTGGCGACCTTAATGTTGACTTTTCCAGTGTGTGTGCTGCTCAAGAATCTCTTCGGTCCATTTTCGACTCTTTTGGTATAATTATTTACCTCACCTACTAAAATTACTAAAACTAGTTCTAGTACTATAGACTATGTCGTGTCATCTTTTGATCCAGAATTCGTTAACTGTGCTTTCTTTAACTCGGGTTTCTCTGATCATGAAGCAGTATTAACAGAATTTTCGGTAAAATCCAAATGCAAAATTGTTTCACCCAAATTATGTCGTATTTTTTCGGACAAAAATTTTCTAAATTTCAAACACGTATGGCTAACAACTGACTGGGTTTTCCTCTCTCATCATGTCGATACCGAATTTTCTGGATTCGTAAAAACTTTATCTACTCTGGCGTTCAAATCCTTTTCTTCTAGGCCTATCAAAATTAAACGTCATAAACTATGGTCAACTAAAGGCCTACGCACATCTGCAAAGGACATTCGTTCATTATCTCACCTAAAAAAAATACTCGGACAGCGTCTTCTTCCATGATTACGTGAAACTTTACAGACAAGTCTATCAGAAGACTATAAAAGATACCAAGGACATTTATTATATTATTATGAGAGGCTGGTTAAATCCGGTATCGTTACTAAAGAATCATGCTCTATTGTGAATGACTTAAGGAATAAGACTTCTTCGTCTAGCATAATCGCTAATTCACCTGAGAACCAAAACAATTACTTTGTAAATGTGGCTAAAGATTTAATGACCACCATAACTCCTTCTCATGATCTACTTTCATATCTCTCCAATGCTAATGTGAATTTACACAGTTTCTTCTTTACGCCTGTAGCATTTGCTAAACTTCGCAGTACAATTAAAGACATTAAAAACAAATCCTCATCTGGGACTGATGGGCTTACTCTGAAAATGTCTTAAGACGGCAATAATAATTTATTTGCATAAAGGAGGAGATAAAGAATAAGCTTCGAACTATCGCCCAATTGCACTCCTTCTCAAATTATCAAAGATCATTGAAAGACTGGTTAAAAAAAGGCTTCTATTTTATATCTACCAATTTGGATTTTTAAGTAAAAAATGCACAAAAGGTTTTATGTTTTCCCTCTTTAATTAAGTATCCTCCAACCATCACTCTACAGCAACAATTTACTGTGACTTCTCTAAAGCTTTCGATTGTGTAAATAATATAATCTTAATTAACAAATTGCAGTACTACGGGATTCAGGAGAGTGCCTCTCGAATGGTTTAAGTCGTATCTTAACAACATAAATCAGCTTGTGAGGGTTGATACGTGGATGTCTTCTTGCAAGCCAATAGATTGTGGAGTACCCCAGGGTTCAGTATTAGGCTCTTTTTTATTTCAGCTGTTTATCAACGACATTGCTTATCTGGACATTAGCGGTAAAGTCTGTCTCTTTGCGGACGATACTAGTTTCACTTGGAGCAACCCGGATATTCCGGCGCTTCACAGAACTGTATTTAGTGACTTAATCACCATTAAATCATGGTGGGATTCTAATCTCCTGTGCCTCAACGTTTCTAAAACTAAAGTTTTGTCATATAAAAGTACGTTGCAATCTTTTGTGCTTAATAACACCACTATTGACGTCGTTGAATATGTGAAATACTTGGGGCTTGTTGTGGACAACCATTTAAAGTGGGAATTGCACAACGATGCTTTATCAAAAAAAAATGTATGCCTGTTTTGCGCCAGAATGGTTTCCAAAGAGCTTAACTTGTCAACTTCTAGAACAGTCTATTATGCCCTCTTTGAGTCGCATCTCCGATACGCCCTTCCATTCCGGGGTACGTGTTGTGCGACTCAATTTGGGCGTATTTTCAAACTACAAAAGAGAGCTGTTCAATACTCACTGAGATTAAACAGTAAAACTCACTGCCAGGATTTCTTTACAATATTAACTCTTCCTTGCTTATTCATATTTGAATCTGTTTACTTAATCCGCAAGCACGTATCTGCTATTCCAGAAAGTCCATCTCACAACTATCCACTTAGGAATACGGAGCATGATCTTTGTCTGCCAACCCCATGCTCAGAGTTAGTTAAAAGCTCTATACTGTACAATACAAAAAAATGCACAATTACCTGCCATTTGAAATGAAGTCAATAACATCTTTTCCCGCATTTCGCAGAGCTTTGAAATCATACTTACTGGAGAGGGCCTTATACGCAGGAAAGGATTTTTTTATTAATACTTAATTTCGAGCATCTTACACACTGGTTTAATGATTGGTGTTTAGAGTTTAGTATTTAATGTTTAAATGATTAAATATTTTGATATTTAATATTTTATACAATATTTTGACCACGTACAATTTGCACAATTGTATAAAGTTTTGTATAGTTAGGTTTTTCTTTTTCTTTTCATTCTATGTTTCTATTTGTGTTTTTATATGCATGTTTTGTACTCTAGCTCTAGTTTTGTCTACAAACTGTAAACATTTTTGACAATAAAGCATCTTATTATTATTATATTATTATTATGTTAAATTTATTTTGATATAATAAGGATTCAATACGCTCGATTTAACAATTCGATATTTGCTTCCACTTGCAAACTAATACTTGGCGACTACTGAATATAAAACATCTCCTGATAGAATTATTAAAGTTTCGTTTTGCCGTTTGCTCTGTTAAATTCGTTATACTTTTATACCGCTAATTTTATCAGATAAAAACATTATCCACGAACGTCCAAAATAAAACCAACCACCGCAAGAGAGGTCTAGGCCCAACCCTTAACGAAAGAGTAAGTGCTACACAATACGGAATTTAAGTAAAATTGTTAATTGACCCCCGACACGCCAAGTGGATATTAAGATGCTCGTTAAGATAGACCGCAAAACCTCGTCGCGCCGGCAGCAGGCAGGAGTAGCTGCAGAAAATTTCCAGGTTTAAGCAGGAAAGACCTGGCGCATCTGACACGCCGCACAGTGGTCTTCAATTGATCTTTATCGCGATAAAATGGGAAATCACAGCTCTTCAAGATGTTCTAGAGGTTCTAACACATAAGTTTTTAAAATGAAAAATATACTATTTTTATGTTAAATGTGCTTCAAATTATTATAAATATATTTATTTTAACAAAATTATTATATTATGATAGTTCATAAAAATATTCATTAAATGGAATGGTTAAAGTGCAAACATCTGGAGGTTAAATACTTTAAGTTTTGATAAAGGTTTAGTTGGCTAAATACATGTAAGTTTGTTATATTTTGACATACTTTTTTAAAATCCAACAATATGTTTTTTCACCCTATGTACTTTTCGATTTCAGTACTCAATTTGCTAATACAATTATAAGCAATCTGATACAATTGCTCTGATATTACAATAATCAAACCTAACGAATATTAATAAACTAGCTATCGGTATTTACGGTATACATTGTAATTATCAAAATTATTGGCTCTAAACATAAACAACGAATCTGCTGTAGCGCTTTAACAACAATTTAATCCATTCTCTTTTAACATTTTGTATCAAAAATTAGATTTTATGAAATTAATTCACGATAAATAGGCGGGCTAAACCACTGTGCGCCAAGCGGCTGTTTTAAAAGTCATTAGATGAAATTATGCGGTTACAGGGGTCTTTTTTGAAACACGTCTTTCGGCGGTGATGGCATAAAATGAGATGAAGTCTCGATTTGAACACCATTGAAACGACATTACGTTCGACTCGTCTTCCTTAAACCGCTTAATTGTGGAATTGATGGTAACTAATTATCTTTAGAAAGGGCCCAAGACAGTCGTCTGTCTATTATAAAGATATACTGAATGCATTCAATGTCAGAAGAAATTTAGTCGCTACAAAAAAATGGCTTACAAGCGCAGGTTGGAAAGCTGTGATCAGTTAGAAGACAAGCCAACGTAATTGAACATTTAGTGTCCTTCCAAGCGGAGGAAATGTTCGCAAAATAAATAACTAACCCAAAGTAATTGATTATTTCGATATAATGTAGTCAGAGGTTTAAAGACATCCACTCTCCACCACTAACACGCCTGATAATGCTTTAAAAACGATTTCCTACTGTCATCTTCTAATTATAGAAGTATTAAAAAATGGCATTTAACCAGAATCCTTGTATTGAAATTCTTGATTTAGTACATTACATAACTTAGGCCTTTGAGAACTTCAAAAAATATACTTTCGGCAGTGATTTGTTGCTTGTGACTTAAGCAAGGAGGGCTTAGTTTTAAAAATTTTATCAAAATAATATTAATTTAATTTGGTGCGAAATTTGTAATCTTCGGTTGGGCCGTATACGGATGACTGTAAGGAGTCTTTTATTGAAAATCAGATTCTGATACAAGCTTCCATGTAAATTCTCAGGAACTTAGCTGTGTGAGAAACAATTTGGAATAATATATGGGCCGTGAGAAGGTACAAGGTGGATCCCATCGAATGATCTTCTACCTTATCTCAATATCTCTCAGGGTTACGGAAAAAAGCAAAGTACCAATGAGTCTTAGATTTACTGGAGTTTTAAAAAATATCAATAAATAGTATAAGCAAGAGTCTTAGGATTTTTCATGAATAGTTCAAAAAAATGAACGTGTAATCATATAACATGCTACTGAAGTGAAACTTCTTCACACTGTCTGACAAGCATACCAGAAAAGGGGTTAAGAAAATGGTTTAATGGTATTATTAAGTACACTATCAACTGAAATTTCTTTTAATTTTGTATCATTCTGCTTTTTAATTATTGTTAGTCATTCTCCAAACATAAAACAATAGACTAATGATATCTAAAATATGAAATATAAATTATAGCGCTGCATACAAGGTGACCGCACGACCGCAACGTGCACTGCAGGCAGCTCAGGCTGGCTGCCTGCTGTAAGATTTCATAGCGGATAGCGTTTATTTCTCGTTACTCTCGGCTGTACTCGGCGATCTCCGGAGCTTACGCATTTGTTTACTATTTTAACATGTCTAATATTTCACTTCACGCATGGGCCCCCGCTCGCTACGGAGCGCAATCAACAAAAACTAACCAAAACTAACCCAAGGCATACCCAAAATGAAGAAAAAAAGCTTTTTACACACAACCGTAAAAAATATAATTAAAACACGTGTTGCAACCGACGGGAATCGAACCCGGGGCTCCGTTTCAGGGGCTTAGCATCTAACCACTGCACTATCAGAGTACTTGAAAGGAATTCGTTGGACCGTGAAGATATGTGTAAATTTCACGCCTTCCGGGGTTCGTCGAGTACAGCCGGGAGTAACGAGGAATAAACGGTATTCTATTGCATAGAAGTGCGCTCACGGCTCAAGCGATCCCCACTTTGTTACATAGCAAACCGCATGAAAGGGACATACCCTACCGAGCGTAAAGAAGTTTCACTTAAAAATAAACAAATTACAATCTTAAACTGACAGAAATATTCTCCAATAAGTTATTTTAAATGCAACGCGCTCTGTATTATAAGACTTTGAGATTCTGGCAAATATTCAAGTATGCTTGATATTGTCACGAATAATATAATATAATGTCAAATTTAAAAAAACTATATGTGCGCAACTTGAGAATGATTGAATTGAAGGTATGTAACGGGCTACGATTAACTATACGCATTTATTTTTTTTTCTGGACGAAATGGCGAAGGACCAAAATAAAAATTTGCGTACGTGGTCGACTATAGTCGACTAAAATTGATCTATTTCTGGAGAGAAAATAATCAAACATCATATTATTTATTAAAATAGACTACAAAAATTAGATAATCACCACAATAGGACTAGTATTGGAAAAGCATGGAACCCAATCCATTAAACTAGGTATTCTAAAGCAAATAGTTCATATTTATGTCTTGATATATCAAATGCACATGCTTTCTTTTGAACGAATTAACTTTACACACACGATATATTGTTGCAGCTGGAACCACAAAGCTTCGTTGTATATCGGTATTTTCCCCTGGGTTTTGTCCTATTATGCTGTCTTCCTAAATGGAGAAAGAAACCCTTCTTCTAATCATTTGGCTTGTTTTCATTATTTCAGTTCGATAATACACCTTGATGGCCATCCACTGTTTTCGACCTTGCTAATTATGGATCTTTAATTGCTGATTCGAAGTATTTTGGGCATCTGGAATGCATTTCAGCCTTTCTTGGAGGGTTGTGTCTAAAATAAAACAACAGTGATAGATTGTTTACAGATTAGCCGAGTAATCGGAGTTTGGACATGCCGAGTTATATTTTAAGGTTATTTAGGGATATCTAGCACTTTTTGTACACTTGATGGTCATTCTGTGGTAATTTCCTCGTTGATTTATACTTGATAATATATTGTTTTGCTTAGGTGATTACGGAATATTTTCATTTTGGGAATGAAATATTGACGTTTGTTAGAAGTATGAAGTATGTCATGTCACTCCGGTTTTAAACCATAGAGTACACGACCGGTGAAAATCACATCGGATCCCTCCGTCGATATCGACTCGAGAACCACTCTAATTCGCGTTGTATTTATTGTAGGATTTAGCTATCATACGCTTGAATTTGCTGATTATATTGGATGGTATCAATGTTTAGCCCTGTAGGCTTGCATATTGACCCAGTATTACACGAACTCTCCATTATTAAAGTTCGATAATATTTCAGCTCGGAGTAGATTCAACCGACGCGAACGAAATTGGTCTATGTTTCACATAGTCTGTGGAGGATAATTTTGGCGGTATAAGTGACAGCTTTCTGGACAAGCGCGTGGTCTTCACGGTCGACACGGTTGCGAAGTTAATGCCTTGTTTGGAATAATGCTATTAGTGGCGCGTGTTGGTTGTAATTTTTGACTGCCGCATAACGCGTGGGTTATATTATATTCCCACCAAGCATTTAAAAGTAGATTCTAACTGATTTAAATCATTTCGATAATGAGTCGCTTTAGCGCTTGATTTGGCGAATCCGGAAGTATGACATCATAACTTTCTAGTACTTTGTTACAAATAGGGACGCTGCTGGCAACATAGTATGTTGGGCCGGCGCCGGCGTGATGTTAATTCTGCTAGCTCGTCATTTTCGGAGCCAGCCAATTTAGTCTTTATGTGATCTTGAAGGAACCAGTAGGTTTCAGTACCGAGCTCTCGAAATTGGGAATTTTCGTTGAGATACTGATATTTAGTGTGAAATATACAGTGCCCTAGTTAGGGGATTATTCAACGAAGCCCTCGAGCAGGATTGTGGTCGTCGATGGTTTCTTGTCTGATGGATAATTGTGGATGAAAGAAGATTTGTAGATTCGACCACCTGCACCCATGTTTGGGGATTTGATTTTCGAGAGCTGCCACACACTTGAACCCCGTTTAACATCTAAAGGGGTTTCAATTCTTGGATTTCTGTTTCTGTTTTTGGATTTCTGTTTTTGGATTTTTATTTTGGGATCATTGGTTATGGGCCTTCCATTGTCCTCTTACGATCCGGTTTCCTACCTGGGTTTCCAGACTACATATTGAGACTCCTCCGACAACACGTGGTTTCGGAGTAACCATCAATTGACTGCGTGTCTCGCTGTCTGATCCAAGCCTCAACGCATACGGAGTGTGTCTTCTCAACCTTGACGCTCCAGTGATTCGACGAACACCTAGATCCTCGATGAACTCACTGTTGGCTTGATAACGTATCAGATAAGGCTTAATTTAGGATATTATCTAGAGTATTTTGGGACTTTTATTTTATTTCATTTTATTATTGTGTTTTATTTGATTGGTGATTTAGGGCTACTTAAATTAAAGTTTCGGATGAATTTGCTTAATCAAAGTATTAATGATTTGACTTAATTTAAAATATAGCCACCTTCAAGTTATTTGGGAGTGACGAATTATTCTCAATAGTTAGCATAGGTATACTGGATTATCCAGCTAATCCGGATAGTTTTGGCGTGTTATTAATTCATTTCAGCGTAGTCTTGATCGCATGTTTTACTCCTTTTCAGCGTCGTATAATATAAATAGTTTTGAAACTGTTCGCATATAAGCATAGCGTATCGACGAGTAATCATATAGGTTTACCTCTGGTACGGATACCATTTAATAGGTGAATATTATACTTACATGAATCTAGTACATTTGAACTAGCACGTTAACTTCTCGCTTATTGATTAGAGTTATTTAGAGTGTAGAAGTAGAAGAAGTTATCATATTTTTGTACCGCATAGGTTGATAACACCAATCAAGGGCATGTAAACGACACGTGATCACGTATTCGTATTTATAGGGCGCCGTAGTTATAACATAAAGTACTATTTAACATTAAACCGTTACTTTTAATATTCCATCTTTAGCATACATTTATATATTAATTGTCATAGCTACATATACAGGAAATTCTTGTAGCAATTATTTTTCTTATTTAATTCAAAAGTATAGTCACCAATACGGAATATACACTTGTTATTTTTGTTTAATTGAGGTGATATTTCTTTTTGTTTCCCCTTCCAAGTTTTTCAATAGGTTACAGCGGGGAGGAGAGCAATTCGTGGTTATTGGTCGAATCTCACTGAAGATCCAACATCAGGGCATGGCGATAAGTTAGCCGCGTGGCGCTCAGGCATTATAACTCACCACGACCCTTCTCCACTGTCTAAAAGCTGGGGGCCGCCATTGTTCCTGCACTAAAGGCTGTACCACCGATTGTGAACTTGGAGATTATTGTGAAGTTGGAGATTATTGTAAACTTGTATATTTATGTAAATTAGGTTTGTATTTGTTTGGGAACTGAGCGTTACAGGTATAGGTTAATTATTGCTTTATGACGGCTTGCAAAATGTATTTCGTAACACCACGCCTTGAATGGCGTGCAGGTTATGTAGCTAAGATTCGGGATGCGAGTTTACACTGTACTTTAACTACTTGACAGATTCTATTTTGAAGTTACCATCCTTAGATCTTTGACAAATTTACCATATATTCGACTTTTAGTGCTTTAGGTTGATAACCTCAAGTCCACGCATATGTGTGCTGCGAAGCTCGGGTTTAGGTAGTAAAACGGATTGCAATTTCTTATCATGTTTAACATGAACTTCCAATTTAACCAGAAGAACCCGAAAACCGGAAAATTCTTCCTTCTGGCTCAAACAGAAGTTGATGTCAAGCGACAGATTAGGAAAAATTAAGATATAAAAGCGCAAACCATTTCGCTCTAAGTTAAGCCGTTTAGATTTTTCAGCCTGCCACAGTGTGCAAAATGTCAACTTTCAAACGTCAGTATCTCGAAAACAGTTAAATTTAAGTATAGAACCTGTTATATGAGATATACTTAAAATTTTCTATAAAATTCAAAAATCCACTAATATACATGCATTGCAATTAACATAACATAGTTGACAATATTTCTGTCAGTTTTTGACTATCATTTGTTTATTGCTTTGCCAAAATTTAACGATTCAGGGACAATTCTAAACCTCTTGTTTGCATTATTTTATAATATATTCTCACGGCTAGCAACCATTCGAATGTTTTTGTGCTACCCTATAGAACTAGCCTTGTAGAGTCTACATATGAGTCATCGCCGTCCCCAAAGATTCAGGAACTGTGGAATTCTCCAGATGGCTGATCGAGAATAATATAGAGCGGCCTCGTTTCCTCTGGACTGATCGCGATAGATTTATATTGTATATAAATAGCGGATAGCGGCGAGTTGCAGTCAGATAATCATTTAGTTCTGAATTGTAAAGATCTAATAGTTGTAAAGTTATAAGAGTAGTTTAGCGTATTTAATTGTATAGAGTGATAAAGAATAAAGAGAGTATTATTGTGAAATAGTAAAAGTTGTGATGTCGTTCAGAACCCACGGGAAAAACGTAACAATATTTTTTAATAAACCCTGTAGACTAAGTTCGGAATATAAATAAAAACCCTGTGAAAAGTGGTTTTCCGTGGGCAGGCACAAACTTTCCATATTATATGGACTCCTTTTTGACATTACATGAATCAACAGAACCGCAACATCTGTGTCTGCAGATACAACTACGATCCTTCTACCACAACTCGAAAGTTCTACTGCAGTTTTAACAGCTAAATTGACCGCATTGCTTTCAGCCAGTATTATTTTGAAACCCGTGTTCTCAAATCGTTATTTTAAAAGCTCAATTTCTGTATGTTATTACTACTTCTTAAAAAATCCTCTTGTGGGGTACAAATTGTGTTTCCAAATTTTACTGACATCTCTAAAGCGTTTTGTGATCTGATCTATTGCAATGCAACCTTTGTTGAAAATCTATTTGAATTGTATTCATTGAAAACCACTAAACAGTCCTGGCCATAAACATATTTAGCATAATTAACATATTGATCGCAAATTTGGTGAAACGTAGCGGCGGGCTTCTAACCCAAACTAACCCCCATCATCAGCATTTTGCTTTTTGTTTCGGTGTGTAAAAGTTTGACATTATTGGTATCTATAAAATGGTTATTTTCTATACAATGTTTTGCTAAGCCAGAGTTTTTAATATTATATAAAATCGATTTTTTGTGTTCTTTAATCCAAAAATTTAAGTTTCGACCAATTTGTCCTACGTATACAGCTTCACAGTTCACACAATTTATTTTGTAAACAACAGATTTAGATTGTCAATTTTGTCTTTATTGTTTATTAGTCTTCTCCCTAGATTATTCTTACTAATTAATTAGTTAGTTAATTAATTTTAGTTTTAATCATCTCCTGATGATGCTAACATGGTTAGCGAAACGCGCGTCGAGTGCAAATATTCTGTTTCGGTATTGTGGATAAAACTCTGTTTTAGTGCATGTTGCCGAAGGTTCCAAACCCCAACGTAGTAGATTATTCTTATTAACCTGAAGTAACCTGGAAAACAATTGAGGTTAATAAGAATAATCTAGGGAGAAGACTAATAAACAATAAAGACAAAATTGACAGACAATCTAAATATAGTGTTTACAAACTAAATTGTGTGAACTATGAAGCTGTATACGTAGGACAAACTGGTCGAAACTTAAATATTAGGATTAAAGAACACAAAAAAATTGATTTTAAATAATATTAAATACTCTGGCAAAACATTGTATAGAAAATAACCATTTTATAGATACGAATAATGTCAAACTTTTACGCACCGAAACAAAAAGCAAAAGGCTGACCCTTTTGGAGTACCTAGAAATCCAAAAGTCACAAAAAACAGACGTTTTAAGTACGAACGACTAACTGACCTGCATTTAAACACCTACATAATTAACAGTGCAATAAAAACTAAATACCGTCAGGCGATTTAGTAGGGTATAATAATTTAGATTTCAGTACTCAACTACTCTTGATAAAGGCCTCGTCAAGTCGAAACATATGTAGGGAAAAATATCTAATTAAATTATTTTGAAACGTCTAAAAGCAGTGTACTAATTATCCCTAGTATTATTATTCGAAACTCATATTATGAATCTGTTGTAAATAAAGGTGGGTACTTTCAGCATAATTATTATGACCTGTTACGTAAAATATTGGAATCATCAATTTCAAACAGTAAGTGTAAAGGGCCCAGTTGCCTGATCTTTCTGCTCTAATCGGTGCAGTTCGACTGCCTTCAGACAGTTCAACCCTTTGTCTCCTGACGGGACTTGAAAGTCCCAGAACTTTTAACTTCTCGGTAAATTACGATATACTAGCTGTGCCGATGTCTTGACGGGATGTTAAAGTACACATTTTATAAGGTATGTATGTGACCAACAATACATTTTTGTTACCGATGGCTTGAATTTCTATAATCAGTTGTTAGTGAGTCATGGCTACTGAGTCGTGAATGTGTAGTAAGAGTTTTCTTATCAGTAACAATTCAAAAAAGCTTTACTTAGTGCGGATTTGTGTAAATTATTAATTATTGTGGTTTTAAGTAACTAAACAGTGGTTTGAGTTTTGTCTAACATACACAGGCATTCCATAGCGTACATATTTACATCCAGGACTCCTAAGTCCCGTCGGGGGATTAGTGTATACTCATAAGGTAAATGTTTTATATTGTTTTCATTGTTTCTGGATGAATCTAAAGGTATCAAAAAGTCAGGAAATACAAACACAAAAAATTAGGGCAATCGGTCAAAGGGGTAAAGGCTGCCGCAGACTCGAGTCTCGTCCTTATTTGCATCACATCATGCTTTTACACTTTTGAGCGATTGCTCGCAACTTTTTTTTTGTTTCTAAGATATCTGTATTTTTTATTACAGATGTCTCACTGGAAAAAATTTTTAAATGACGAAGAGCTTCTAGCCGCAGCTGAGGCAGCTGTGCTTGAATTACAGAATTTACCACTTGATAATGCCATTATTACAGACGAGGAAGCTAGCGAAGATGAGGAAGGTGAAGTCTTTGCGGTCGAAAACAAAATCATGTGCTTGGTGGAAGATGTAGAAGTAGCAGTAGAGCAAGAAATAGAGGAGTCAGTAGAGCATGAAATAGAGGAAGCCGTGCAAACCACAGCAGAAGACGAGGAATTAGATTTTCAGCCCGAAGCACAAAATAAATCTGATATAAATCAAGACTATTTTACAAACAAAGAACAAGTTCCTAAAACCTCTGGAGGACTAAACAGAAAGCGTGCAAGCAATGCAAAAAATTTAAAAAACCAAACGAATAAAAGCTATGCAGGTACAAAAATGACTAAAAAGCAAGTAGAGGAAAAAGCCAGAAAATGGAGAAAAAAGGAAATTGACACAAATATTCCTGAATACGATGCCGACGAAAACCTGAAAGAAGATCATTATGTCGACTGCAAGACTTATACTGATTTTTTTGTCAAAGTTTTGGGACCTAACGCCATAAACGACATTTTATATCAGTCAAATTTGTATGCAACTCAACGAGACAAAACTATGAATTTCAAAGAAAATGAACTGCTAGCTTTCCTTGGAATTAACTTTTTTATGGGATACCACAGGCTGCCAAGTTATAAAAATTATTGGTCTTGTTCTGAAGATCTAGGAGTTTTTGTGGTAAAACGAACGATGCCCAGGGCTCGTTTTGAGCAGTTTTTATAATACCTTCATGTGAATGATAATGCAACCATCCCTGTTGATAATAAAGACAAAATTTATAAAATAAGACCTTTCGTAAAAACTCTGAATGAACAATTTAACTTGTTAGATAATGGAACCAGAGCACTGCCAGTTGATGAAAGCATGATAATTTTCAAAGGCAGGTCATCTCTGAAACAATATAACCCTAAAAAGCCAATCAAAAGAGGTTACAAGCTTTGGTGTATAGCTGACCAAAAGGGATATATAAAAAAGTTTGAAGTTTACCAGGGTAAAAATGAGGTAGCTGAAGAGAAGTTTCAGGGATTTGAACTAGGCGAGAGAGTGGTTTTGACGTTGACTGAGAATTATTGGGGCAAGAATAGAATAGTATACTTTGATAATTATTTTACGTCGGTGCCTCTTTTAGAAAAACTAAAAACAGAAAAAACCCTGGCTTGTGGAACGATTGAGCGATATAGATTAGGACTACCACCCAATATGACTGAAGACAAACATATGAAGCGAGGCAATGTTGACTATAGGGTATCAAGTATGGATTTGACATATTTCAAGTGGTGTGACAATCGCATGGTGCATTTTCTCTCTAATTTTCATGGTACAGAAATGGGTAAGGTTAAACGCCTTCAAAAAGACGGAACCTCAAAAGAAGTTGATTGTCCTCAGATAGTCAATGATTATAATGTCCATATGGGAGGCGTGGTTCTCGCAGATCGACTTCGACAGGCGTACTGTATAGATAGACGCTCAAAGAAATGGTGGTATTGTTTATTTTTTGGAATAATTGATATAGCATTCGTGAATAGCTATGTGCTTTATAAAAAAGTTCACCCAGATGACAAAATCACGCTACTGCACTTTAGAAGAGGAGTTGCCCAAGGGCTAATGAATTACAGCAACTACTCTGCAGTACAAAAGAAGTACCGCAATACCGATAGTCCTAGAAACAGTCCTCGACTTGGAATAACTACAACTACACCAAAACGTAGAAAATACAACTACAGCGTGTCAAATGATGTTAGATTGGGAAATCAAGGAGTGCATTGGCCAGTTTTTACTTCAAAAAGAGGAAGATGCGAGCAATGTTTTTCAATTGCGGTAGAGTCAAGACCCCATTCTCAGTGTTTAAATTGTAAAGTCTATTTGTGCGTTAATGATTAGAAAAATTGTTTCAACATATATCATGTGATCGTTCAATAAATATTTTTTTTAACATCCATATTTATGCTTTTTTACCCTGACGGGACGTGAAACTCCCAGCTTCAAAATTTTAGGAGAGGGGGGCACAAAAATTTTGAAAAAATGAATTTGTCTGAAATTCATTTTTTGAAATGTCTCCTAATTGAAATATCAAATTTATTTTTTACATTTCAAAAAAAATCTCTACCTGGGACACAAAGGGTTTTTTTTAGATCAATTTTGTCCAACGTGTTTTTAACCAACTGATTGATTTCATGTGGTAACGGCTGTTCGTGTTAGATACAGATTTCCTCAACATTCGCATTAGTCAATGTTACGTCACATAGTAGTTGTAAACCAAGAGCTTCCCGTGTAGGAAACTGGCATCCATCTAAAAGTTTGTGCATATGCATGACCCGAAATCATGTATGAAACAGTATTCTTTGCATATATCGTTTGCCAATGTTATTCGATTCCACTACCGGCCATTATATTGCCAGTGCTTCACATGAACGACATAAGAGTATGAGAGTCACTGAGTCTAACTATAACTTTAGACAAGATTCTACTTGAATTCGACGTTTCTACAATGTCCAGTTCAGGTGGTGGTTACCTTAACATCATAAAAAATGCAACAAGTCTTATATTCATGGATTATCTAACTGATAGTACACTCAGAAAAAAATGTTTTTTAAATTTAAAAAAAATAAATGTATTCGTAAATTTAAAAATAATTGGATATCAAAAGTATATGACAATGTATTTTTCATTTAGAGAAAATAATATCTTTTGAAAGTTTTTCGAAATCCTAATAAATTTTTAAGATGCAAGCTCTAATTAAAAAAAAAAAACAAAATTGCGACCACTTTTTTGTCAGTTGCTATTTTCAAAATCAAAGTATGCCATTTGAGGTCATGCTCTACGTACGTGCCCACTATTAAACATTTGATTGAGAAATCCTTCCTAGTTCATATGTAATGTACCGCTCGGACAGAAGAACTGATCTCGTAGCTGCATCTAGGGGCGGTGGGGTTTTGTTGGGAGTGCTTAACCATTTTCTCTCAGAGACTATCAACCTTTCAGTGCTCCACAGTGAGGTGCCGGAGTTTGACTTGGTGGGGTGTAAATTTCAATATAACCATTTCTTCCTGTATACTTTTGTACTGTATATTCCTCCCACCATCGATTCTGCGCAATTGGAATACTTTTCGAGGTTCTTTCAATAGTTGATGCAATTTACAGTAAACATGTAATTATTTTAGGTGATTTTAACGTACCAACTATCAATGAAAACCCCGCGTGTCCCAATGGCAAACATAAATTTTTAACTAACTTTTTTGAGTTTCTTAACTGTAAGCAGTTCAACAATGTCTTTAATGGCAACTCTCGCTGTTTGGATCTGATCTTTTCAAACATTGATGTCGCTGTATTGAACAGCGGTGCACCTCTTGTTCCGGAAGATAACCATCATCCTTCATTGTCCTTTAAATTTCACGCAAGCCTATCCTCTCACAATAACTTACCAGTTAACAACGACGACACAAGGGAATACAACTTCAGGAAGGTAAACTTTCCGCTCTTGTATCATCTATTACTTAACGCTGATTGGTCACCTATTATAGTTCAGCAGGACGTCAACTCTGCATGCAATGTGTTTTATGACAAATTAAACAATATATTTCGCGAGGCAGTACCTCTAAAAGTAAAAGGTAAAAGACGCTTTCCTTCATGGTTCTCAGCTGACATTATACGTAATATCTATAAAAAGGAAAAAGCACTACGTGACTTTAAAACCCTCAAGTCTAATAACTACTTAGAGCGTTTCAGGTCCTTGCGCAAAGACATTAAAGCGCAGACCGCAAGAGCCTACAGAAGCTACGTCCTGGGTCTAGAGAACAAAATAACGTCAGATCCTAGTAATATTTGGTCCTTTATTCAAAGCAGACAAAACCAGTCCCAAATCCCTCGCTCAATGAAATTCTCCAACAGATCTTATGACACCCCTTACAGCATTGTCTCAGCTTTTGGTGAATATTTCAAAAGCGTTTATACAAACTCAGCCCATAGTGAGCATCATTTTGTGCCTGAAGCTTCCTCAACTTATATTGATGTAGCAGCGTTCACGGCCAGCGATATCTTAGCAGCAAGCAAGTGTCTTAAGAATAAAATTACCTCCGGCCCTGATCTGATTCCTAGCTTTCTAGTTAAAGATTGCTCTGTTGCCTTATTGGACACTCTGCTTCATATTTTTGTTCTTATCCTAAACACCGGCGTTTTTCCCGATATCTGGAAGCAAGCAAAAGTATGTCCCATCTTTAAGAAGGGCGACGCTGACGTAGTAGAAAATTACCGCCCTATATCTATCCTATGTAACTTCTCAAAGTTATTTGAACTGGCGCTTTACAAATTGATTTTTCCAAAGGTTAAACCAATGCTTTCCGATGAGCAGCACGGCTTTGTTGCCGGTAGATCATGCATTACAAACCTGGCATCGTTTTCTCAATTTGTGTGCGAACTCCTTAATGACAGAGGTCAGGTTGACGTGGTTTATACAGACTTTCAGAAGACGTTTGATCAGATTGATCATTTCATCTTATTAAATAAACTTGAGCGTCAGTTTGGTTTCTCCGATCGCTTAGTAAAGCTTTTCGGTTCCTACCTGACTGACCGTTCCCAGTATGTGTCGGTTGAGGGCTTTAAATCTGCTTGCTTTACCTCTACCTCGAGAGTTCCTCAAGGTTCTAATCTGGGTCTCCTTCTATTTAACATTTACATTAACGACCTTATCACTATGCTCACCTGCCAAAGGTTAGCATATGCAGATGACCTAAAGCTATTTTCCTGTATAAATTCCGCTGCCGATTGCGCTCTGTTGCAGTCGAATATCGATATTGTAAGCCATTGGTGCAGTCTGAACAGACTTAATCTAAATATCGCTAAGTGTAATGTTACTATCTACTTTCGCATTAATAATCCACATATCGTCAATTACTTAGCTAATGGGACAACTCTTGCCAGGACTAGCAGCTTTGAAGATCTCGGAATCACCTTTGATGAAAAATTTTCCTTTATTTCTCACATTGATGACGCTGTTTCAAAAGCATAAGGGATGCTGGGTTTTGTGCTTCGAAACTGCAAACTGTTTATAAGGACCGCAACTGCCAAAATTCTTTATTACGCCTTTGTCAGGTTCAGGCTGGACTATGGTTCTCTTGTCTGGTTCCTGGACTGCCACACTCAACTACTGGAATCAGTTCAGCGGCGATTCCTTAAGTGCCAGGCGCTAAAGGATGATGGTGTCTACCCTACAAGGGGCTCCGACCATTATACACTGCTCACGAAGTATAATGAACTGCCTCTTGCGAAAAGGAGAGAGATGCAATCCGTAAAATTTCTATTTAAGTTACCGAACAACAGTATCGATTGTCCTTCTCTTTTACAAAGAATTTCCTTTCGTGTAAAACGCCCTGAATCCAGACAGCGACTTGCCTTCAACTTCGACACCGCCCGATCCAACCTACTATATCATAGTCCAATTTACTTTATGTGTAAGAACTTTAATTCCATTGGTGACACGTGTGACATTCACAAAGACAATTTAACTTTTATTTTAAATCACATGCGCATTGTCGATGCCGGAGATTAAATGTTGAACATCGCTAAATTGATGTTTCTTCATTGTTTTCTATTGTATATTTTGTTTGTAGTCTTCTATTGTGGTTTTGTTATTTTGTAATTTTTACTTACTTATATATACGATAACTTCTTTTTCTTTATATAACTTGTTCTTATATATACTTTGAATTTCCTGTAATTGGGTATTTAACCTGTTGGAAATAAAGGGTTATTATTATTATTATTATTATTATTATTATTTGTATATATTTTTTTCAGAACTTAGACCTTAATTCCAACGATTTGGCTACACTATATTCCGTGATCACATTGTCAGTCAAATTTTTCGATTTTTACGGTTAGTTGCATGTTTCACATTTATGGATATCATCAGATCTTAAAAATCAAAACATCGTATGAAAAGCCCAACATTATAAAGGTAACACAAATGTTCGTTTGTCATTTTTCATCAAGTTATTTACGAACAAAATATTTCCAGCGGCGTCATTAAGGGGCATGCGCAAGGGGGAGGGGTCCTGTAGGAAAAGTATATGAATTTATGATGATATTTTCACTTCATCTGTATGGAATCGGGAGATTGCCCACGAGTTCTGGAATATCCTATATATTGCATTTAAATTTAGTTTATATTTGTTACCTTTCAGATTTGCAAGAGATCCTTATTGTATTTGTATGATTCAACAATTCAAATTTAAAAAAGTTAATCTCAAACCGTATCAGTTTAGACGTTATGTGATGAATGGTAAATAAATATCTCATATCATTCCGTCCTGCCTATATGCGTAATCCTTCACCTGTCAGCCGTCATTTGTAATTCGCCATATGTCATACGTCATTTATAATACGCCATACGTCATCTATCACCCGTCTTTCTACACTAGGCAACCACCATTTGTGATACATCATACGTCATTTGTGATACGCCATACGTCATCTGTCACCCATCATCCTTCACCTGTCAACCATCATATCAAGGCTTCAACCTAACTAAAAATTGACGTAACCTAATTCTTTTCACCCACGTGTCTACTCCATTTTATAGATTATGTTATCTGTCGGCTTTCAACCACCATTTGTCATACGCTATCCTTCACCTATCATTAGCCTTTTTTATTACGTCAACTTACACCTCGGAAAGCTAATGTGATTAATAGCAAAATCGACTAACTCAATTTTTCGCTGACTTCACCTACGCCTATGTCTACTGCAGGTAGACCAACGATATGAAACTAATTAGTTAACTATTCATTAGGGCATCGAATTTTTTTTTGTGGTACACTTCGAATATTGGTTTAAAACTTCCGGTAATCGATATTTTAGAAAATTCAGACGCAATCGGATTTTCTTAAAAA
This sequence comes from Pissodes strobi, assembly GCA_016904865.1. Classification (NCBI taxonomy): domain Eukaryota; kingdom Metazoa; phylum Arthropoda; class Insecta; order Coleoptera; family Curculionidae; genus Pissodes; species Pissodes strobi. The sequence goes on along the minus strand of MU182454.1, from coordinate 65,533 downwards.
TTATAGATGCTGGAACATTTGATTCGCGTCATGAGTGCCTCAAAATGCATAGTTACCGTATGGTATTAAAGAGGCAAACTAGTGACATTTCTTTAAGTTCATTGTCGCTCATGCAATAGATATAGCTAAATTGTATATCATCTTCAGTCTCCCCTAATAACTCGAACTTATGATATCATAACCTAAATACCAGGTCGGCATAAAAAGCCAATAACTTCTAAACGAATTATCTTTATACAATATTACACACACACAATATACTTCTTCCTAGATCCGACGCGTTTCGAAGAATTACACTGCTCTTGGCCATATACGTGTACACTATCCAAGAGTGCTCGACTAGAAAAAGGATATATACAGCCACCCGCCACAGCATCGCAATAAAAAGTCTAATAAAACATGTAATAAACGTGAAAAGTCTAGTGGAATAGTCGGGGGTAAAACATGGCAGGACGGGGTGGAATGCCCCCGTCCGATTTAGCCTCAATGTTACGGAAAAATTGCCCATTACGGGAAAAATAAATAAGAAGCGGCTTGAGTACGCCGTAAATCCGATTTTCATTCGCAATGAAATGCAGGTTATTTTTCCTATCTATTGAGGTCTTTAGGGGCTTGAGGTTCAAGTGAGTTGTTAATAGGATTTAATAAATTGCCACTATCTTCTAAATTGACTTTAAAAATATACTTAAAACATCTACATATATGAATTACTATATGTTCGATAACAAGTTAGGTCTACCAATAACTGATTCCTGCAGAACTTTAATTCTAATGCGTCTCAGGATATCCCATCTAATTAGCATATTATTTAACGCGCGCATAATGTAGGACATAATGCTCGAGGATGATATTACACGAGTGTTATAATCATCAGAGTGTATTAAGGCGATAATTTTTTACCATACCGAATATATAATCGTGACGAAACAGGATTAACAAATTTTCACAAGCCTCCGAAGATTTTGTCATTTATTTTCCAGAAACAAGCTCGCAAAGTCACGAGCGCAGAAAGGGGCACCCTCCTTACAATTTATGCTAAGATTGCGCCAATAGAAAATTTGCTTTGACACAATTCATTTTTCCTAGGAAGACTTTTAAATCATTTATGCTATTTGTAAGTCAAATATTATATTTTACCTACATCCTTCCTTAAACACACAAAATACTTAACCAGAAAGCGACATTCTAACATTTACGTGAATCGAGACTCAGCGATATCTATGTTGATATTTCTCGTTTCCACAGTGGCGGCTCTCGGATTGGCCTATTATAAATTCATAATTAATAAGATTGTACTTTATATTTAAATATTAAAAACTATCTTATCAATCGGCAAGAAAAATAAACAGATTAAATGAAATCAAAGTCAATGATACCCGTTAGATCCGAGTTAGATCGAGTTGAAGGTCTGCTGCAGAAAAGGCTACAAACTCAGCAGTCGAGGTAAAAGTGCCTCAACATTAAGGCGAACGTGGAACGTTACGACTCAAAGGCGAAACCCTGTAACGGCTCTGGGCACCTGTAGCCAAAAACCCAGTTCTGGCTTCTGGCCCCGGGTAGTGAAAACTTGCAATGGGACCCGGTAGTAAAACTCTGTAATAACCCAATACTAATTAGACCAAGCCCCTTACCTCAATCAAAAATTATAGCCCCTCTTGCATATATATATATATATATATATAT
>MU182454.1:0-33398 GCA_016904865.1 Pissodes strobi | reverse complement strand
ATATATATATATATATATATAGCCAGCTCAGTCAATCGCCGCAGTCAAGGAACTGCAATTAAACCGTCTCTGTGCCCCTGTGCCCCGGCAAGGGCAGAATTGCCTAGGATCGCCAAGTTACGCTTACCATTGCAATTCATCCCTCACCAGGACTACCTATCTATTAATAGGTAGCCCATCACTTGTGTATGTCTGAATGTGTGTGTGCTAGTCAACCGTGACATGGGGTTTTTCTGTCTGTTTTCCCCATATGTACCCTTCCTCATCTTTTTACCTCCTTCAAGCCCATCCACCAGCTCCATTGCCATCTGTTTTGTAATCGTTACCGAAACACTCTTGAAAGGCTAGGCCTAAGAAAGAAAGATGATCATAGCATTGCCACCTGCCTGCAAGCTCATGAGTCGGGCGAGCATCAGCCCAGGTTTTGCTTGCGTGTGCTGTGGGGTTCAAGGAGCATCTACTCTGAGATGCAAGCGAGCGCGTATGTAACGCGCCGAGCTACTTTGTAGACCCATATATGTAGGCTTAAGATGACTTGTACCGAATCAATGTCCTTAATAAATGTTATATTTTGTGCACAAAACTCCGTCAACATTTCGCCATTGCGGTTAGTAACGTTTTCGTTGTATTTTTGTTTGACTCCATTCACTTCTTCATTTCCTATTCTGGCGTTTAGATCTCTCAGTAGTATTAACTTTTCATTTTGTGGTATTTTGTCCAGTTCCGATTGGAGTTTTTCGTAGAATTCTATTGACATTTTTTCTGGTTTACTGATGTCGGGTGCGTACACTGATATTATATCTATGGGATGATCTAATATCATCTTTACTTTTAAGATTCAGTCGCTGACGTATTCTATGTTATCTATGTTTTGTTCATATTTCTCATTTACTACTATTCCAACCCCTGATGCTGCTCTTTGGTCTTTTGCTACTCCTGAGTATATTAAAGTGTAGTTATTTAGTTTTATTGTTCCTTTCTTCTTAGTTTCGGAGAGTGCCAATACGTCTATTTTATGTTCGTTCATTCGGGAATTATTTCATGGTCTTTTGAATAGAGGGTTTTTATGTTCCAGCATCCAATTCTCATTTGTTGTTTTTTCTTGTAGGGTTTGTTCCTTTTTCGCGGGGTCGCAATCCGCAAAATCTGTCTTGGTTCCGAGGCTGTGCTACCGGTGCTTTGAGCATGTGGTTGTTTTCCCGCAGGCAGGTTGCTAACCTTACCTAAGAACTCCCAACCTGGAGGACCAACATTTTCTGTTAGCGTTTATTCCCTTAGCTGATAGGTTCTGGTTTTATGGCGCCGGAGACTCGCCCTTTTCCCTCTCATGTTAGGTATTTGACGCACAGCCACTACGCCACATATATTATGTCTTCTAGGACGTATGAGTAAGACTTGATGGTAGAGTTGATCGGGTTCTCCAATACTGACTCATTCGTCAGAAATCAGTTGAGTTGAGGTTTGCTTCCGTATTTATATAATAAAATGTGCTGCTGGTTTCACGTTTAAGGTTTATAATCGCTTGTGCTGACTGCTCGCGTTGTTTATAATTATTTGTCTTTAATGTTCACATAATATTTTCCAAATTCAAGTTCAAACTTAGAACTGGGTGATATTTACTTAGTAGTTTATGTATTTTGGTAGTTCACATTATATTGCCTAAGAAACTGTTTCTGATAGTAACGAATAATTTGCGAATGACGCGTCGGCATTGGAGGACAAGGCGGAAATTGAGATTTATTCTGGCACGTTTCTCTTAATAGATGTCGGGGCAAATAATTATTTTCTTTCGGCTAACTCGTGTTATTAATTAGAATAGGCTCCGGTGTGACACAATCCGAAAGAATTATATTCGAAATCAAATGGAAGAAGTGTTGGGTAGACATGTGAGATGTGAGTCGTCTTCCGATTGGCCAATCGTACTTCTTGAAGTGGGCATTTTAGAGGAAGTTCATTTGCCTTTCACGTTGGTTCTGGGAAGTTTCGCGTGGGCCACTTTTCATCAGTCAGGTTTTTTAAGTAGCAGTGTTGGTGCCGTTGTGGAAGTTTTCAATAAATTTACCACTTGTGGAATTTCCCACCCAACCCGTTGTTGAGCCTCAGGCCTACCTTTTGCTGATTTGTTAGATTTGTTTAGTTGGTGTCTGCAACTCGCTGCAGATTTGGGATCGACCACTGTCTTTGTCAGGTGCGCTTTTTTGATTTGTGAGAGTCGTCATTGTCGCGAATGGTCCCTAATTCATTTTTGATAATTCGACGACAACAGTTGTCATTGAAGCGTGTAAATTAGGCCCTAGCTCAAATTTCGGTGAGTAGGGGTGGCTATCTATGTAAGGCGCCACCAACCTGTAGACGGCACAAACTAGGAAATCCGTAAGTTGAAATAAGGAACTCGTTTTGGCTTAGGCTTCGCAACAAAATAAAATATGAATAATAAACTCAGCGGTGAACGAACTCGTTTTAGCCTACGCATCGGTAATTCCAAATTTCCTTCATTTCAATTTTAAATTTTTAATTTAATTAGTGTTTATTCAATAAAACTTAGAAGACAAGAAACAGATACTATTTATTATCAAAGAAAGAGTCTTCGCGTTATTGCGCTACCATCAACCTAGTGTTAACCAATGAAGAAAAACACATTTTTATTATGATCGCCCTAGAGCAAGTTGCGATCCTGTAATTTAGAATTGTTTTTGTTAGACAGTCATCACAAATTAACTATATTCTGCTTTGATAAAAGAAAGAGTGACACCCTAATAAATTGCACTTTAACAATTTAACAAGCAAGAACTCTACTTTAATCTAAGAGAACACGAAATGGTTCAGTCTTCATAACTTCCATAAAGAAGCAAGTAGCACATCTAAAAACCGATATTATATATCGAGAATGGAGCGGGCTTCTCCATTTTAATAACAAACCCTCTATTTCAATATTCTTTCCGGTCTGGAAGAGAAATAATAATCACTATGCAGGCTGTTATGGCTGTATGATATCGTCTGGACTCACACGCTGCGGTTTGTTTTCTTACTATTAGGAATTCATCCCGTAAAAGGATAGCGCTGTGCAAAGAAGGAAAGGGATATAGAAAGATTATGAGAGGAAAAAGTTACGGTTTATAAGGATTAAATTTGATTACGTGCTCAAAGAAAATTTGAGTTCCTAAGAATTGTTTTGAAAGTAAGTACAGGCAGTCGCTATTGTGTAAGTCTTCTCTTTTTTTTTCTTCATTTAGAACTATTGAATTAACTTTTGATTGTGTACGCTTCCTTCTTATTATGACTAGTATTTTTGGGGATATTGTGTTGTCGAAAGTGCGGATTCTACTACTACAACATTATTGACATGATAAAAACCAATTTTGTGTTCCGCTATTTCGCAATCCAAACTAGCCTAGTGGCTAGTCCCGGTCTGCCTTTTATTTGGTATATTAAATCTATGTGCGAAATATTATGTAGATTTCTAAAATCAATATGAGAATATTGAAGTATATTATTATGTTCTGCGAATTTAGGTGCCAACATTCTGACCTCGGTGGTAGTAAGCTCAAACATGCAGGTCTCTAGTTTTTAATTTTTTTTTTGTTTAAGCACGTATTATTAATGGATTTTTCTCATGCAGATAAATAGTACTCATTAAGGTCTCTTAATTGGGGTACGGCAAATGTGGTAGTGTCATTTGAAACAAGACATCTGGGACGGAATATTTTAGTTCGAGTTTCATCTATAGCTATACTCCCTCTTCTCATATTTTGTAGTCTCTGAAATTTTTAAATTGACACCCTGTAATACTATTTTAACGATTCTTTATTTTAAATCCGTATAAGCGCGTCTTATGTTTTTGTTCACTTTTTCCTCTCCCTTGACCATTATCCGAATGAAGCCCTAAAATCCTTTGATCAGTCCTCATTTATTCTTGTTACTGTTTTGACAAGTGCAAGCCCCGGGAGGAAATTCCAAAGCGTTTTAAAATAACATGGGGTGAAAGTTCTCTAAATCTGCTGTAGTATCCTCTAATGTTTATTTATATTACACGCAGCGTGGAACATTTTTTGCCTATAGATGGAACAGCTAAGATAATCCTATTCTACAGCAATCGGAATACAATAATCGATTAAATAAATAAATGTAAAACTTTGTTATTATTAAATATTAAACTTAAGTCGCAATCAATGAACTTTGCGTCAATGAAAATTGAAGGTTAATGAGTGCCAGTTGTCATTTATGGTTTTGCATGTAAAATACTTATTTGAATATGCTACCCTTTGCACTTTCCAATCCTTGACAGGAGTTGAGATCCTTTTCATCTTTACTAAAAACATAGCTATTAGTTTTTCTTGAAAATGTATCTAATTTTTCAAATATATCGAATTTTATGTAGAATTCGATGGTTGAAAATTAAAATTATTCGTTAATCTTTAACAACTGTTACTGTTACTGTTAGATAGATTCCTGGGGCTTGAGTGGCTACCAAGCGCGTCCCCCCGGGTGATGGATGGGGGAAATTGCCCGGTCTTCACGGATCGGGCTAACAGTGGCTATAAGTAGGGTGAGGGAGCTCAAAAGCTCCCAAAAGCCTTTGCGAACACCCTGCCGTGAACCAACTCTCCCAAGTCAAGATGTAAGGCAACGTGTCGAGGACTGAATGACCGCGCAGTTTTTAACGTTTCCCTGGAGGCACCACTATGCGACACCTCCTTGAAATTAGCCTTGCCTGATTATGCAGGGCTCTGATAAGGTCGACCCACACTTCCCTAGTTACTCGTGGGAACAGTATGGAAAAACACACATACCCACACCAACCCAACCTCCACATATAAATTGCAGGTAAATCTTCAGCATGCTGCTTCAGCCACGCTATGTCCGAGATTTGAAAAAGAAGGCATAGACATCGCCATCCTGCAAGAGCCCTGGTTACACGGTGGCCAAGTGGCTGACCTAACAACAAAACAAGGTAAATTATTGTACGACATAATTTACAGTAATAGAGTTAATTGTACACTAATTCCGGGGCTATGCTCCGGGTATTTTGTTACAGCTATCTTAACAACCACCAGGAAGAGGCTCTCAAAAGCTGGATAGTATCTTCCGCCTACTTCCCTGGGGAGGACAAACCGTGTCCACCGCAGGTCCTAAAAGATGTTATGTCCTACTGCGTGGAAAGGAAACTACAACTAGTAGCCGGGTGCGACGCGAACGCACACCACGTTCTATGGGGCAAAACGGATACAAACGCTAGACGTGAGTTACTACACCAATTTATTTTCTCAGCCGGGTTAGAAATAGCTAACAGTGGCTCTGAACCCTCTTTTATCACCGCAATCCGACAATAGGACAAGTGAAAAAATTGTCAACTGGCACGTGTCACAAGAACCATCGTGCTCAGATCATAGGCACATAAGGTTTGACATAAAGACTCCTGTGCTCAAAGAAGTATTATTTAGAAATCCAAGAGACACAAACTGGGAAGGCTACTTACAATCCCTCAACGAAGGTTTCCAAGGAATCACAGTAGATACGAAAGACACGAGAGGTTTGGAGACAGCAGACGAAAAGGTGATAGAAGCAGTTGCTACAGCATACCATGAAAACTGCCCAGAAAAGACTTGGAAACAGGGGGGTAACACAGTCTGGCGGAACGATAGTCTTAATAAGCTTTGGGAGACGATAAGAAGGCTGTTCACAAAGGCCAAGAAGACAAATGAATGGGACCTATATAGGGTAGTCCTTACGGAATACAACAAAGAAATCCGCAAGGCAAGAAGAGTTTCATGGAGGATATTTTCCAAAAGGGTGAACGAGACCCCCACCTGTGCAAAGATAAATAAGGTGTTAGCAAAAGGAAACTCTACAAGCCAAGACAGACAGGAGAAGACAACGAATACACAAAAGCATGAGAGGAAAGTCTGAAAGTCAATTTAGGTGACGGAAACCACAGTGCTCGAAGAGCCTCCTAAAAGAAGGCCTACGAAGAAAGATTGGAGACTAGCTGCGGACATCTTAACGCCGTATAAGGTCAGATGGGGAGTAAGCCAATTACAACCGTATACATAGTCGGTTAGATGAAATATACCCAGTACTTCTACAAAGAGGACAGGATAGTTTGGTCCCATCTCTCTGTAAGATCTTCAGAGGCTGTATAGCTTGGGGATTCATATCTACAAAATGGCAACAGGTGAAGGTTATATACCTTCACCTGTTGCCATTCGGCAACAGGATACCGGATCACACACAAAAGACATTCAGACCCATCAGCCTATCGACGTCTATGCTGAAGATAAAGAAATAGCAGGAAGTCCCAGGACCATCCGTCAATGGATCGAGTCCAGCCTTAAAAATAGGACTATAGTATACACCTATGCCGAGGCAACACTTAAAACAGCAGTCGGGAGAGGATGACCGCAAGGAGGAGTATTATCATTCTAGCGGACAGTATAATCCAAAAACTTCGGGTGGAAGGCTCTCACTGCCTGGGCTATGCAGATGACTTGACGATTGTGGCGCGAGCAAAGTTCACGGGCACCATATCGGAAAGAAGCCACAGAGCCCTTAACATCATAGACTCCTGGTGCATAGAAGAAAAAAATTCAGTTAATCCACATAAAACAACAGTGGTGGCATTCACCAAAAGAAGAGATTTAACAGGGCTAAAGCAAATGAGGCTAGCTGGAGAAGCTAAACTCTTCTACAAAGAGACCGGATACCTGGGAGTCATCTTTGACCAAAAACTTACATAGAACACACACATCCAAAAAGTGGCGTTAAAAGCCACTAGGTATATGTAGAAGAATGTGTGGAAAAAACTGGGGATTGAACCCGAAAATTACTCTATGGTTATACACAAGGGTGGTTAGACCCATGATAACATGTGGAGCAATCGCTTGGTGGACGAAAACCAGACAGGTAGAGGCGATGAGAAGGCTAAATGGGGTACGGACACTAGCACGCCTCTGTATTACCAGAGTCCTGAGCACAACGCCAACAGCAGCGATGGAGGTATTATTAAATCTACCCCCACTTCATGTTCTCATACAAGGCGAAGCCAAATCGGTCTGTTACAAACTAACACAAGGCCAAACACCACTAATAAGAGGACACGGCACCGAAAACAATAAAATATACTGTGAGATTATGGAGGATACAATACTAGGCATGCCCTCGGACCGCTCAACTCCGCAGTATAGCAACACAAATACCACCAAGAGACCTATGGATAAAAGGTCCCACGGCAGACATAGTCTGGTATACAGATGGCTTGAAAACCGACCAAGGAATAGGACGGACGGGAATCTATGAACCAAGGACAGAGACCAACATTTTGATACCTATGGGCATACTCTCCACAGTATTTCAGGCGGAAATTACAGCTATCATCCTTTGTATATAGGAAATGATCAGGAGGATTGGTGAGCAACAAGTCAGTCGTTATCTACTCCGATAGCCAAGCATCAATCAAAGCAGTATCTTCCAATATAGTAACGTCAAAGTTAGTATTGGACTGTATAAATCTGTTGAACGAAATGAAAAGGCTTAATAGAATAGTGACCTTGGCGTGGGTGCCAGGATGCGAAGGCCATGGAGGCAACGAGATGGCAGACGAATTAGCCCGAGAAGGCTCGTCCCAGCCACTAACGGGACCAGAACCATTTTGCGGAGTCGCAAGGCCCATAGCCAAGACATCCATTCAAAAAGGGACAGAAGAAGCGTCCCCGAGGTGGGGGTTTAATCTACCGGGGCATAGACATGTCAAATATTTCATCAGCAAACCTTCGGCAAAATTAACAGCAGACTTGTTAAGTTATAATCGGAAGTCAATAAGAATCATAGTGGGACTACTAACAGACCAAATAAAGGAAATATATGAGTGATAGGTCTGGTGGATGAAACCCTGTGTAGGTTCTGCCAGGAATGGGAGGAGTCGGCAAATCACATTCTCTGCCACTGTGAAAGAATTTTGAGGTTGCTCTTCGAAACTGCGGGGACAACAAATCCAGAATCGTTACGCTACACCATGGAGCCGCTGCCGAGACTTTGGAGTCTGATCAAGAAGACACGGTTGGACACAATACTCTAAGTACAAGGAGGGTTGCAATAGATCTTACAGGCCGCGGTGACATAAAGGCTATGACGCCACACAAAAAAATCGAAGCCACTTTAATTGAAAATACACATCTTGCTCGAAACCCTGAGAAACTCTTAAAATACATAGGAGATTTATCGTAGATTTCGAGAATACTTACAAAAATGTTGAAATAATCGAATGTTTTGAGAAAAAATATATTATTCCATTCTTGTGTATTTTTTGTCAGTACTAGACTAGAATCTACATTTTTTCGCCTCAATTGAAACAATATTAATTTTCTTCAGAATAAGTTAAGAAAGTTGATGAAAATTTTGTTAAACTTTACATGCATCTTGAGCGAATATCGAATTTTTCCACAATCTTCAAGCCTGCTATCGCTTGCACGTGATAAAAATCGACGTTTTTATTCACCATAATTTAAGAAATACTAATTTTTATCGAAAATTTGTAATATCTTCAAAAGATACAGCAATTTTAAAATGTGTAGTGCTCTAATAATAACGATTCAAGAACTTTTAACTTTAATAATCAAAACTTATCCCTTTTAATTGGAGTAAGTTTGGGGGGGGAGGAAGGATGAAATTCTATATACGATTCACACATGAAATATCACCTTGAAATTTGATCCAAGCATATTAGAGCTTTGTAACGCGCGTGTATCTACTATACTTACAGCCAATTATAGGCCACAAATTAGTTATTAATAAAATTTAATTAATTTTTGTCAAGATTTGTACCATCGAGTTTCCCTTCCGTATCAAAATCTTATTTTTTGCATTGCTTATCATACGTCTACATAATACAGAATAATATAATAGCGTATAGACATAATTTTGGTAAAAACGAAATTATTATAATTGAAATTTTTCCCAGAAGTTCTATCGCACTGAAACTACACTTCTACAATAATATCTGAATAAGTTTAATCATTTTAATCTGGTTGTCTGTAAATTAATTCCTACAAAAAATATTCTTCAGATTGCTATTAGGAAATTGCTTCAAAAACCTGTTATTAACGCGAAAAAAAATCGTTTGCGTAATCCTCTCGGAAATTAATTAATTTAAGTGCCTCAACTCAAGCCGACGACTTGCTCTTGATTAAAATAATAGTTCCTCTTGCCAGTGAAAAGAAAAGCCAAGCGTCAAATTTCTATGATGATTTTTATAATGGAGAGCCGTATTTTTTCTCGTTTGTTACTTTATTAATAGCTGCGTTAATATTATTCTCAACTGCGTTTTTTTAAGTTAAACGTAGATGAATTTTGAGGCAATTTTGATACAATTAGAGCTTTGAAAAATCCTTTTCCATTGGCTGGTTAGTGGTTATACCATCCAATGGATAATTAATTTTTCTATCTTGCAGCTTTTCCGATTAGATGAGAGAATAATAATTACACGGTAAAGAAGTAATTTTTTTTTGTTGGAAGACAAGACTTATGGATCTTGTAGCATCTCTAAAAACAGAAATAAACGCAGAGAGAACGAGATGTGAATAATAAAATTTAATGTAATTAATGAAACAGAACTATAAATTATCAAATACTGAATACAAACTGTTGAAAACATAATTGTTCAATTATTGAAAGAAAAGCGAAGACATGTAGAGAGAATGAAAGAGCGAAGGGAAATTCAAAACGAACAAAACCACCGAACCAATTTCGAATAGATTTCTGCAACACAAGAGGCCTAAATACAAACATAAATTCGATACACCAACATCTATAAGCAAATAGATCACACTTACTAGCCCTTACAGAAACACAAGTATTTAGACATAAGTTCGGAATATGCCTTTTTGTCCGAAGTGACCTTTCATGTCACCGCGAGGAAATATTCGAACGGAACAACGTTGACATCATGTGGCTCAAGTTCACCACCATTGGAGTAACCAAGTTTATATGTTGTCTCTATCACCCTCTAAACGATAGATCCAACCAAAGCTTTTTTAAAACACTAGCAATACAGGTCGGTCACCCCAATTCAGAATTAAAGGGGAGACTTCAATGTCCACAACACCAACTGGCTCAAACATCACAACAAGACCCACAACGAAGATAGAGAAGCTGAAAGGGTAGCAAATTTTCTTTATTATTAGTCTCTTCCTTTTTCCGGAAGGTACTTTAATATCCGTTGACAGGCCTTCCGTGAAAGCTTGGCGGGCACTGGTTATATTTTTGTCTTGTTGTTGTGTTATATTTTGTAATATATAATCTTCATCGATCTACGTCTCATCATGGTAAAAATTTTTTTTGCTCCCTGCGGGATTGCTTTATACTTCTCGAGTATTTTCGTCGCCAGCAAACAATTTCATAGCCTTCCAGTAAAAGTGCTTTTCGGTTATGCTTTTCCCAGGTAAAATCCACATTTTTTAAAGTTGTGCATAAGAATTTTCTAGTTTTCAAAGAAATACTGTCATCTTGGCTAAGCTCCATCAAAATTTTATCTAGGGTGCGTATTTCTTTTTTAAAATAAAAAGAGTGAACTTTTCTTCGAATTATACATTTAATGTCTTCATCAAGGACTTTTGCTGGTCTTCCTGGAATTTTCTTTGGAGGTCCCACTTGACCTGCTACCTTTCTCTCCCGCAATAATTTGGAAACGGTGGATTTTCCAATTCCAGTCATTCGGGAATATCGGTCAACAATTTCTTGTACAGTAAAACATGGGTAATCGTGTTTTTGCAATCGTGTACATTTAAAATAATAACTTTTTCACTCACTGATAGTGGAGAATTATTAGAACATATTTTTGTTAAAGTGAATGTCGCCATTTTTTAATATTGATGATGTTACCACTATGGCGTAACAGCAAATACTAACATGTCTAAAGCACCAATGTCTCAATAGGTACGCAAAAAGACTACAGGGATTTAAAAGGATCATAAATGTAACCTATAGAGTAAAAAATCATTAGCTATGCAAAAGGCCCACAGGGGTAAAAATTTTGTAACGAAATAATAATTACTTCGTTACATGGTTTTTCACGTTTTAAGATTTCTTTCTAACAAAGTGATTTTTATGCAAATTTCTACATACGGTTGATTTCTGCAATTGAATAAGGTTTCAATAAAAGTTAAATCAATTATACATAGGTGGTGCTACTGTCAAAATTGTACAGGTAGTATATTTATATCGTTTTCTGTAACAATATTTTTATTGTACTAGCCATTGGTAATAAAGGGCGATAATAATAATTTTAATTAATTTATGAGTCGTCTGCCTCCTTTCGACGGTAACGTCTAGGTGATTTTGCACATTCAGTTTTTAAGTTTATCGCATTTTTTAGGCATGTCTTACGACACAAAGCTGTGATCTGGTCAACAACATGTCTGATTAGATATCTGAAGTAGATTTCTAATATATAAATTTGTAAATTGTAATCTTTTTTCATCGTGGCCATCTTGGCACTTTTTAGGAAATGATCAATAAATGATCTTATTGGAATCTTTATCGAATATAGTTTGATATATTTATCGTGAATTTTGTTAACTTTTACAGGAAAATTTAACTTCGCAGTTTGAAGCAAGGAGAATTTCTAACTAACACCATTTTATTACCAGTTTCTGTTGGTTTTTAATGTTTTTGGCAAGTTTCTGGTGCCGATCCCACGTTTTTTATTTAAAGTCATCTAGTGACATAGGCCCTTGCCAAATTTGGGAAGAGACGGATGGTTAACCATTAAACCTTCAGTTTGCTGGGATGATTGAGAGGAATTGGGATATCACTATTTGAGAAGGCGAGTTCTCTTTTCTTATTTCTGATTTATGAAACATAATATTGAATTTTTTCAGAGCTCACCTTGGATTTTTACTTTTTCTCTCTGCCGTAAACTTACATCTTTCCTCTTTGTAAATCTAGCTCCTTGCCAAACTTTTAACTAAATTTGCTTTATTTACCTCTCTTGGGGCACTTAACGCTCACCTGGGCGGGATTTTTGAGAACGATTGACATTTTGTGAAATGTTAATATTGTAATTTTTGCATTTACAGTTTTACTAATGCACGAATTTGACTTATGGGGAATTTGCATAATTACAAATTCACAATTTTGAAGTAATCATATCTATCAATTTTTTGACTAGTATTTTGCTTATTTTTAGAACTTTTTTTATTCAATCAACTTTTTGTGCACTTCTCATTTATTTTGCACTTAATTAGAAGTGTGCTTAAGTCAAGTTCATCATTTTTTTTTCTGAATAAACTTGAGTATCAGATTCATTTACGTAGCTTGTATTTTTGATCATAGGTTTAATTCTTAAGTAATATAGAGCTTGAATTTTCTTGCATTTTTTGCACTGTTCATTTTTTTCATTTCTTTTTTTGATATGAATCAACATTCTGGTCTAAAACCAATTTTTCTGTTTGCATATTCTCACAGGGATTGGCCGAAGAGCTCGTATTGATTGTCAAGCATCAAACGAGTATGTTATTCTGGCAAGCCTACACGGAGCAGCCGCATAAGACGTTTGTCCTCAAAGTCCTCTGGTATTATTCTCACCTATAAAGGCCTAATAACCAACAGGCATCTTGAGAAGAGGAATGAGGTGAAGAGACGTGTGTCCAACCAGGATTGAACGTCTAGACGAAGCTAAGTATTCTGTTTGCCAATCTGAAGACCAGAATCTTTAATTTATAACTATATTAAATTATTGATATTTCAACTGATTTTTTTTGTTGTCAACTCCAAAATTTAACTAATCAATTTAATTTTTCAAAAAAACTCTAAAGCAATTTGGTTAACAAGTTCTATTTTGAATTGTTTCAGTCCAATTCCATTTATTTTAATAAATTATTTTAAATTTGTTTTTAAGAACATCTTTCATTTCCTGCAAGAAACGAGATTCCGCGATTCTCAACGTCTATCAAGTAATTTCTGTCAGTTTTCTTAAGCTTTTATTGGTACTACTTGACAGTTACTTTGCGAATTAAGGAATGTCTGGTGCACATATAAAAATATATTACTAACAAATAAATGAAATCCACACCCAAATTATCTAGCCGGTACGTTTCCATAAAATCAGGAACATAATACGTCACAATTTTACCTACGCCTATGGACGACCACGAAATTTAGCCAAACTGGACGGATTCCCCATTTTATTACTCTATACATTTCTGAAGCAGACTTATAATTATGAAAATCGTAAAACAATAGATTAGTTTTGAAATAAACCGAAACCTGAAAATACGCTATCCACAAAAGGGTTGTCGAATTATGAAGACGCAGGTCGCAAGCTGCGTCCGTGTTTCCTTAAACTATGTTCAAAATTACGTCCAAGCGATTGTGCTTGATCTCAAATCCCAATAGTTCGTCGCAAAAATTCAGTATAAACTGCTTCTTTGGTTACATAGATTGTAAACATGCCACTAAAAAAAGTTGCAGCCTTGGAGAAACTGATACAATTTCTTACTTAACTTGAAAGGAAATTTATTGCTTTTAAAATAACGGTTCAGAAACTTTGAACTTGTGCTTTCAGAACGTTAACCCTTTTCAATTAATTGCCTTAATAATACTACAGGAAAGAGGAAGAGACTGAAAGTTAAGTTAAAGTTAAGTTAAATTGCCCCATTTTAAAATTCCCCTGGCAAGGAAGATATTTTAACATTCATGTATATACCTACTCGCAGTAGGCGCGACGCGACGCGACGTACGCCCGACGCGACGCTAAATGGGTGGTATTGAAGTCGACTTTCGCTTCCATTAATAAATCAGAATGATGTGATGTTAGGGCTTTTGTGAAATTAAGTTAAAACTCGCTGCTTTTCAGAAATTTTAACAAAGCGAATGCCATTGTCATTATGGATTCATTATGGCCCCTTGGGAATTCTAATTAAGTACACCGTAAAAATGCGATGCTGACGATGCTGTGGATAAAATCAGCGAATAATGCAAGTTTTATGAATTAAAGTCCGTGATAAAAGGAATGCAGTGCTGTCATGGAGCCAGTAGTTAATCATCTTTTCAGTTACTATATACGTTTTAAAAAATGGCAGTAATCGTATGAGCAGCTGATAATTTATATATTTTGTTGCCTCATGTAAAAACTTTCTTGGGTTACTCTTCTATCCCTTCTAGGAATACTCGTTTCCTGCGGGAATTTGACATAAAATTACCTACATTGGCTAAAATTGTTCATATTCTACCTAGGTGGCGAGTTTTTTTGGAGGGCCTATAAGAAATATTGAATTTGGAGATTACTGCCTCATGATCAGAGAGACCCGCGCTAGTTACTGTCGATTGGATCACATGAAGGAAAATCGGACGCTACATAATCAATGATAAAAGAGGAACTGTTAGAAATCCTAGTTGGAGAGGTTACTTGCAATGAAAGACCAAAAGAGTCAAAAATAGAAATTAATGATTTTTGGGTAGCACAAGCGGTAGCGTAGTCAATATATAATCACCGCACAAAATTTTCTTGCCTTTTACCGACAGACCATCTAGCGAGCTTAGCAGGTTATTATGAATCAATTGCACATCGGAATTTGGCGCTATATATATACAAATTATGTGTAAATCAAAGTTCTTATTGTATACAATGGAAAATTCAAAGTAGTTATCCGATTGGAGATGATCAAATTTAGTGACAGGGGAGAAGCCCTCGTTTAAGGAAAGAATCAGTGTTCCCCCATGAGCCGAGTTTTTCCGATTATATCTGGCTGTTGTGGAGTACTTTTCAACATAAAGCGGTTCATTCTCACTCAGCCAGTGCTCTGTAATTGCAACTAGTTGAGGGAACCCTGATTCCTCCAAAAACAAAACCAATTCATCAGTCTTGTTTCGCAATGAGACAACATTAATAAGAACCATATAAAACCTGGCGTCAGACAGCATTAGATGAATCTAGTAGCTCAGGAGACGTCAAGCTGCTTAAAAATTTTTGTTCGGGGAACCACTGGAGAAGTATTTTTGGTGACCCTCTCTGGACTTCTAAAGCTGAATCGTCCTCTCCGAATCAGCATCTGATCTGTAGGTACGAAGATCTGCTTCCACTTAAGTTTTTTTTAAGCCCATATGCATCATGAAAGTCGTGGTAGATCTTACGTATTATGTCATCCTGTATTGGCAGTCCTTCAGATGCTAGGAATAATCTGATGCTTATGTTGGTAAATCCCTCGTAGCATACCGAGGCAGTGTGGTCATGCAAATAGGCAAGGTACAACTTAATGGCTCTGAAGATAGCAGGTTCCCTTAGGCTTGCCATTAGGAAACGATTACTAGAGTCGTTAAACTTACTGGCGGCCAATATTAATTTACTGTTGGGAGAGACAGCGGGTCCAGAGAGAAGGACGGTTTATGGGGTGATTCCTTTGACAGTTTAATTTCGACATCGCTCACAAGGGCATTAATTTTGCAAGCAACGATAGCCTGTTTGTCAGAAGCTACTGTAGTTACCTTGTGTGCCTTAGCTCCACTGTCTGGAGAGGGAATGTCCCGCAGATTGACAGAGGTCGGGCTGCTAGTCACTTTCGCCTTGTTGGAGGGAGTTAGATAGAGCTCTGTAGTTTTCTGAGGGACTTCAGATTCCGTTGACCATCTAACTTGAGCCTCGAGTGGCCAGATATTGATGCCGAACAAATTCTCAGCGGACTTTCTTGATAGGGTCCCTATTTTAAATGTAGTTCCCCTGGAGTCATTGCACTGACTGAACAGGTTAGAGCATCGAATAAATTATGATGTTTTCAACTTTTTCTTCACATAGTGCACGATATTATTTGAAGTAAATCCTGTCAGGAGGTGTTCTACGATTACATACTGCCATGTTTGGGCACATCTACAAATTGCGGAGTTGAAATCTTCTGGGATTGAGGAAACTTCAGTAGGCAGTTCCGTTTGAGTGGAAGATGAAACAAATGCCGTTGACGTAGTTTGAGTAGAGCACGACGTACAAGTAAAGCGTGTCATCGTAGGCAGTGCACTATGTTGATTTGGGTTAACAACTTTAGAGTACCAAACCAAGGTGGTAACATTGGCAAGGTTACTTTTTAATTTTTAGTTTTTGATATACGTCCCTGCCACAGTAAAGAAGAAAATGTTAAAGAAATAACAAAATCCAGTAATTACGAATTAGTCACCATGCCATAAAAAGGTTTTTGATTGGCATAGTGGTTTCAAAGGAAAACAAATATAATTTTGAACGTACGCGCCTTTTTTGAAATTTTATGGAAAATGTAGCGATTTGAAGTAGCAACACGAATAAATGGATCAAAGCATTGATTTTCTTACCCCAAAAAACATTAATAGATCGAAAGCTTCTGTTTGAACACAATTACAATATTTTCTTTATGTAAACCAGTACACTATGAATAAGAGTACCTACATCAATAGAGAAGCTCTCTTTAATTTTACAAGATCGGGGAAACAACATTCGAAAAAAAGATGGGTCGTCATACAAAGAAAATGTGGTCAAGACTATGTGAAAGCTTCCAGTTAAACTGGTGAGCGGGACCGGCCAATCATCAACAATTATAACATATGCGTTTAATATTAACAATTTTAATAAATAGATTTAATTACCTGTAAATCTGATAAGCTTAAAAAAATTAAAATAAAAAAAACATATATATGTTGTACGTTACTTATTTTGCAATTCAAAAGCTAAATAGTAAAACAGAAGCCACTTAAAATCAATTTCTACCAGTCTATTTCTGCAAAAAATATAATAATTGCACTGTTGCGATTGCGAAAGTACATCCACACCACTGTCCTCTTACGGATCTTAATTAAACCAATAAGGAATCCCAAAAGTGACAGTTAATGGACGGAGGTAGATGAGCGGGAAAAAACGCATGACCTTCCGCTCGCTTCGCTCGCTTCGGGGGCGCAACCAACTAAACCTAACCCAAACTAGCACAAGCCATGCCCAAAATCAGATCCAATCTGGCAAAAGAAGTTCCTGGCTTTGATTTTACATTTTCCAAATTTCGTAAATTGCATCTACCTCCGCCCATTAACTGTTACATTTGTGAATTAAAATTCATAAGAGAACCGTGGTGTGAATGTACTTTCACGTTGCGATTATCCCTCGGATTATCCGATAATTACATGATTATTGTATAATCTTATTTTGACTGGGTTTAGTAAAAAATTAAAATTATTCATTTTATTGCCGGACTGTCTATTTTGACAGAATTATGAAATTCTCTATGTCATCGGGTCTAAAACAGATTACCGCAAAATAACTCACTACAAAATTTATCATAGAAAAGGAAACTAATCAACTTATATTCCGTGATATCCTATTCAAAATATACAAAATAAAAAAAAATACACACAGGTAGACACTACAAATAAATGATAATAAGACAGAATGAATAAAATTTCCGTTACCAAAATCGTATGTGGCACATGCAAAATAACTTACTACCTTACCTCGATATGTTCTGATATAGTTGAACCTTCGTATATAAAAATGTAATACGGTCCAAGCGAAATTATTATTTAATTATTATTTTTTAGCTTCTGGAGTTTGTGGCAGAACCCAAACATATAACAGTTGTATCCGTAAACTGTTTATGCAATATGCAAAAAGTCTAGCTAAGAAGAGGTCAAGTTAAAATTTAGTAGAAATTTAAAAACAAAATGTATCTATTTTGAATAAATGTTTATTTATTGATGATAAAGTATTTGAATTCTATCATAATGCTTATGACCTCTATCTTGTTTGTATTTACAGAACACCTGACGCTGACATGCATATATTCAGTCAAAGATTACTGGGCTTGCTTGAGTCCCTGCCTTTAAATAGCAAATTAATTTTGTGAGGCGACCTTAATGTTGACTTTTCCAGTGTGCGTGCTGCTCAAGAATCTCTTCGGTCCATTTTCGACTCTTTTGGTGTAATTATGCATACTACATCACCAACTAGAATTACTAAAACTAGTTCTAGTACTATAGGCTATGTCGTGTCATCTTTTGATCCAGAATTCGTTAACTGTGCTTTCTTTAACTCGGGTTTCTCTGATCATGAGGCAGTATTAACAGAATTTTCGGTAAAATCCAAATGCAAAATTGTTTCACGCAAATTATGTCGTATTTTTTCGGACAAAAATTTTCTAAATTTCAAGCACGTAACAACTGACCGGTTTTCCTCTCTGATGATGTCTATTCCGAATTTTCTGGATTCGTAAAAACTTTATCTACTCTGGTATTCAAATCCTTTTCTTCTTGGCCTATCAAAATTAAACATCATAAACCATGGTCAACTAGAGGCCTACGCACATCTGCAAAAGGACATTCGTTCATTATCTCACCTAAAAAAGTACTCGGACACCGTTTTCTTCCATGATGACGTGAAACTTTACAGAAAAGTCTATCAGAAGACTATAAAAGTTGCCAAGGACATTTATTAAAATGAGAGGCTGGCTAAATCCGGTAACGTTACTAAAGAATCATGGTCTATTGTGAATGACTTAAGAAATAAGGCTTCTTCGTCTAGCACAATCGCTTATTAATCTGAGAACCTAAAGAATTACTTTGTAAATGTGGCTAAAGATTTAATCAACACCATAACTCCTTCTCTTGATCTTCTTTCATATCTCTTCAATGCTAATGTGAATTTACACAGTTTTTTCTTTACGCCTGTAGCATTTGCTTAACAATTAAAGACATTAAAAACAAATCCTCATCTGGGACTGATGGGCTTACTCTGAAAATGTCTTAAGATGGCAATAATAATTCCTTTGCATAATGGAGCAGATAAAGAATAAGCTTCGATCTATCGCTCAATTGCACTCCTTCCCAAATTATCAAAGATCATTGAAAGACTGGTTAAAAAAAGGTTTCTATCTTTTATGTCTAAATATAAAATACTTACTACCCATCAATTTGGATTTTTAATTAACAAATGCACAAATGATGCTATGTTTTCCCTTTTTAATTATGTATCCTCCGACCTGAACAACTACCACTCTACGGCAACAATTTACTGTGACTTCTCTAAAGCTTTCGATTGTGTAAATCATAAGATCTTAAATAACAAATTGCAGTACTACGAATTCAGAGAAGTGCCTCTCGAATGGTTTAAGTCGTATCTTAACAACATAAGTCAGCTTGTGAGGGTTGATACGTGGATGTCTTCTTGCAAGCCAATAGATTGTGGAGTACCCCAGGGTTCAGTACTAGGCTTTTTTTTTATTTCAGCTGTTTATCAACGACATTGCTTGTCTGGACATTAGCGGTAAAATCTGTCTCTTTGCGGACGATACTATGGTTCACTTGGAGCAACCCGGATATTCCGGCGCTTCACAGGACTGTACTTAGTGACTTAATCACCGTTAAATTATGGTGCAACTTTAATCTCATGTGCCTCAACGTTTCTAAAACTAAAGTTTTGTCATATAGAAGTACGTTGCAATCTTTTGTGCTTAATAACACCACTATCGACGTCGCTGAATATGTGAAATTCTTGGGGCTTGTTGTGGACAACCATTTAAAGTAGGACTTGCACATTAATGCCATATCAAAAAAAAATCATTTCGGCCTGTTTTGCGCCAAGAACGGTTTCCTGGGAGCTTAACTTGCCAAGTGCTAGAATGGTCTATTATGCCCTATTTGAGTCACATCTCCGATACGCCCTTCCATTTTGGGGTACATGTTGTGAGACTCAATTTGAGCGTATTTTTAAACTACAAAAGAGCTGTTCAATACTCACTGAGACTAAACAGTAGAACTCCCTGCCAGGAATTTTTTTACAATATTAACTCTTCCTTCCTTATTCATATTTGAATCCGTTTACTTAACCCGCAAGCACGTATCTGCAGGCTATTCCAGAAAGGATATCTCACAACTATCCACTTAGGAATACGCAGCATGATCTTTATCTGCCAACCCCATGATTAGAGTTAATTAAAAGCTCTATACTGTACGATGCAAAAAAAAATGCACAATTATCTGCCATTTGAAATGAAGTCAATAACATATTTTCCCGCATTTCGCAGAGCTTTGAAATCATACTTACTGAAGAGAGCCTTATACGAGGTAAACGACTTTTTTATTAATATTTAATTTTGAGCATCTTACACACTGGTTTAATGCTTGGTGTTTAGTGTTTAGTATTTAATGTTTAAATGATTAAATATTTTGATATTTAATATGTTATATAATATTTTGACCACGTACAATTTGCACAATTTTATAAAGTTTTGTGTAGTTAGGTTTTTCTTTTTCTTTTCATTCTATGTTTCTATTTGTGTTTTTATATGCATGTTTTGTACACTAGCTCTAGTTTTGTCTACAAACTGTAAAAATTTTTGACAATAAAGCATCTTGTTATTATTATATTATTATTATGTTAAATTAATTTTGATATAATAAGGATTCAATACGCTCGATTTAACAATTCGATATTTGCTTCCACTTGCAAACTAATACTTGGCGACTACTGAATATAAAATATCTCCTGGTAGAATTATTAAAGTTTCGTTTTGCCGTTTGCTCTGTTAAATTCGTTATACTTTTATACCGCTAATTTTATCAGATAAAAACATTATCCACGAACGTCCAAAATAAAACCAACCACCGCAAGAGAGGTCTAGGCCCAACCCTTAACGAAAGAGTAAGTGCTACACAATACGGAATTTAAGTAAAATTGTTAATTGACCCCCGACACGCCAAGTGGATATTAAGATGCTCGTTAAGATAGACCGCAAAGCCTCGTCGCGCCGGCAGCAGGCAGGAGTAGCTGCAGAAAATTTCCAGGTTTAAGCAGGAAAGACCTGGCGCATCTGACACGCCGCACAGTGGTCTTCAATTGATCTTTATCGCGATAAAATGGGAAATCACAGCTCTTCAAGATGTTCTAGAGGTTCTAACACATAAGTATTTAAAATGAAAAATATACTATTTTTATGTTAAATGGGCTTCAAATTATTATAAATATATTTATTTTAACAAAATTATTATATTATGATAGTTCATAAAAATATTCATTAAATGGAATGGTTAAAGTGCAAACATCTGGAGGTTAAGTACTTTAAGTTTTGATAAAGATTTAGTTGGCTAAATACATGTAAGTTTGTTATATTTTGACATACTTTTTTAAAATCCAACAATATGTTTTTTCACCCTATGTTCTTTTTGATTTCAATACTCAATTTTCTAATACAATTATAAGCAATCTGATACTATTGCTGATATTACAATATTCAAACCTAACAAATATTAACAAGCTAGCAATCGGTATTTACGGTATAAGGTACCTAATTGCGGGAGAGTTGCCCCACCGGGTGAGATGCCCTGGTATCTGTATTTTCGCTACTTATTACCAGAGGGCGAACCCACTTTACCGCCGTGTTCATTGTGGTTAGTTGATGTTGATCATATATGTTGTGTCACGCTTCATTTCGCCGGATGCCCGTATTGTTTTTTTTTACACTATTTAAGGTAAATTTCATCAGAAATTACTCGTGATATATAAAATACATGCGTTATTAAGTGTGTCAAATGTAGTTTGCTAGGTTTAAGTCCGGTCTATGTTAATACATCAGGTGAATAGTGTCTCTAGTGTCTCTGAACCACAGGCCCTTGTTGTTTCCAAACGATATCAAATATGGCGGTTGGGGCATCTATATCTTACCAAATAGGCCAGTGCATTTATGCTAGAACCGGAAGAAATTAATATAAAGATGAGACTGGTGGCAAGTGGTAGTGTTTTATGTGCTGATTAACCAACTAAAAGTCCCCACCCCTCCGTCTTGCATAACACCCTCAAATCATGGCCGCCATCTTGATTTTCGTTACTTTTTCTGTAAAAGCCATAATAACTCGAAAACTGCTGAAAATTTGTAAAAAATGCAAATGGGAAAAGTGAAGATAATAAAAAAATACATCAAATATGCTAATTTTCAGGTTGATATTTGTATATTCTCAGTGGTTATTGGTCGATGAAAAACAAAGAAGTAATTAAAATTAACAAATTAAATCTTTATTTAGTCTTAAATAGAAACATAATATAATGTATATACACTAGAAAAGTATTAAAACAATATATAAGCATATTGATACAAAACTTTACTATTTATACGTTTTCCCCATACAGGGTGTTCCAAGAATAAAATTGCTAATTTTGGTAATATACCTATTTGAGAAAAAACGTTTAAATAATCAAAACCTAACATTAGCATATGGCTCTAAAAATAATCCTGGTATCTATTTTAGGCTTCCTCATCACTTTCTAGGTCATTTTCGTTAAAATGAGGAATATTATGACATGCATTATCGTTACAAGTATTGCAAAGGTTAGATCAATAAACACTTGATTTTATGCACGTGCAAAACTTCCCAAAATACAGTTGCAGTAAATCAATTGCAAAATAAAACTAGGAGGGATGGGATCTGTTGTTGTTTGAGGAAAAAGTAAATTATTTTTTGCAACCCACCCCTACTTTTTTGGGTCTAGTTTGTTTCCTAACCATTCCTGTACTTCCAAGTATACCCTGAGAAAATGATGTTCTGAAGCATTTGAAGTAGGGGGAAGTATTGCTACTTCAAAGTTGTTACGGAGGTTTTGACGCGCTGTTAAAGTGTTCTATTTATAAAATCGCATTTCGTTTAACGACTTGGCACACCGGATTTTCCCGTACTCGACTCCTCTTCGGTTTGAACAAGCTTTAGAGCTTTGAGCTTGCCTTGTCTATCAAGGCAAGAGGTTGTGTCAGTACCTTTTGCCGCATGTAAGAATAGTATATTGTCTTTTATATGTTTGTTTAAATTATTTTTTAATCCGTGTAGGTTTGTAAATCGGTCTGGTTTAGATTGTCTACCGGGTCGCATCATAAAAATGCCACTATTTTTGACAAAGTGAATTAAGAGCACTAGTAGGTCTATATCTTCCCAACCAAGGTTACACAACTGTTACTTTCATTGAAATCAATTGTTGTTTTTAGAATTTCAGTATCAGCATCGCCTTCAGCTTGAATTGCAGATATTTCTGCAGTCTAAAATTCTGATATTAGGACACGTATAAAATGTTGTTTATTGTGAGGGTTACTTAAAAACTTTTCTTGAGAAATTGTTAAAACCGAAGATTCGGAAATGGAGATATCAGCACAGCTATTTGGATGATGACGTAATTGCTCTTGGTTTTTAGTAGTCACTGTTTCATATCCATCAAAGACAACTGTGCTATTTGTACTGTAATGATACTCCACATATTTGCGATGTTGAGAAAATAAGCCGTTATATATGGATGGAAACTGCCAGACAACTTTGTGTAATAAATGTCCGCCGTCTATAACAAAAACAGTGTCTTCTGGAATCTTATCTGAAGGAGGACATTGTTTATCTATAAAGGCAAAGAGAGCCGCTTTGTTTGTTTTTCTTAAAGAGGTATTTTTAAACAGTGATGGAAGGTATGCCGAAAGCTCATGATTAAAACATTCTTTTAAATTTTCTTCGGATTTACACACACATAAAATTCTGTTAAAGAGTTGGTTTGGATTTACAGGAGACGACTGATTGTGAACTTTATTTTTTTTTCACAATAGGCAAGGGTTTTGACTTTGTCATTTCTTTTTAATTTTAAGTCAGCGAAACTAATTCCTATCATCTTTTCACTTATCTTTTTTGTCTATATCTTCAGCTTGATTACAGTTTATATCTCCAGAAGCAATATACCAGTCAATATTGAAATTAACGCATCTGTCTCGGTTTCAAATGGATTATGTGATTCGAGTCATCTGGCCCGATCGGGAGTCCCGATCCTTACGAGATGGTCTAAGCTCTACATGTTGCTCGGAATAAATTGTGTTACTTCCAGAAAATTCATCCAGTGCATCACAAAATTTAACACATTGTAGCATAAATAACACCCACTTGGCTAAAGTTTTCTCTGACAATCTCCGCCCATAAGTTAAACCCCCTTGAGCTTTTAAAGACCTCATTAGGGTTTGCTCAATGGTCATGTCAGACCAAACACCTGACCAAAACTTCTCTCTAGTTCTTCGTATCGCAAAATAATGGTAAAATCTCTCTACTTCCGCGCTGCAAGTATGGAAGATATAAACGAGATCATTTTGCATAAGGCAGATGGCCAGCTGCATGAAAAAATGGAATAATTTTTTACACATTTTAAATATAAAACAGAATTTGCTGTTGCAAAGACAAACATTTTTACTAGTTCAACCTGTCCCCAATACTGGCACCACAGTTTTCCTGTTCTGCTCTAATTACTTTAAATGGAAATAGCGTCTACCAAGGAATCAAAAATATGTTCAACATCTGGATGTAAAAATCCCATGGGATCGTTATACGGGGGTTTGATACTATCTTCGTAAAAGTCAATATTTTCTGACTTAAGCAATATCAGTAATAAAGCTAGTTGGGTTAGGAAATGGGCACGTATCGAGCGTGCATATGAATGTCCATTTAACATAGCGGGTACATTATTTTTTGCATAGATACTATTCCAAAGTTCTTCCAGGCCGCTGCCTTCCATAACGTAGCCTATAGACCCGAAGGCATTAGCATATGGAAACCTCCTAGCCGTACCCATATTTTCTTAAGTGGACTATATTCCTCTGCAACGAATACTATTTCAACTGCTTTAATATAGTGGTTGGTCAAATGTTACCATACATTAACGCACAGAAAAGATTGTTTTCGTCTTATTATGAGAGACACAGCGCTGTCGGTGGCCTACTATATTGACAAAAACCAAGTTACAAATATTATTTTGAAAATATTTTTGAAAATTGTGTAAAATAATAAAACTAACAATACAGGTTAACTTTTATTGCGCCTATACACAGCCCTCTTATTTAAGAGGGCTGTTGCCTACATACTATAAATTAACGATGTAATAGTAAAAAAACGAGGTAAGGAGGACTTTTTTGTAAGCGTTTAAGTTAAATTGACTGTATCTCCATTATTACGTAACCTAAAAATATGATTTTAGATCAAAACGATGCGGATTTTAATTTTGCAAAAAACACTCTTTTGCACTTTTTCAAAATTTTGAGCAATTTTCGAGTTATTATTGTTTATAGAAAACGTACCGAAAATCAAGATGGCGGCCATAATTTGTGGGTGTTATGCAAAACGGAGGGGTGGGGACTTTTAGTATGTTGATCAGCACATAAAACACTACCACTTGGCGTCAGTCTCATCTTTATATTAATTTGTTCCGGGTCAACCATATAAACATTTATAACTGCTCTGGTCTAAAAAGGACAGAAGCCCCTACCAGATAAACGTAGAGTTGCACCGGGGTGTCTATCTCAAATTTGTATTCAAGTAAAAATAACATTAATTTCTGTTTATTCATGCCGACAAAGTATAAAAGAAAGCCCGGCGGCCCTCAAAGAAGACAATGGACACAAGAAAGCTTATGGTGTGGCCTTATTATTTCCATAAATAGGACCACACTATCAATTTTTTTACATGCCATCAATAAAAATTAGTAATTCGACATCAATAATTATTTAATTTTCAATTTTTTTTGCACTGGGATATCCCATTTTCATGGGGCTTCTCACCCGGGTGATCGGGATAGATGGCCACAAACAGTATTTTACTTAAGTCCAGTTTGGATATTCTGTCATTTGATTATATGGATTTTATATAGTATAGGTCTTTCCAGACATACTCAAGTATTCATTACCAATTTTGAAAATATTACTATCCTAAATCTGATTTAACTACGAAATTTTTCCCTTAGGTGGTGCAACTCTCCCGGAATTACCTTACATTGTAAACTTCTAATTATCAAAATTATTGGCTCTAAACATGACCAAGGAATCTGCTGTACCCCTTTAACAACAATTTAATCCATTCTCTTTTAACATTTTGTATCAAAAATTAGTTTTTATGAAATTAATTCACGATAAATAGGCGGGCTAAACCACTGTGCGCCGAGCGGTTGTTTTAAAAGTCATTAGATGAAATTATGCGGTTACAGGGGTCTTTTTTGAAACACGTCTTTCGGCGGTGATGGCATAAAATGAGATGAAGTCTCGATTTGAACACCATTGAAACGACATTACGTTCGTCTCGTCTTCCTTAAACCGCTTAATTGTGGAATTGATGGTAACTAATTATCTTTAGAAAGGGCCCAAGACAGTCGTCTGTTTATTAAAAGATATACTGAATGCATTCAATGTCGGAAGAAATTTAGTCGCTACAAAAAATGGCTTGCAAGCGCAGGCGCAGGTTGGAAAACTGTGATCAGTTCTAAGACAACTCAGGGTAATTGAACATTTAGTGTCCTCCCAATCGGGGGAAATGTTCGCAAAATAAATAACTAACCCAAACTAATTGATTATTTCGATTGTATTTGTATGAACACTAATCTCGTTAGGTGCATGTGGATATAGTCATAAATGGCTGTAGGGTTATTAATTGTTACTTTTTATTTAATATAGACAGATGTTTAAAGACATCCACTCTCCGCCACTAACACGCCTGATAACACGATGCTTTCCTACTGTCATCTTCTAATTATAGAAGTATTAAAAAATGGCATTTGACCAGAATCCTAATATTGAAATTCTTGATTTAGTACATTACATAACTTAGGTCTTTGAGAACTTCAAAAAATATACTTTCGGCAGTGATTTGTGACTTAAGCAAGGAGGGCTTAGTTTTACAAATTTTATCAAAATAATATTAATTTAATTTGGAGCGAAATTTGTAATCTTCAGTTGGGCCTTATATGGATGACTGTAAGGGGTCTTTTATTGAAAATCAGACTCTGATACTAGCTTCCATGCAAATCCTCAGGAACTTAGCTGTGTTAGAAACAATCTGGAATAATATATGGGCCGTGAGAAGGTACAAGGTGGATCCCATCGAATGATCTTCTACCTTATCTCAATGTCTCTCAGAGATACGGAAAAGAGCAAAGTACTGATGAGTCTTAGATTTACTGGAGTTTTAAAAAATATCAATAAATAGTATAAGCAAAAGTCTTAGGATTTGTCATGAATAGTTCAAAAAAATTAACGTGTAATCATATAACACGCTACTGAAGTGAAACTTCTTCACACTGTCTGACAAGCATACCAGAAAAGGGGTTAAGAAAGTGGTTTAATGATATTATTAAGGACACTATCAACTGAAATTTCTTTGAATTTTGTATCATTCTGCATTTTAATTATTGTTAGTCATTCTCCAAACATAAAACAATAGACTAATGATAACTAAAATATGAAATATAAATTATAACGCTACATACAACGTGACCGCACGACCGCAACGTACACTGCAGGCAGCTCAGGCTGGCTGCCTGCTGTGAGATTTCATAGCAGATAGCGTTTATTTCTCGTTACTCTCGGCTGTACTCGGCGATCTCCGGAGCTTACGCATTTGTTTACTATTTTAGCATGTCTAATATTTCACTTCACGCATGGGCCCCCGCTCGCTACAGGGCGTAATCAACAAAAACTAACCAAAACTAACCCAAGGCATACCCAAAATGAAGAAAAAATTTTTTACACACAACCATAAAAATATTATGAAAACACGTGTTGCCACCGACAGGAATCCAACCCGGGGCGTCGTTTCAAGGGCTTAGCATCTAACCACTGCACCATCACAGTACTTGAAAGGAATTCGTTGGACCGTGAAGACATGTGTAAATTTCACGCCTTCCAGGGTTCGTCGAGTACAGCCGGGAGTAACGAGGAATAAACGGTATTTTATTGCATAGAAGTGCGCTCACGGCTCATGCGATCCCCACTTTGTTACATAGCAAACCGCATGAAAGGAACATACCCTACCGAGCGTAAAGAAGTTTCACTTAAAAATAAACAAATTACAATCTTAAACTGACAGATATATTGTCCAATAAGTTATTTTAAATGCAACGCGCTCTGTATTACAAGACTTTGAAATTCTGGCAAATATTCAAGTATGCTTGATATTGTCACGAATAATATAATATAATGTCAAATTTAAAAAAAACTATATGTGCGCAACTTGAAAATGATTGAATTGAAGGTATGTAACGGGCTACGATTAACTATACGCATTTATTTTTTTTCTGGACGAAATGGCGAAGGACCAAAATAAAAATTTGCGTACGTGGTCTAAAATTGATCTATTTCTGGAGTGAAAATAATCAAACATCATATTATTTATTAAAATAGACTACAAAAATTAGATAATCACCACAATAGGACTAGTATTGGAAAAGCATGGAATCCAATCCATTAAACTAGATATTCTAAAGCAAATAGTTCATATTTATGTCTTGATATATCAAATGCACATGCTTTCTTTTGAACGAATTAACTTTACACACACGATATATTGTTGCAGCTGGAACCACAAAGCTTCGTTGTATATTGGTATTTTCCCCTGGGTTTTGTCCTATTATGCTGTCTTCCTAAATGGAGAAAGAAACCCTTCTTCTAATCATTTGGCTTGTTTTCATTATTTCAGTTCGATAATACACCTTGATGGCCATCCACTGTTTTCGACCTTGGTAATTATGGATCTTTAATTGCTGATTCGAAGTATTTTGGGCATCTGGGCATTTCAGCCTTTCTTGGAGGGTTGTGTCTAAAATAAAACAACAGTGATAGATTGTTTACAGATTAGCCGAGTAATTGGAGTTTGGACATGCCGAGTTATATTTTAAGGTTATTTAGGGATATCTAGCACTGTAATTATAACTTACTTTTTGTACACTTGATGGTCATTCTGTGATAATTTCCTCGTTGATTTATACTTGATAATATATTGTTTTGCTTAGGTGATTACGGAATATTTTCATTTTGGGAATGAAACATTGACGTTTGTTAGTAGTATGAAGTATGTCATGTCACTCCGGTTTTAAACCATAGAATACACGACCAGTGGAAATCACATCGGATCCCTCCGTCGATATCGACTCGAGAACCACTCTAATTCGCGTTGCATTTATTGTAGGATTTAGCTATCATACGCTTGAATTTGCTGATTATATTGGATGGTGCATATTGACGCAGTATTACACGAACTCTCCATTATTAAAGTTCGATAATATTTCAGCTCGGAGTAGATTCTACCGACGCGAACGAAATTGGTCTATGTTTCACATAGTCTGTGGAGGATAATTTTGGCGGTATAGTGACAGCTTTCTGGACAAGCGCGTGGTCTTCACGGTCGACACGGTTGCCAAGTTAATGCCTTGTTTGGCATAATGCTATTAGTGGCGCGTGTTGGTTGTAATTTTTGACTGCCGCATAACGCGTGGGTTATATATTCCCACCAAGCATTTAAAAGTAGATTCTAACTGATTTAAATCATTTCGATAATGAGTCGCTTTAGCGCTTGATTTGGCGAATCCGGAAGTATGACATCATAACTTTCTAGTACTTTGTTACAAATAGGGACGCTGCTGGCAACATAGTATGTTGGGCCGGCGCGATGTTAATTCTGCTAGCCTCGTCATTTTCGGAGCAAGCCAATTCGGTCTTTATGTGATCTTGAAGGAACCAGTAGGTTTCAGTGCCGAGCTCTCGAAATTGGGAATTTTCGTTGAGATACTGATATTTAGTGTGAAATATACAGTGCCCTAGTTAGTAGATTATTCAACCAAGCCCTCGAGCAGGATTATGGTCGTCGATGGTTTCTTGTCTGATGGATAATTGTGGATGAAAGAAGATTTGTAGATTCGACCACCTGCACCCATGTTTGGGGATTTGATTTTCGAGAGCTGCCACACACTTGAACCCCGTTTAACATCTAAAGGGGTTTAAATTCTTGGATTTCTGTTTCTGTTTTTGGATTTCTGTTTTTGGATTTTTATTTTGGGATCATTGGTTATGGGCCTTCCATTGTCCTCTTACGATCCGGTTTCCTACCTGGGTTTCCAGACTGCATATTGAGACTCCTCAGACAACACGTGGTTTCGGAGTAACCATCAATTGACTGCGTGTCTCGCTGTCTGATCCAAGCCTCAACGCATACGGAGTGTGTCTTCTCAACCTTGACGCTCCAGTGATTCAACGAACACCTAGATCCTGGATGAACTCACTGTTGGCTTGATAACGTATCAGATAAGTCTTAATTTAGGATATTATCTAGAGTATTTTGGGACTTTTATTTTATTTCATTTTATTATTGTGTTTTATTTGATTGGTGATTTAGGGCTACTTAAATTAAATTTTCGGATGAATTTGCTTAATGATTTGACTTAAGTTAAAATATAGCTACCATCACGTTATTTGGGAGTGACGAATTATTCTCAATAGTTAGCATAGGTATACTCGATTATCCAACTAATCCGGATAATTTTGGCGTGTTATTAATTCATTTCAGCGTAGTCTTGATCGCGTGTTTTACTCCTTTTCAGCGTCGTATAATATAAATAGTTTTGAAACTGTTCGCATATAAGCATAGCGTATCGACGCGTAATCATATAGGTTTACCTCTGGTACGGATACCATTTAATAGGTGAATATTATACTTACATGAATCTAGTACATTTGAACTAGCACGTTAACTTCTCGCTTATTGATTAGAGTTATTTAGAGTGTAGAAGTAGAAGAAGTTATCTTATTTTTGTACCGCATAGGTTGATAACACCAATCAAGGGCATGTAAACGACACGTGATCACGTATTCGTATTTATAGGGCGCCGTAGTTATAACATAAAGTACTATTTAACATTAAACCGTTACTTTTAATATTCCATCTTTAGCATACATTTATATATTAATTGTCATAGCTACATATACAGGAAATTCTTGTAGCAATTATTTTTCTTATTTAATTCAAAAGTATAGTCACCAATACGGAATATACACTTGTTATTTTTGTTTAATTGGGGTGATATTTCTTTTTGTTTCCCCTTCCAAGTTTTTCAATAGGTTACAGCGGGGAGGAGAGCAATTCGTGGTTATTGGTCGAATCTCACTGAAGATCCAACATCAGGGCATGGCGATAAGTTAACCGCGTGGCGCTCAGGCATTATAACTCACCACGACCCTTCTCCACTGTCTAAAAGGTGGGGGCCGCCATTGTTCCTGCACTAAAGGCTGTACCACCGATTGTCAACTTGGAGATTATTGTGAAGTTGGAGATTATTGTAAACTTGTATATTTATGTAAATTAGGTTTGTATTTGTTTGGAACTGAGCGTTACAGGTATAGGTTTAATTATTGCTTTATGACGGCTTGCAAAATGTATTTCGTAACACCACGCCTTGAATGGCGTGCAGGTTATGTAGCTAAGATTCGGGATGCGAGTTTACACTGTACTTTAACTACTTGACAGATTCTATTTTGAAGTTACCATCCTTAGAACTTTGACAAATTTACCATAGATTCGACTTTTAGTACCTTAAGTTGATAACCTCAAGTTTAGGTAGTAAAACGGATTGCAATTTCTTATCATGTTTAACATCAACTTCCCATTTAACCAGAAGAACCCGAAAACCGGAAAATGCTTCCTTCTGGCTCAAACAGAAGTTGGTGTCAAGCGACAGATTAGGAAAAATCAAGATATAAAAGCGCAAAGCATTTCGCTCTTAGTTAAGCCGTTTAGATTTTTCAGCCTGTCACAGTGTGCAAAATGTTAACTTTCAAACGTCAGTATCTCGAAAACAGTTAAATATAAGTATAGAACCTGTTATATGAGATGTACTTAAAATTTCCTTCAAGATTCAAAAATCCACTAATATACGTGCATTGCAATTAACATAACATAGTTGACAATATTTCTGTCAGTTTTTGATTATCATTTGTTTATCTTTTTGTCAAAATGGAACGATTCAGGGAAAATTCTAGAGGTTTTGTGGGCATTATTTTATAATATATTCTCACGACCAGCAACCGTCCGATAGTTTTTGTGCTACACTATAGAACTAGCCTTGTAGCGTCTGCGTATGAGTCATCGCCGGCCCCAAAGATTCAGGGCCTGTGGAACTCTCCCGATGGCTGGTCGAAAATAATATAGAGCGGCCTCGCTTCGTCCGGATTGATAGCGACAGATTTTATATTGTATATAAATAGCGGATAGCGGCGAGCTGCGGTCAGTTAATCATTGAGTTCTGAATTGTAAAGATCTAATAGTGGCAAAGTTACAAGATTAGTTTAGTGTGTTTAATTATATAGAGTTGTAAAGAATAAAGGGAGTATTATTGTAAAATAGTAAAAGTTTTGATTTCGTTCAGAACCCACAGGAAAAACGTAACAATATCTTTTAATAAACCATGTAGACTAAATTCAGAATATAAATAAAAACCCTGTGAAAAGTGGTTTTCCGTGGGCAGGCACAAACTTTCCATATTATATGGACCCCTTTTTGACATTATATGAATCAACAGAACCGCAACATCTGTGTCTGCATACAACTACGATCCTTCTACCACAACTCGAAAGTTCTACTGCAGTTTTAACAGCTAAATTGACCGCTTTGCTTTCAGCCAGTATTATTTTGAAACCCGTGTCCTCAAATCGATACTTTAAAAGCTCAATTTCTGAAGTAACCTGAAACACAGAAACAATTGAGGTTAATAAGAATAATCTAGGGCGAAGACTAATAAACAATAAAGACAAAACTTACAGACAATCTAAATCTGGTGTTTACAAAATAAATTGTGTGAACTGTGAAGCTGTATACGTAGGACAAACTGGTCGAAACTGAAATATTAGGATTAAAGAACACAAAAAATCGATTTTACATAATATTAAATACTCTGGCTTAGCAAAACATTGTATAGAAATTAGTCATTTTATAGATACGAATAATGTCAAACTTTTACGCACCGAAACAAGCAAAAGGCTGAACCTTTTGGAGTACCTAGAAATCCAAAAGTCACAAAAAACAGACGTTTTAAATACGAACGACTAACTGACCTGCTTTTTAAACACCTACATAATTAACAGTGCAATAAAAACTAAATACCGTCAGGCGATTTAGTAGGGTATACTAATTTAGATTTCAGTACTCAACTACTCTTGATAAAGGCCTCGTCAAGTCGAAACATATGTAGGGAAAAATATCTTATTAAATTATTTTGAAACGTCTAAAAGCAGTGTACTAATTATCCCTAGTATTATTATTCGAAACTCATATTATGAATCTGTTGTAAATAAAGGTGGGTACTTTCGGCATAATTATTATGACCTGTTGCATAAAATATTGGAATCATCAATTTCAAACAGTAAGTGTAAAGAGCCCAGTTTCCTCATCTTTCTGCTCTAACCGGTGCAGTTCGACTGCCTTCAGACAGTTCAACCCTTTGTCTCCTGACAGGACTTGAAAGTCCCAGAATTTTTAACTTCTCGGTAAATTACGATATACTAGCTGTGGCGCTGTTGTCTTGCCGGGATGTTAAAGTACACGTTTTATAAGGTATGTATGTGACCAACAATACATTTTTGTTACCGATG
>MU182453.1:327423-348987 GCA_016904865.1 Pissodes strobi | reverse complement strand
ATGCTAGATTTTGAGACAAAAATTACATTTTATCGAATATCTACCTTTTGAACTCCTATCGAAAAACTTTATAGGATCTTTTCTATTGATCTTAAGACGGCGCAGACACTGGCGCAAGCGATTTGAGATATCTCCTTCCGTTACTACACAAATGAAGAAAATATAAAAATTACGTTTGGTCGACTTTGAAAAAAACGAAACGTCATACAATTAAACTGGATACCGCACATTATAGTACCTGACGGGATCCATCTTTTTTCGATTTAAAGTTTACCTCTAACTCTCACCGTTTTCGAATTATAGCCGATTTAATGAAAATCTCGATTTTTTCCGAAAAAAAAATCCGTTTTTATTACGGAAACAATTAAAGGGGTCTATTTACATGTTATTAACATAAAAAAAAATGTTCAAAAGCATATACAGGGTGGTAAAAAAATAATTTTTGAAAAAAATCCCCTTTTTCGAAAAAAAAACGGCAATATATATTTTTTAAGGTCGACGACTCGGATACGAGCTAAATGCCGTCGAAATACACATTTTTGGTAGGATGTATTTTTTTCGTATCACTCGTAGTTTTGGAGCTACGACCGTTCTCGAATTTAAACGGTCGATTTCTCGAAAACTAAGAATATTTTTCTTTCGTAAAGAACCTTTTTTGTCGGCCCTGAGGTCCTCTACCTACATGCCGAATTTCAAATCGATCAAAAAAAAACCGATAGGTTCCAAGTAGGTTCCGGTTCCTATGGGACAAAATGAAAGTTAGGTCGATAAAAAATACGGTTTTTCCGTTTGCCGAAATTCTTCTTTTTTTACCGGAACCTACCCGATAAAAACGTGTTTCGCGATTTCTCCCACTTCTCGATAAACATTCGGGAAACGGGGGGGCGTGGGCAGTGGGGGGTACCCACTAACCAGCCAACCCCGACTCCGCGATGAGGAGTTTGTTCGCGGTAAAATTTCGCTCCGAGCTCCCGTTTAGCCAGAAATTGCGAAAAACCACGCGATTTCCATATAGCCCCCCAAAACCCCCCCTTAAAATTGAGCCCCGGCATATCCGATTTAATTCCAGGTAGCCCCCACGTGGTACATCTATCATGAAAATATAGACCCTGCACGTCATCTCCTTATATTGGAACTTACCGGTTAAAAAAAACGCGCGGGCGCCTATTCGCCGGATACGTCATTATTGACTCCTTAATTGGTCTGTTGTAAGGGGCGGCAAAATTCTGCTCGCCTCGGGCGGCCTAAGGCCTGGAGACGGGGATGGTTCAGGACAAACAAAAAGAAATTATAATTTTGTGGTCGGTGATACCTCATGAATCTGGATATTTAAAGAATTTTTCAAATAACATAAAACATTTAACATTATAACAATTAACTTGCCTAACTTTTAAAACTTTTAGATAGGTGTCATATCCCAATTACCGACCGATCGGTCGGCGAATGGAGCATATGCCTGTGTTATGAACCTTTTACCGACCATTTTTGTTTTTGCGTTATATTACGAACTAATCAAATAATTAGTGTAAATTATATATTTTCGAGAATAAAAACCTATGCAATGAATTGATAAAAATTACCAAACTTTTGTTTTATGGTCCGTAATGTGAACACCGAAAAATTGTCTAATTTTACATAAAAACCGTATAGATCTGCTCTTCTTAACGGATAAACATCGATTCACATACCCACCCTGTGGTATGTGATGTGATTGGCTTGGCACTTGGCTGAGAACCGCCACGGAACTTGTTTTGGGCTTTTAAAAAATTTTGATTGGTGGACATTTCTGCGCGCAATCGCGGTGGTTAATAATTCTTGAGGTGCTTACTACTTGACACATTAAACTATAAATTGTACAATTCCTAGTCGGTCGGTAATACCTAAAGCCGGGGCCGCACATGCGGCAGTCGGCGAACTGCGAATGTTCGCCAACTACCGAATCTAGCCAAACGGAATTCGCTTTTTCATCCAAACATGCGGGTATTGCCGAACTCCGATCGAAAAAGTGGGAAACGCCGAATGTTCGCCAGAAAGGTTTAATTGGAAAATAAACATGAATAGCCATGATTCTGTGACAATTGCTGCGGCTGCTTTTGTCGTGTTATGCGGCGGGTTTTTATGGCTCTAGGCCTGAGAGACTATTATCCCGCAAATGGTCAGACTCCCCTCGAAACAAAATCCTAGATACCTGCTGGATTTCAGGTTAATAAAAGTAAAGTAAAAATATGCTGCATAAAGAAAAGTACCTACCTAAATAATGAATATGTATGTATATAAACAATATTCAAACTACGCAAAAATGCCACAATACAAAATATCACTTGCTTACTAGGTGAAAGGTGAAACAAAACCACACTCACAATCTCCAGCCGTTGTTAAAAGCGAACTACAAATGTCTGGACGTGTGGATGTCTCCACGACCAACAGCGAGGCGAGCACTCATCCTCTTTGATGCATGCAAATTTACCGACACCGCGCGGGAAAAGGCGAACGAGTTGCCGAACGATTTGCCAAACTGCAAACTTCCCATACGCACTGATCGCAGTTCGGCAAACCCTTGCTCGGGGTTCGCCGAATGCCGCATGTGCGGCCATGGCTTTAGTGGTCGGTACTCCTATCTACCTTCATTGTTGCCAGTGTTTATAGATATTTGAATATTGTATTGAATTTTTTGTATCTCAAAATGGTAGTGAAACTTGAATGTTAATGCAAGTTCCAATGTTACCGGAGATGCAAGTGTCAAAGAAACATGCAATAATATTTTTGATCAATTTGAGGACTGTACCAAATTCCACTGCACGTTGATATCTTAAAGGTCCATTTCTAAACTCGTAAAGTTCGTAATGTTGAGGTTGGATAGTTCATAGTTGGTGAGGTTCAGAGTTCGGAGTTCAGAGTTCATTTTATGGCATTTATAAACATCGCCAAGAAGATGGGAAATTTCATATTTGATTGGTTGGATGGTAACTCATAACCAATAGAATTTCGGGCATTACAAATTTGTATAGTCCTGGTGACCGAGATTGTACAAAAATTGATAATTTTGAATTATTTATATAAGTAGCACTGATGCATCAATTATCCTCAATTTTACTCCATTTTTCAGATTCGGCCATTTTTCACAAAAAAGTAACAATTAACAATAAAAACAAAAACAGCTGCGCGACTTCAAATGTCAAATCGGCTATTGACAGCGATCACGTGCTAGTACAGTGATTTTTCATTGGTTAGAACGAACTTTCCGAACTGCGAACATAAAATTTGGTTATATCTGAACTTAGCGAACATGCTGAAAATTAGCGAACTTTTCGCCAACTGCGTTTATAAATGAACTAAAATTTCAACTCCCAACTGAGTCTCAACATTGCGAACTTTTCGAGTTTATAAATCCAGTGTAAACCTTGTCCATCAAAAGATGAAATGCTAAAAAGAGCTATATCACGATACACATCGTGAGCTATATGGTATAGCATTATCAGTGTTACAGACTTTAAGGAATCGGTATAATGGTTTGTTTTGAAATATATAAGATTATTGATACTATATAGACTATACTCCATAAAATGTGATGTACCTACATAGTTTTGGCTGCAAATATGACGGTTTCTTATTCTCAACTAATGGACATATTTGAGATGTTTTTAAGCTTATAGCTTATTTCTTCCTTCCTTTTTATCAGTAGTTTTATCAGATTTTTTAAAGAAGGAAAGTGACACAAATTGAAGGTGTTTTTTTCCTCAAAACTCACTCACTCACTCACTCAAGTAAACTGTTTGACAAAAATCATTCAAACATTGTAAAAGATAACTTTCTTATAATCATTTTAATTTCTTGTTTATTTTGGAGATCACGTTTTTACTAAAACTTTTCGCCTTCTTTCACGACCATTTATTTAACACGTATGTATCCTTGCCTTAAATTACAATTATTTTCGTTTTATCAACAATTGGTTTAAGTTGTAAATCTTGACACTTTACTAAAATGCCTCAAATCATCCCAAAGCAAGCTGCCAGATTTGTGATTTTAGTGAATGACGGAAGAATTGTAGGATATGATTCTAATACAGTGCGAGTAGCTGAAGCACGGTATAAATAAATTTGTACTCTGGCTGAAATGTGCGTCGTAGGAGAAATTCCGGTCATACAAGAAAAACTTCCCGCATAGATGATCGTCTTATTACAATACAAATTTTATGAAATCGTGAGTTGTAAAAGATAAACGAGATCTACATCAAATTTGCAATGCTGTAGTTAGTAAACAAATGATCTGCAGACGACTTAAAGATATCAACTCAAAAGCGAGAAGGCCTTCAAAAGGTCCGAAACTATTTCCTCGAAATCGCGCAGCCCGATGTCAGTTTGTGCAAACCTAGAAAACCTATGGCCACTGGAGTAATCCAGACTGGGCGCACGTGTTATTCTCAGACGAATCACAATATTTTCTAAATATAGTAGATGGACGCAAAAATAGTAGGAAGAAAAAGCGGAGAGAGGTTTAACCAAAATTTGATGAAATAGTGCGAAGGCTTTAATGGTGGATCCGTTATGGTGTGTGGTGGTATAACTATGGAAAGCCGTAGAGAACTGCATTTTTTTCCAGTAAGACAATCTTTAGTTTTGCAAATTTATATAGACAATATTTTAAGACCTTACGTAATATCTTTTGCCCAGTTGTATGGTAATAATTTTATTTCCATTCAGCTGCAGATGAAATGTTTTGATTAATTCAAATATCACTACACTTGATTGACCCGCTAGGACTCCTGTTATGAACCCAACTGAACTTCTATGGAGTGAATTGGACGAACTGTTCGATGTCGCCTGCAACTCTTGAGGATATGGCTAATGCTCTCATAGAAGACTGGATCAATTTTACCTTAAGAAAAAATTAGAAACTTAATTTTGAGTATATCACGCAGAGTGTAGATGACTAAAAGTCGCTTGAGACGACAATACAAGATATTGGATAGTTAAGAAAGGTTATGCGGTGTTTCTGTGAATTTCCTTGAGTCTTATTTTTTGCCTGTCAAGTAAGTTAATAAAGTATTGTTGTTAAGGCAATTTTAATAAATAACCTTTCCTGATTTGATATGCTTTTACTTATACGCTAACCGCAGTCAACCATATTCAGTAAGGCACTTGTCTATCTAGAGCTTATAAGTGTGTGATAGAAAATGCACAGTTTTAGTAATAACGTGGTATCTCAAAACGTATTACAGATAAAAGAATGAATAAATTATGAAAGTGTTTACAAGAAAGTTATCTTTTAAATTGAATGTGAAAGAGTTTTATAAAACAGTTAGCGCTTTAAAGTTTTGAAAAAAAACTTCAATTCAAATTAACACCACTGGCTTTATACAGAAATAAACAGGCAACAAACTAAAAATTTAAGAGTACTTGTGGACCACACACCAGAAGTGAAACTTCATCCACACAAAACAGAAACGGAGAATAGTCTACAAGCCTGCACCTCTCTCTGACCCCATGATTTCTCTTAAATAATAAAATAATATTTTTGTTCAATGCAAATTTGCCGGCTCGAATGGTAAACGATAGTTACTGTATACTATCTTTTACCCCAGTCCTCTTAACGCTTTTATTGTATGCACATTTGTTAACACGTATTATGGAGTATACTATACACTAAACCCCGGCCCGTTCAGCGATCGATTCTTGTCAGAGAAAGATTAGCGGATGACGTGGAAGAGAGGAAAATAAAAGATGGTTATCATATGCTTGGTTTGAGTTGTGGACGGGAGCAAAATTGCGGATCGCCTTGCCGTATCACACAATTTGTATCGGTCTCCTCCATATCACACACACGCATTCACGCTTACTCTCCAAGTACAGAGTGCCTAAACAAGTTTCCCTTAAAAAAAATCGCAAATCGGTGTATTTGTTCACAGTGACAAAGCTTTAAAGTTACAGCCAAAACTAATGAAACTGAGTGTAGCTGATATTACTTGGTGTAAGATTGGTAGTAAATAGATGCCATGCTTCTTAATATCATAAACCTAAGTAGTTAGGTTTAAATTATTTTACAACTTAAATCAAATGGTATATTAAAGTATAAGATGAAGAACAACGTCGGACACAATTGCCGTTAATAAACAGAGGTACTTATATAAAATAACAACAGCAAATAAAATAGATCTACGAAGTATAAACGATTATTTTAAATTTAATGCGGTTAAGTTACATGCATCTATTTAAAAGTAGGTAACCTATATTTAACAATATATATTTCACAAAAATTTAACTGAGTAGTATATCATTTTTAATTTTTCATACAGGCATTATAAAATTATATAATTTAATTCGTAAGTACCTACATAAAGATTAAGAATTTTGTATAAAAACATTGCAACTACTATAGATATAGTGCTTCCTCGTTCTGCATGGATAATTCCCTATCTAGCTCCTTGTTTCAAGATCGTTTTTTACTGGGTATGTATGTATCAAGTGTTCAGCTGTTCTCGAACTAATCCGCATTCTGCGAAAATCTTATGTTAGAAATATGAAGCCCCATAAATCAACAACTTGACCCCTTATATGTACAACTTAATCCATAACTAATGAAGAATACCATGAAATCATTTAGGTCACAATTATAACCAAAACTATTCATAAAATATTTTATTTCTAAAAAATATATCTTTTGCTTTTCAACATTAATTCATAAATTCGCTATCAATTATGCTAAAATTAAACAGTTAATCATATTAAAAACCACATTTTTCGAATACCTACATTTAAACTTTAGGAGTCGGTTTTCTCAAATCACTTTGAATTTATAGAATTTTGGAGAAGGCGACGACATTCTCTAATAAATTTAACAACTAGTCAAAAAACTAGGCCTTAATCGATTAAAAACTTTACTAAATAATCATGGTTGTTTCACAATAACATTTAAGGTAGTACATATTGGCCCAATCGGACATAAGTGTGTTGGAAATATCAATGGAATAAAACCGTTTTATTGATATTTCCAACATACTACTGGGCCAATTTGGATCCAATGTTTTCTTGATAATATGATCGCAACCAAATAAAATATATTCAGAATATACTCGGTAGATAACTGAGCCATTGATGTCAAATCTTATTTAACTATCACTGTAATTAACTGATTCAGGCTTTAAAAATTTACTAACTTTACACTTTGCTTTCCACACATGGTTAACTTAATATAGCTAAAGCAGGGCCTTTGAGAAAAAAAATATTTAATATCTTTTACACAGAGTATACCTTAATTTTAAAAAGATTTTTCAAATATATTGTGAACTACAAATAGTATTTTTACTTTGACAGTTATATGAGGAAACACTATAGCAAAATAAACAGCTCGGTTTGGTGTTGAAGTTGAGTTAAGTACAAAATATGTTTATTTAGCACCATTTTATCTACCTAATGCATTTTTATTATCATGGTAAATTTGTTATGCAACTATATTTAAAATTTATATTATTTTTACGGCGAGTGCTCAGTTTGTGAAATCCATCCTAAGGATTTTGAGGTTTTTAAGTTTAAATCTGCAGTGCTGGAATATAATGATTTATTGCTACTAGATGGTTCTTCCTTACTGGTGTGAAACATTAAGTCGCTTGCTCTTCGAAACATTTCGAATTTTTCATTTAAATGTTGGAGCTCTTGCACGGATGTAGTCCTACACGATGCAGTTTCTTCAACAACGTTATCCTCATCTACTTCCTGAAATAAAAGTTTTACATTTTTGAATAATAGTTATGCAATGATATCTTGAAAAGCCCAAGGCACTGTATTTGCTTTTATTATTATTTGGTGTGTTCAAAATTGCACCTAAAAAAATGTTGCCTAGTTTTTGAATTTTTCTTAATCCAGATAATTAATAAAAATCATTCCTACGCAGTATTTCTAAGAAAGTCACTCATTTTCTCCGATTGCTTTAAAATTTTAAACAGATGACTTCTTAATAAAGTATTTCAAAATATTGAGAAATAAATTATCTAGGAATATTAAAGGCGATAGAAGAATCCATATTAAGAAAATGACCCCGTCATTGTTCGAATTTTCATTGATATGGAAGTGACTGGCGATATTAGTTTTTCAAGTATTTTAAATTCCAATATTTTTCATATATCGTTTGTTTACTTACGGCCTGTTATTTCAGTAATTTAAAAATGGATTAGGTTAAAGTGAACCTGTAAAAATATATAGGTTTATAGTACTTCATCATTCCTATCAGGAAAACTTAAAATTTTCTGATTCCCTTGTTATGATTTCTGGGTAATTAGTCATCAACTTAAACCAGTCAACAGAAAATTCTACTTTTTGTGTACACACTAGTATATTTTTTGGACATTTTCGGCTAATTTTTCTTTGACATATTTCAATTAGCACATGACTTATGACATGTCTATTTCGATGGATATTGACACATCATTTTTGTTATTAAGTTATAAGAGTAGTTTATTGTGTTTAATTATATAGAATGATAAAGAATAGTAAAAGTTTCGTCAGAATCCACGGGAAGAACGTAACATTTGGTGTCAGAAGTTGAATTGTGAAGAGACCGGACTTGTGAAGTATTCTTCGAGGATAAAAGAGGATACAAGTACGTCAACGAGAACGTTTTGATTGGTGGATTCTGTGAACATTTTAAAACATTTTATGGTCAAAATAAGGCAACAGACGGCAGAAATGAAGCAAATAAAAATAAAATGTTTGCCGATTTCATGGAAAATCTAAATGCTGAGAGGTGAGCGGATCGGGGAGAAGATGAACGTAAAAGGCAAGCCGAACAGGACGGGCTTCAGAAAATTTTACAAGATTAAGAAGATAAATGGTAAGCGGAACGGGAGGAGGATGAACATAGAAGGCTAGCAGAACAGGACCAGTTTCAGAAAATTTTACAAGACCAGGAAGATAAAAGGCGAGCGGAAGAGAACCGGCTTCAGAAAAATTTATAATTTAATTATAATTTATAAGACCAAGAAGATAAAAGGCAGTGCAGTGCAGATATGCAGTGTGTAATTGTAGGCGAGCCAGGAAAATTCCAGAAAATATTGGACGGGCAAAATGAGAAATTTGAAAAAAACGTAAACAATATACAAAAAGAAGTTGGAACTGTACAAAAAGAAGTACGAGACGTACAGAAAGAAATGAACAATCTACAAGCAGAAGTTACCAGACTAAAGAACCAAGAACCCACCGAGAGGGTATTCGCCACAGGACAGAATATCAAACCTCCATCGTATGACGGTCAACATCCTAGACAATGTACAGAAGACAATTTGAAGTCGCTGCTGTTGCCAACGGTTGGAATAACGAAGTAATGGCTACATCACGAGTAGTAGCGCATCGTGGATATGCCCTTGAACTAC
Source organism: Pissodes strobi (assembly GCA_016904865.1). Classification (NCBI taxonomy): domain Eukaryota; kingdom Metazoa; phylum Arthropoda; class Insecta; order Coleoptera; family Curculionidae; genus Pissodes; species Pissodes strobi. Next base: position 339,626 of record MU182453.1, on the reverse strand, counting down.
TACAGACTATTTCCATCAGCCAACAGGGGAAATATGACATCCTTGTAGCTGCCCTGGAGAGACGATTTGGAGACCAACATAGAAGACAACTGTATCAGGCACAAGTAAAGTCCGACATCAGAAGCCTGGTGAAAACCTGCAAGAGTTTGAGGCAGGCAGACGTCTCATTCAATTGGCCTATCCGGTAGCAACAGGAGAATTTCGCCCAATATTTCGTGGATGGTATCAGAGATCCAGAGACTCAGAAAATGCTACGTCTAGCCAAATTTGATAACAAGCTTTGGGTAGAACCCTGGAAATCGAGGCAGCCTATAACATATCTAAGCCAAAAATCAAGGCCGTACCCATCCAGGAAGAAAAGCCGGGAAACAGCCGTTAACTAAGTGAGATGGGCGAAATTTTGAAAAAATTAACGGAAGTTCTTCAGGCCACGGGGAGATTCCGGGAGCCAATAGAAGATAGGCCACGTAACCGAAATACTTCAAATCAATGCTACAGATGTGGCAGGACTGGACATTTCAAAAGAGCCTGCTGAGTAGAACTACGGTCTAGATCTCCATCCAAAGACGTTAGAGCCTCAAAGCCAAATCAGAAAAACTTCAATTAGTCAACATTGCGGGGCGGGTGTTGGATAAAGAAGATAAAGCTCCAAGGATCGTCTCCATAAAAAGTCTAGGAAAAAACGCCGACAGTTTAACTATTATAAGAAAGATCAACGGAAAAGCCATTACAATTATTACTGTTGACACTGGTGCGGCGGTATCTTTGGTAAGGTCCAACAGAGTAAACAGAGTAGAAGTCCTACCGATATCGAAGAATGTAGTTTTGCGTACGGTTACCGGTGAGACTGCCGAAGTACTTGGAGAAATGGATATTGAACTTCAACTGGAACGAATTAAATTACACCACACAGTAGTAGTAGCCGACATAGAAGACGAATTTATTTTGGGGACGGATCTCATCGGTCAACATGGATTCTCTTCTGAAGTTCGGCACCGAAGAGTTCATCCTTACCAAAACAGACGATGGAACACCGGCTAAAGTAGTGGCGACATGTACTGCCAGAATAAGCAGAAGTACCGAGCAGATAATTTTTGGGAAATCGGAGAAAGATTTTGGAGGCTGCATCGGACTTATCCAACATCACGATTTGCCTTGCAGCAACAACACCTCGTAGGAACAGCACTAGTCAAAAACGACGGTGAAATACCCATAAGGATAGCAAATATTGCATCCAATTCCATCAAAATCAATAAGAGTGGCTATTACTTGCGAGCAGGTGCAGTGGGCAACCAGTTGCGAAACGCGGTCAGAAGTAACACCCTCAACATCACCTAAGGAAGTCCTAGAACATTTCCAGAAGTCGTCGCCTCATCTGTTTTCCAAAGAACTGAAGAGAACTACACAATTTTTTAAAGAGCAGAGCACAACCCTTGAAAGGAAAAATGGCACTGGAAGAACTTCAACTTCAAAAATCTTTATTTGTTTCCTGACAAACATGCAAATGTCTTTACCTTACGGCGCGAAACATGTCATCATTCTAAATAAAATACAATAACTAATAACTATACAACCATATAAAGCACAGCACACCATAAGATACAATAAAATTCACACAAAAATAAAAGAGTACCTAATAAAATTATTATGTACGATTTGACAATCAAATAAGAGCAGTACATTGCACAATGAAATAATGAAATAATAGCAAAACAGTGTTGCATTTACAGCCCACTAGTACTTTTACATAATTAAATCAAAATAAAATAAAAGATAGATATAAATACAAATATTAAATATTAAATATTAAATATATACACAGAGATCATTATCCCACACACAAGAGCCCATCACTGAAGTATTCCTCGATCGAATAGTAGGCAATAAGCAACTATTTTAGTTTGCTTTTAAATGTTAATAAGGGTTTGTATCTTAATGTAAGGGGCAACTTATTCAATATTTTTACTATTGAGAAATGGACATTTTTCTGCAAATAGGAGAAGTTGTTTTGTTTTCTAAGAGATCATCCTTCTGCCTTTTGTTATATTCATGATTCCTAGTTAAATCCGTAAAAAGATCAGGATTTGTTTTGATAAATGTAGCAGATTCATAAATATAGGTACCAGTCATAGTGAGGATGCCCAGCTCCCTGAATAGCTCCCTGCAGCTCTCAGTTTGTTTCATGTTGAAAATGCTTCTTATACATTTCTTTTGAAGGACTGCTATCCTATTGATGTCACTACTACCTCCCCAAAAAATTATGCCATACCTTATTCTTGAATGTACATATGCATGATAAACCTCTATAGCTGACTGTGCTGAAATGTTGGCTGCTATCACCTTTAGTAAATAGGTATATCGGGCAGTAGCTTTTGCAAGATCATCTATATGGTCCCTCCAGTCCAACCTGTAGTCTAGATGCACACCCAGAAAGGAGGCTGACTTGGCAGCAGTAATCAGCTTTCCATCTCTCTCAAATGTGTTTCCTGTTTCTACTTGTTGGAAGCTAAATTCCAGTAGTTGGGTCTTGTTAACATTAAGTGTTAGATTGTTGGCTACAAACCACTCCTCCAGAGTTTGCATTGCATTATAAACTTCCTCTGTTGCATCCTCATTTTTATTTGTATTGACGAGTTGTGTCATCTGCAAACTGTACAGTGTGCCACTTTGTTACTTTTGGCAGTTCATTTGTATATAATAAATAGAGCAGCGGTCCGAGGATTGGCCCCTGTGGTACCCCTTTTTTTACCGTTCTTAGGTCCGATTTCTGATCATTACCATTCTCATCTCTCTCTATTACGCATTGCTTCCTGTTTTGAAGATAGCTGTCAAGAAGTTTGAGGGCAACTCCTCTGATACCAGATCTCTCAAGCTTGGCCAGCAACAGTTTGTGTTCGACACTATCAAAAGCTTTTGATAGATCAAGGAGCATAGCAAGAGGTTGAGTTTTGTTATTTAACATTTTTTGTACTTCGTCCAGAGTTTGATAGATTGCTCGAGTTGTTGATTTTTTTGACCGAAATCCATTTTGGTAGTTTGAAAGGACGTTCTCCCTATCAAAAAACTCCACCATCCTACTGTTTATTATGTTTTCAAAGATCTTGCTAATGTTGCTTAATAAAGCTATTGGTCTGTAGTTGCTCACATCTCCCTTTTCACCTTTTTTGTAGATTGGTTTGACCTGTGCAACTTTTAATGCTTCTGGGAATATACCACTCGAGAGGGAGTGGTTTACTATGTACGTAAGTATTGGGGCTATAATTTCTGCTGTGTTTTTAAGCAATACAATGGGTACTTCATCGTGTCCTACCGATTTTTTGTTTTTTAGACTTAGAATGGTTTTTTTCCTGTATGTTTGTTGGCTTTAGGAAAATTGACTTGTTGATTGTCTCTAATTTGCAAAGTGCCATTTCTTGGTTTGAATTGAGATCTGGGCATATATTTAAAAATGTCTCGTTTATGCCATTTAATATTTCCAATTCCGTCCTGTTTTTGTCTCCCAGTTGTTGGAGGATATTGCATTCATTTTTTTGCTTTTTGTTAGTCAAACTTCCTACCATATTCCAGACTGTCTTACCTCTGTTTGCATTTTCTTCTATTATCTTTTGCTTGTGCATTTTCTTTGCCTTTTGTACAATCTTTTTAAATATGTTCGCATACATCTTGTACTGCTGAGGTGGTACTTTACCTTTTCTCATTTCCTCATATAAGACTCTCTTAGTATTTGAAGATTTTTTGATTCCCTGTGTTATCCAAGTGCGACTTTTTTTTGATTGGCTTAAAGGTTTTTTTGGAAATACAACCTCCATAAGTCGAGCGTAGATGTTGATAAATTCATTGTATGATTTGTTTGCATCTGTGTAACTAAAAATATGGTCAAAACTTGCCTCAGATAGTTCTGCCCTAAGTTGGTTAAGCTTTGCACCTGAAAAAATCCTCTTATTCTGTCTTCCCACCTTTTTGGGCTCGCTGTTGTTGACTTCCATGCTGATCCTTTGCCCCTCATGATCAGACAGAGATGTGTGAACAATCTCTGCATGAGCAGCACCCATTTCCATGAAATTAATAAAAATATTATCAATCAGTGTTTCTGAGTGACTAGTAATACGAGTTGGCAGAAATATGGTCTGATGAAAGTTATTTGCAAGTAAGAGGTCAGTAAATAGCTTTGCTCTGAATGAGCTTTCCAAAAGATCAATATTGAAATCCCCACAGATTATTGTTTTATATTTGGGGTATTTATTTAAAATATAGGTTAAAAGGTTAGAAAGCAAATCAAGAAACCGTTGAAACTGATCCAAGCATGCCTGTGGTGGACGGTACATATATACAATTAAGATTTTATGTTGCCTACTTACGATCGAGGAACACTCCATGATACTCTCAACACTCATACTAACAATCACTATCTCTTCTTCATAGTCTATCACACAGTTTTCATGTACAAAAATACTGGCACCTCCATGTTGTCTGGATCTTCTGCAGTATACTGATGTTGTCTTGTAGGGTTCTATCTTCATGGCTATCTCTTCATTGTGTTCAAACCAATGCTCGGTGACACACACCACATCAAGCACTGGACCATTGTCAGCCTTCTCAGTCAGGAACACCTCCAGCTCTGGTACCTTATTCTTTAGACATTGAATATTTTGGTGAAATATCTGCTGTTTTAATCTATCTTTCGATATTCCCTGTGGACAGGGAGTCGTCGTAGGTGCAGAAAATTGTTTGCGACCGACACTAAGACTCCAGGTCCCCATATTTCTGGCGACATTATTATGTGCTTTGTACCGGTGGGCACTTCAATCTTGAAGCTACTTTTGTACCGGCTCTTCCTTGTTATCATTTTTTCACAGTGACATGTTTCATTGATTTTGCCCTCCACATACCTCCTGACTTGTTCCTCTGTCGTTTCCACTGCTAGCCCAGATAGGAAGAAAAATGAATTCAGTTTTGCCACACTTAAATTAAACACTTAAATTAAACTGAGTGCAACTGCGCGGGCGAGGCAATTTGGGATATCTCTGTTGCCTTCTTGGCCTTTGCACCTGCCATCCTTGATCATCTTTTTCGGCTTCATTCATTTGTCCTTGACTATTTTGTGTTGATACTGGTTGGATGTCAACTACCAAAGCCTCGGAATTCTTTTGACGTTCGGAAGTGTCTGTTGTTGGCCTTCTTTGCCTTTGCAGTGGATATCCTTTTCCAGTTGGATTGTCTTTTCCGGCTTCATCCAATTGTTTTTTGTCATATTGGGTGGATGCTGACGGGAGTGTAGCCTTCAAATCCTCCGTTTGTTTTTGTCGTTCAGAAGTACCTGCTGTTTTGTTTTGGTACGTCGTGGTTTTATCACTAATGACTAGATCCACGTCAGCGGTATTTTTGGGATCCACTGCAACATAATTTTGTTGTTGTCCGCTGTGTCCCTCCAGGACTTCTTTGCTTTTTTCGGATCGAGTCTTTGTTTTTTTTGGGTAGAATCCAGTAATTCTATATTATCCCCTTTTGCTTGGGATTGCACTTGAAACTTGTTGATGTTTTGCCCGAGATTTTGTGTTGGGACAATGGTTTTAGCATTGGTGACAATAATGACAAGTTTGACATTGACATTGACTTTGGCGACGTTGCCAGATTACTGACGTTTATGGGTAGATTTACCTTGTTTTCAAGTCCGAAGATCATAAAACATAAAATTGACACTGGAAGCATCCTCGGAGGTTACCAGTGATGAAGCAGCAAGAGGTTACGTTAGTGGACAAAATGCTTGACGATAGAATTATTGAGGTCATCATGCCCATGGTCGTCTCCTGTTGCCTTTGACCATGCGCAGCATGCCAAAGAATATATCAACGAGAAGGAATTACTCCCATCAGGCAAATGAAGTTTCAGGTCGATCAGCAATGGACCACAGAGCAACTTAAAAAGATCAGCTTGAGGATAGTAAACTAGCCCTACTGCTAAAAGCTAAAGAAGAACATCAACAATGACCAAGCTGGAGAGAGATTTCAACTAAAGGATTTACTTTTAAAACTCTGTGGGCTCAGTGGGACTCCCTGGTAGTGAAAAATGGAAGACACAGTTAGTGGTACCAAGTAGTTCATAATGGGAAGTCTGGTGCTCATCTCGGAGTGAACAAAACTATTGACAAGATCCGCCACAGATTTTACTGGGTCAACTACTGCCAGGATGTGAAATCGTGGTGTCGGCAGTGCTCAACCTGTGCCGCAAGTCAAGGACCCAAAACAAGATCTAGGGGGAAAATGAAACAGTATAATGTGGGCCTACCGTTTTAACGTATCGCCATTGACGTAAATGGCCCTTTTCTAGAAACAAATAATGGTAACAAGTACATTTTAGTGGCAATTGACTACTTCAGTAAATAGCCTGAAGTATTTGTGATTCCCAATCAAGAAGCCGTTACCATAGCAGAGGTCCTCGTGAATAACCTATTCAGCAGATTTGGTGTTCCGTTAGAGCTGCACTCAGATCAAGGACGCAACTTCGAATCCAAGGTTTTCCAGAAAGTCTGTGATTTACTCAACATCCATAAAACACGGACTACAGCCTTGCATCCACAATCGAGAGGATTAACAAGACCATTGAAGAACATTTGTCAAAGGTCGTAGCTCAACATCAGAAATATTGGGAGCTATTTTTGGTGGCATATAGAGCAGCAGTCCATGATACGACAGGACTAACACCAGCCATGGTTTTATTTGAAAGAGAACTCCCTACCCTGTAACCTATTATTCGGAACGCCAGACAACCAGGATATGGAAATTCAAGACTACGCGGTCTCTCTTAAAGAAAAGTTACTATACATCCATGAATTAGTCAAAGAAAACACGGAGAAAGCCAGTGACCGAATAAAGACACGATATGATCTCAAAGGTAATTCTATAGGATTTCAGATGAACGATAAAGTCTGGTTATAAGTATAATCCGCAAAGGAAGAAAGGAAGATCTCCCAAGCTAAAGCCAGTATGGGAAGGGCCCTATATAGTTATCAAAAGAATTTATGACGTAGTGTATAGAATTCAAGCCCCAGAAGCAAACTGCAAGTTGTTCACCTCGACAGGCTCAAAGTATATCACGGACATGAAGTAGCTGATCGGGACGATCAGGTTTAAGAGGGAGGCAATGTCACGGCTAGCAACCATCCGAATGTTTTTGTGCTACCCCATAGAACTAGCCTTGTCGCGTCTACGTATGAGTCATCGCCGGCCCCGAAGATTCAGGAATAACATTAACAAGGAACGCTATAAATAGCGGATAGCGGCGAGTTGCAGTTAGTTAATCATTGAGTGTTGAATTGTAAAGAGCTATTAGTTGTAAAGTTATAAGAGTAGTTTAGTGTGTTTAATTGTATAGAGTGATATTTATTCGGAATAAAGAGAGTATTATTGCAAAATAGTAAAAGTTGTTATTTCGTCAGAACCCACTGGAAAAACGTAACAATATTATTTATTGTAATATTGTTTTGTAAAAACTGGATATTTGTGACAAAACGGTATATTATTTGCTATGTAATTTGAGGAAACAGTTCCTGCACACATAAGTAAACTGCATTTAACACCAATTTTTTTAGTTGTCCCTCCCCTTGCATTTTTCATGTTGCATCTAATACAACCCTTTCTGTTATCAAGTTCGGAAAAGGTCCATAGTGATCATATGCATCCACAACTGGTCTAAACTCAACTCTCATTCGTTTGTTTTCTATGTCTCTATCTTCACTTGAGTGTGTTCCCTATTTTGAAGCCTCGTTGAACTATACTAGTTGCTGGGAAATACTCATTCGGAAACCGGAATATGTGCCTATTTGAAACTTGGCAACGTTTTATTGTCAACTTTCTTATTTTATCTCTTTTCTTCTTGAAGAGTCGAGTGTCGTGCCAGGTGTCAGGTCGTCAGATGCTTATTTCTAATTAAAATTAGATCGCGTGGTTGGCTTGTTTTTGTTCGTGATTTTAAATTTTCGAGGCGGATTTTCCAGTTTAAAAACTAATAATTAATACTGTTGTTTTGTATGGTTGTGTTGTTAATACGGAGGTAAGGTAAGAGAAGGGTTCTTCTTACAACAAGGTAAGCTGATTTGTGTTTTATTTGAATCATGCGGTATTGCCATATTCAAGGCCCTATCTATTACCAAGGTTTTGATTATTAAAATTATTTTTTGGTCTTGGTAGTGGGTTTTGCGGTTTTGTTTTCTTGTGCCTACCTCTAGGTATTTTAATTAAAAAATTGTAAGCTTCGTTAAAACTCGGGCTGAAATGAATCCCTCTCACGATATTGTTTTGCCTTTGCCTAAACCTCTTTCTCGCGGCGGCGGCGATCTGAAGTGGACAAGCGGCAAATTTTGGAGTCGACTTACGCCAAAAATAACGGCAATTTTTAGAGAAAAAGGTGGGTCGTCGGGATACTTCGCGAGCGTTTCAAACTTTCTGGTACGATAATTACAAAAAGCTCTGGGGAAGTTTATATAAACAGAGTTTGTATTGCTGGCCGTGCATTTTATTGGGTAAAGCAAAAAATTCTTGGTTCTCAAATGATTGGGTTAAAAAAAATCTGTTAGAGTGCAGGCTTCCTAAATAATTATTTTAATGACTGAATTTGCACTTTTAGTTTTAGTCTTTAGCGATGTTTTTTCTTTCACGGATGTACTGTTTGATGTGTTGCAAAATAAGTCACTGTATATTAATTATTGTATCTCTCAAATAAAAATTACGCAAGCCCTCTTAAATACGAAACGAAATGACGACTCATTTAAACAGATTTTTGATGGAGCTGCTTTAAGGACGCCAATTCCAACTAAACAACATGACGGACGAGCAGGATCCACATTAACTCAGGATCAAGTATTTGAAAAATATAAAGTTTTATATTACGAAGTTTTAGACGCTATCCCATTACAAATTATCACTAGTATTCGAGATTTAGAAAAAATGCAAAATGCTTTAATGAACAATATTTCAAAATTTAAATTTTACTCCAAAAGCTTTCCTGCCGATGGATTAATTAACCTAAAACACTGTTACCGTAATATATTTGCCGATTCTCAAAAACTGTATTCTGAACTACAATTTATTTGGGCTAATGAATAATTTAAAGACCTTGAAGCTGTTCTTGCTCTACAAAGCGCAAATAATGCCGTGCTTAGAATATTGCTCACAAATCTGAGGTGCCGCACCTAAGCACATCCTAAAGCTGCTGCATTTCATTCAGATGAGAGCTGTGCGTCTCGTGGGTGACCCGGAGTTGACCGGGATCTAGATACTCTGGAATACGGCAGACATGTGGCCGAGATCTCCCTGTTTTACAGATATTCCAACGGTAGATGCTTCCAGGATTTGGCCCGCCTCATCCCACCCTCAGCAATGCCTGTCAGACCCTCATGACAGACGGACGGCAAGAGCGCACCCGTTCGTCGTACAACTGGAAACACTTAGAACATCGTTTAAAAGGGCTCTTTTGTCTGGCACACTGCATCACTGTAGAACTCACTCCCAGGACATCAGTTTCCTGCTAATTACAACCTTAAGCTATTTAAGAACCGTGTCAATCAACATCTTCACACTAGCACCGCTCGTCGAGTGCCATAGGATCTATCTTTAGTGTGTGTGCCAATTCACTAGCATCTAGCCTCTGCAGTATAACTATTCACAATCATGCGTAGTTGCGTTTTATGATCAGCTGTTTGCGTTATTTACCCATGTCTATACGCAATCAGATGTTTTTTTAACATCAATTTGATAACAATGCAGAATATAATGGAACGCTTCAAGTGTGTTTTAGCAAAGGAACCATCAAAAAAACTCGTGAAACTAAAGAAACTATTTAATATTATTAAACAAAGATAAATGCGTTGCTTTAGCCTCTGTTAATTTTAAACACATATTTGCCTTTTTTAAAAACTGAAGCTTGTAAGAACGGGGATTATAAAATATGAACACTGGATTTGGATAGCCAAATACTTATACATAATAAGAGAGAATACCTCTGAATACGCACAGAAACTGCGATGCAAATAATCAATACTTTTCAAGGCTCTTAATGTATACTTAGTCATAGTTTTTAATTTTGCCCAATTTGTCATATAACATTTAATAAACTACCTGCTTAAAATTCGGCTAAAATTGTTAATCCAAATCAAGGATGTTAAAAAGTCTGCCATCACTGCCCATCTATGGAAAGCTTTTGTCGACTTCGTACCATTCCAAAAGTAGATATATCTATCTACTTTTGGAGGTATTATCATCGTCAAAGGTATCATATTTGGTGTCTTATGATAACAGACATATTGAAAAGTAATTTTAAATTTTAAGTCACTCTCTGTTTGGTCCATAACGATATCCAGTTGAAATATTTTACCTATTTTTAACTTTTAAATATTATGCCCTACCGTATACAAACAAAGTGGAATATGGAATGTCTTCGAACGCCTTATATAAGTTAGTGAGCACCTACTTTTATTTCTGAAAAGGTCACAGGTTGTGTCCGATATCTCGATGAAGAGCCCTTTCTTTTCTTTGGAGCAACTCTTCTGCGTAGCCTTGATAAATGTTCTGGGTATACGGTGTCTGTACCTAAAAAGAATATTTTTCAAAAATATTTGTGAATTATACGACCAAATGCATATTTTGTTAATTAATAATATCTGTAAACTTCTATTATTGAATACGTTTAGCACATCAAATAAAAAATCTTTAAATAAACGCGTAGAGGCCTTAACTAATTGTTTTCCTGTATATCAGATTATGATATTCTTTTGAGAGAATAGATTTTACTAAAAAGATGTTAGTTATCATTGACGACGGGACGTAAGCGGATCTTAGGTTCTTCCCGAGAGAAAAATATAACATTTTAACTAATTTTATTAAAAAAATTTGTATTTCAACAATACAATTATTATTTAAATTATTTACAAAATTTGAGGAAATTTCTACATGCTTTTATGTTTCGTAATAATTTTGTGAGTGCGATCCACATGCTAGATGAATTTTCGCGGTCAGCACAACTGGAGAAGTTTTCATTTTGGTCAAATAGTATCCTGTGCGCGATTTTTATTGGTTATACTATCTACTACATAGCTCTTGGCAACCGCAAAGATTTCCAAAATCCATGTCTTTTGAGGACTCAGTATTAGCCATTAAAGTATCGGAGGTTCTACAAAATTAATGTCCGCTGTACAGTTTTAGATTTTTTAAGATCAAAAATGCGGTTATTTTGATGGAAATTATTATAGAAAATGCATCTATCCCCAAGGGTTAATCGAAATATTTTCCGTCACGTTGCTGTACCTTTACTCTGATCTCCATATGATTTCGCTGAATTGTAGGTGACAAATACTAACCTTTTATTGTGCAGATTATATAGCACTAAATATATTAATTCATTTTTGGAACCGATAATGGTGATTATGATGAGTATTTTGAATTTTGAGATTTTCAGACTACCATTAATATCAACACGACCTTCATGAGCAATAAGCATGCGAGTACTGTCAGGAACCTCAATCAAGAATTTATTTAAGTTTGATCTTTTGGGTTTGTAATTTAGCGTCCTTCATTTTCACAAAAGTTTTCAACTTTGAATGTTTGGATATAACTACAACACAGTTATATTCCCAATAAAATAAAACTGTATTGTAGTGCGATTTGTTGGTGGTTCCAAACCAACTGAGTAATTTGATATGTATATTTTTTTCAATGAAAATTTTGTCTCTTGGTATTGATTATTCAATTGAAAACTGTGGGTTTTAAAAGAAAACGCCCCAGAAGTAAGGGGAAAATTCATCCAGTTTCTTTCAATATTTATGGGAATCTGAATATAAATCCGATTGTTCTGGAATTATGGAGAAACTGAAGTAAACGAAATAGTTTAGTAACCTAAATAATAGCAAGTAGAAATTTAAGCTTTTCTTTATACGGGAGCTTGTCTTTCATTTTGTTCTGTACTATTTTCGTTATGTATTAAAATTAAATGATATTTAAAAAAATATATAATACGTTTAATTCACAAAGAAATGACAGCTCTATGTGTGACACCGACACCTACACGCACACCGTAATTTGAGTCCCAAGCCCAGTTATTATTATGACTCTGACAAGTGATGTTTACAAAACCATTACAAAAAATCCTTTTTTGTCATACGCTCCCAAAAATAGCTATTTTACGGACTCATTTGAGTCCGTAAAATGCTTCTT
>MU182453.1:293085-327413 GCA_016904865.1 Pissodes strobi | reverse complement strand
TATCAAATTCTAAGCTAACTTTGTCGTACATTATGATTTCAAAAATTGTGGTAAATTTGCAAATTTAGGCGTTCTGAAGAATTGCAAAAAGCGTATAAATAAAAGTTAAATTTTGGGAGCGTATGACAAAAAATAGTGTTTGTCACACGTACCTAAATGAAGTTTTTCAGGACTCATCTGCTATTCCGGACTCGACTAACGCCTCGTCCGGAAACAGCAATGATTCGTCCTGAAAAACTCCATTTTAGGTACTTGTAACAAAAATAACTATATTAATACAAGCTTCTTTGGAAAAATAGTAACTTTTACTTAAAGATTAGTGCACGCTGAGTGTGTTTCTGTTTTTCATTTGAAATGGAAACGTCCAAACATATGATTTCCTGTGTAACAAATATTTTTCTGATGTGCAGAATAAATAAAGCCCTAATTTATATAGTGCCAAAACCGATAAATTAGAAATTATCATACATAGCGCCTTTTTAGAGGCCAAACCAGATCGCTATCAACTTATCTATAATTTCATTAGTTGCTACTTTCAAGTATGAGCAATGATGGGAAGTAAAACTTGAATACTACTAATAACTAGGCACCAGAAATGAATGCATTTTAGCAGATAAATATTTATGTTAATATATACTCCACAATATGTCAATATCCATACTTCTTTTTTGAAAAATTTGTCAAAAATCTAGAGATAATGCTAAAATCTGAAAAAGGAAGAAAATTGTTTAAACTTTAAAGTTAGTTGAACGTTTAGTATAATACTTCTTAATGTAAATATAAACAAACTCGAGGCTACTACTTTGAACTCCGATTAGTCACTACTAAATTAATCAGTGTTTTGAATATCATACATCCGCTAATGTCATACTAACATTCACATATCCAAAACATTGACTAATTTAACTAGTGTTCAAAGCGACTAATCGAAGTTCAAAGTAGTAGGCCCTAGAACTATAAAATGTTTGGTTAATAAAAACATACTTCTAAACAAATAAGAAATGGTAAAATCTACTTGTCAACTGGAGTTATTGTTCAGTTATTGTGCGAATAGTAAGAGATCTTTAAAGATGCTTAGACGAAATCTAACTAACTAAAAATTAATTTTTAAGAGCAGTGGAAATGCCTCAGTCTGGAAAACACTCAAGTCAAGAGAGATTACGCTTTGGCAACCACTCAAATTAGGCCAATCAACGAATGGCCCAAAAGGGGGGTGTATAGTGCGTGAGGAGGGACCTAAGCGATTTCTTCAGAAACTTGTTCTGGGTACTTAGGGAGTAAACATACTAAAAGTCCTGACGTCTAGGTGGGGAGCCGGGAGGGGGGGAGCACAACGAAGGTTCCATTTTTGAGTTTTTTGCTTATATCTCAAAAACGGTGTATCGCACGGAAATTTTTTCATATGTAACATGAAAGCGTATGAAATTCTCTACGACCTTCATTCCATATACCTTTTTCGAATTCGCAACCGTTTGCGAGCTACACGCTCGGGAAAAGTGAAAATTAAAAAAATAATAATAAAACACATCTCACATTTTTCATCAAACATTCCTTCATATCGTTTAAACTAATCATCTTCGGTCAAAAGCTTTTTTTAGAAAGTTGCAGAGAATTTAATTCCCTTTAATACATATGCCAATTTACCTCCAACCGGTCAAAAGTTATATCAATTGTTAAATTTTTCGTAAAATTTCGTCTTTTTCGGAAGAAGCTGTTTTTGTTAATCCTGAGCCACAAATATCGCTTGTGTATCGTCCAATAATATGTGTTGCTACACATGAAATCGGCATATTAAATAATGCAGTGAACGAAAGTCTTGTTACATGAAAATTAGCAAATGTTATTTTAGAGATAATAAAAATAAGACGCGTATAAGGTAAGTAATATATTCAAGTTTTCATTCTCTTCGGCCGTGAGGGTTTTGGCAAGGGTTCTTCATCTACGGCATTTTCAGCCTCAGTTGTGGGTGGTTCTTGATGGAGGGGCTCTACGTGGCCTTCATCGTCCTCCTCGTCCTAAATAGGCACTCTCAGTTGGTGGGAGGGAGCTGATGTCAGGCTTAATATTCGCCACTGACCTAATGAACGATTGGAAGCGGTACTGGTTGACTGAGGCTGACTTGCTGGTGCCCCATATCATTAATTTGAGGAAGCACATCTTCCCAGCCTCTTCAATGTCGCCGCGAGTGGAAGAGGGGTGGTAAAAGGTAACTGCCGCTTTCTTGATGGTTTGTGGCTTTAAGTACAATTTTGAGAAGCCCACCTTGCTTTTGCTTAAAGTTGAAGATGCTGTGTCACAGCCGGTAAACGAATGTAAGAACAGGATGTGCTCAAATCCATGCTGCTGCATTTATTGGGTGGACAGGCCCATTGTTTTAGTATTCCCTCGGCCGGGCTTTAACAGCAGGATGTATTGGGTGAGAGGAGGGGAAGATATCAAAAGAACAGCGAGGTCTACATCCTCACCAACAGCCACAGAACTGTAAGTGGATTAATCCACAGCAGTCTTTACGATAACGACATCAGCAGCTTCGGTGGCCTGCAGAGTCTGTATCCCATACTCCTGAAGCATTGTCTGTAGTAAAGAAGTAGGATTGGACAATAATTCTTGTTTCACAGGTATCGATGTGATCCATGTTAAATTGATCTCACCCGACCTCCTCAGTCTTTATCGTCTCCTCTGTTCTTGTGATTTCATACTGTTGGCTGAGTTCGAGTACCCATCAAATACCAGAGTGCGACTGATTCCAGGATAGTGGTGGTTGACGTAGGTGACATATCCATCACAAATGGTGGTAACGGAGGCATCTTTTTGCCAAATTATTCTATGCAGCAGGAATCCTCCGTCCACTACTATGTTCATCTGAGACAGTTGAACAGACTTATTACATTATTATTATACAATTTATGATATAAATGTCTTATATTTTTATTATCTTCAAAATAAATTTTGATATTTTTCATGCAACAAGATTTTTGTTCACTGCATTTAATATCCCGATTTCATGTGTAGCAACACATATTATTGGACGCTACACACAAGCGAGAGTTGTGGCTCAGGAATAACAAAAACAGCTTCTGAAAAAGGGAATTTTACGAAAAATTTTACAATTGATGTAACTGTTGACCGGTTGGAGATATATTGGTAAATGTATACATATTCTTAAAGGGAATTAAATTCTGTAAAACTTTTTAAAAGAGGCTTTTTGCCTCAGATGAATTGTTTAAACGATATGAAGGAATGTTTGATGAAAAATGTGAGGTAGTTTTATTATTTTTTAATTTTCTCTCTTCCCGAGCGTGTAGCTCGCAAACGGTTGCGAATTCGAAAAAGGTATATGGAATGAAGGTTGTAGAGAATTTCATACGCTTTCATGTTCTATAAAAAAAAATTCCGTACGATACACCGTTTCTGAGATATAAGCAAAAAACTCAAAAACGGGACCTTCCTTGTGCCCCCCCCCCTCCTGGCTCCCCACCCATACGTCAGGAATTTTAGTATGTTTACTGCCTAAGTACCCAGAACAAGTTTCTGAAGAAATCGCTTAGGTCCCTGCTCACGCACTCTAGACCCCCTTTATTGACTGAACTAAATAATAATCCCTCACGTTTAGGATCGGTATTGTGAGACTTGTAGCGTAAAGGAGACACATTCTAGTCGTAGAAGGATGAAGAACCTCTGGAATAGAACAGCTAGAAGTTCAAAGAACCAATATTCGCAAGAAGATAATTATGTGCATATTTCGAGGCATTCTATCTACAGGAGGATAAGAGAAGCCAATCTATTTATCAGATAGCAATTGAGGCAATCGCGCTACTAGACAAGCATGGGTTCAAGAGTGCTGTAATATTTTATAAAATGGTAAATCCTGGCTCGGTTTATACTCAGAATCTAATCTAGAAACGTAAGGAAGTGTTTGAAGAGATTTGGGTACTGGAAATTCGGTTGGCCACAGAACCCAACTCGTTTTGCTAGATTGTCTTTTAGTCGCTAATCAATAAACCAGAAATACTTTCGAACCTGCTGTTCCTCCATGCAGAAACGTATGCTAAAATTTAGTTTTAAAGCCAAGATAAAGAATTGGACCCAAACTAACCCTAAATTAAGGCGATTTTGAAGATAGAAATCAATTATTTCATGCTTTGCAACATTCCTGGAATGAAATTCCAGAAGAGAATCGACCTCATTATTATTGTATTGTAGTATGGAAGGTATCATTTCTGCTATAGTAGGTCACATAATGATTTTTTTACCAAATATATTTTGTTTGTAAATTTTTATGGTAATTCCTTTATTTTTAAATGAAAAACAAAAATATAATACTTCATCGAGGCTTACTTTCTGTGTTCTGATTAGGCTAATATTATTTTTCGTTTTTCTAAGAAATAAATATTACACAAATATTTCACCTTTACAAATGAAAATAATTGAAAAGTTGAAATATGTTAGACTGAGATGCCTTAATAAAACTAGAAATTTATAAATTCCATTAGTTTTCAAAATTTTTACAAAATGTCCTTAGCCAATTTTTCACGAAATTAAGAACAAAATAAAAGTTTGGAAAAACATTACTTTTTAAGACATTAACTTAAAATTATTTCCAACTAAAATAGGACGTTATTATAAAATAACAAAATTTATCTGCATCGAGTTTCCGATTATTCGACTGACTAACCATAATAATAATTAATGCTCTACCGCATGAACTACATAACTGGTCCAAACCATCGGTAAATTTCTGATTGTTCTATTTTGCTTTCCTGAAATCACACCCATTATCGTATTATTAATTCAAGACAAAGAACTATCGGAAAATATTTTGATCCACGAAAATAATTATTGCGCGATAATAAATCTAAATATAATTGTAAACAATATCATACTTAGAAAATTCTTGTTTACGACCGCATTGTGCGACCCAAAATCAGTCAGTTTTCCTGGTAAGGCACACTAGATATTTGTTAACGAACGAACGAAAATTCCAGATCAAGTGAAAAGATCAAATTCGTACATTAAACTCTTTTCTTTGAAAATAAAGCCGAAAATATAGTATTTATTTTTAATTTTCCAGACGTGTATCTGACCTATTCTATATTTTATTATAATATCAAAATATATTCAATATTTCTAAAATTGCACAATGGTGATCTATTTATAGGCTCTAGAAGTTTAAAATAGGTCGTGGTTACTTACTTGACAGGTTGGGATTTGATCCTGAAGGCATTATTTTATATCTACTTCCAATTTGGAAAATAATAACCTACACAAAACACAATAACACAGGACTGATATTACCGCTGATTAAGTTTTCCTTACTGCCTGTTTTATTCAGATTCCATCAAAATCGCGTCTAATTTTAAGATCGCACCTTTCGCTTGAAGCAAACTTTCAACGTATTCAAAATAGTTCGGGAAAATGATGCTCTGAAACGCTCGCGACTGGTCTTTTTCAAGCGTATTTTGCTTTTCCTACATGTTATGCTTTCATTGAGGAAAAACATGAATAGCACGTCATACTTCGTGGACATCTGAGCCATGTTTTATGTCAGGTGATCTTAACAGTTTTAGGGTAGTTGTTTATAAAGATTAAATAATTATATTGTAGTATAATTGGTTAATCGAGGATGCCACATGAATCATGAATATAACGGTAAGAGAATTATTATTTTTTAAAAACTGGTGCATCCTATAATTTACTAACTTTTATGTGATTTCAGAAGTTACAGTTGTCGATAGCTGAAGGTAGTAAAATATATAATCGCAGGCAGATTTTTGAACAGGTTAAATGTATTGCTAAATTTTTGATGAGCTCCATTATAAAATTAAAAGGTAAATAGAATAGGCCATGAGTTACTAGGGAATTACGCGTATCTGCAAAATATATCTATACCAAATGGGAAAATACTATTTTAACAGTTTTATTGCAACTTATAACTTATAATTATGTTAGTAAAGGCGAATTTAGAGACATCCTGTTAAAGGTTACTAAAACAATGCATTATAATAGAAGAATAAAATAATCTCTCAGCAAAGCTAAAGCTAATTGGAAATTAATAGACAGCCTTAGAGGTAAAAATAATTTAAGCAAATTAAAAGTAGTAATAATCATAATATTAATAAATGTCTTTATTAGGGATAAAAATAATTGATGTGGTACAAGAAATAGGTATGGGAACCACCGTATCCAATAAGAATGCAGATCTGGTAATTTTACATATTTCCTGCATATACTTATTTGCTTTATGTATAACCGTTTCTGAGAAAAATGACTATGAATCCAATTTTGGAAATAAAAATGGATTTTTTTCGGTTAATCGCTGATCTGAAATGAAAAGCATGCACAGGCAAAACGTAAATCATCTAAAAAGTCAACTTTTTTTTTAATAAGTGTCGATGTGGCGCTTATAGTTTCGGACATATTTAACTTTATTTATTTTGGTTAAGTTCCTGTATCGTACAATACATTCGAAGATTAATAAAAACTTGTAAGTTTCTGGATACCAAATGATAGATTTTTGAAATCTACGTAAAATTTCGAGTCTATCATGTAGCGTTCATGCGTTTCGTATGAAAATGACCGGAAACGACGGATTTAGCGTTTCCTCGGTTTAAATATGTGAAATAACGCGTTTTCGCGTTTTTATTAGCAGGACTTCGACAGTTTCGAAACCATTCGAAGGAATTCATGATATTTGCGTATAACTGCGAACACCTTTTCCAAATTTTGGGAATAGGAATGGATTTTTCTGAAACTTTCAGATAATCGCTGATCTGTAATGAAAAGTATGCAGAGGAACACGTACATCATCTAAACAGTCAACATTTTCAACATCAACATTTTTCTCTTAACTTAACTTTCTTGATAGCAACTGAGAGATTCTCGAAATCTACGTAAAATTTCAAGTCTATCATGTAGGTTTCATGCGTTTCGTATGAAAATGACCGGAAACGTCGGATTTAGCGTTTTCTCGGTCTAAATATGCAAAATAAGGCATTTCCACGTTTTATAAACAATACTTCGAAGGTTTCGAAACCACTCGAAAGAATTCATGATATTTGCGCTTCACTACGAAAACCTTTACGAATTTACATGTTCATTTGAAAAAGGTTCGGTCATTTCGTGACAAAAATTATCTTCAATTTGATTCAAAAATCACTTTTATGTTCAGTTTTTCCGAATTTACAAGAGAACGGTTGATCTGACATGAAAAGTGTATTAGACAAAATTGGCAAATCTGGTAATTTTGCACATTCTTGGCATATACTTAGTTGCGGTATGGCTAACCGTTTCTAAGAAAAATGACTATGAATCCAATTTTGGGAATAAAAATGGATTTTTCGGAAACTTTCGGATTATCGCTGATCTAAAATGAAAAGCATGCACAGGCAAAACGTATATCATCTAAACAGTTACCCTTTTTCTTTAATAAGTTTCGATGTGGCGCTTATAGTTTCGGAAATATTGCACTTTATTTATTTTGTTGAAGTTCCTGTAATGTACAATATATTCGAAGATTAAGAAAAACATCTTTCTTGATCCTAGGTAATAGATTTTCGAAATCTACATAAAATATCGAGTCTACCATGTAGGTTTCATGTGTTTCGTATGAAACGACCGATCTCTGTCTAAATATGACGAATAACGTATTTTCACGTTTTAAAGGCAAGACTACGAAAGTTTTGAAACCTTTCGAAAGAATTTATGATATATGCGCATAACAACGTATATCTTTATAAATTTACCTGAAATGTCGAGTTCATTTAAAGAGGGTTCAGTCAGTTCGAGAAAAAATCGTAATATTTCAATTTGATATTAAAATCATTTTTAAACTCAGTTTTTCCGAATTTACAAGAGAACGGTTGATCTGACATGAAAAGTGTATCAGACAAGAATTGTAGATCTGGAATTTTACACATTTTTGGCATATACTTATTTGTTTTATGTCTAACCGTTTGTGGGAAAAACGACTATGTTGGGAATAAAAATGGATTTTTCTGAAATTTTCGGGTAATCGATGATCGAAATAAAAAGTATGCACAGACAGAACGTAGATCATCCAAAAAGTCAACTTTTTTGTTTAGTAAGTTTTGATGTGAAGCTGTTTCGGAAATACTGCACTTTATTAATTTTGTTTAAGATTAAGAAAAACTTTTAACTTCCTTCATATCAACTGATAGATTTTCGAAATCTACGTAAAATTTCGAGTCTATGATTTAGGTTTCATGCGCTTCGCATGAAAATAACCGGAAACGAAGGATTTAGCGTTTTCTCGATTTAAGTATGGGTAATAACGCATATCCGCATTTTATAAACAAGGCCTAGACAGTTTCGAAACCTTTCGAAAGAATTTTTGATACTTGCCGCGTAACTACGTATACCTTTATAAATGTACGTGAAATGTCGAGTTCATTTAAAGAAGGTTCATAAAAATGGTAATTTTTCAATTTAATTTACAAATCAATTTTAAATTCAGTTTTTCCGAATTTACAAGCGAACGGTTGATCTGACATGAAAAGTGTACACGTACATCATCTAAACAGTCAACATTTTCACACAGAATTGTAGATCTGGTAATTTTATATATTTTTAGCATATACTTATTTGTTTTGTGTAACAGTTTGTGAGAAAAACGACTATGAAGCCGATTTTGGGAATAAAAATGGCTTTTGCTGAAATTTTCGGGTAATCGCTAATCTGAAATGAAAACTATGCAAAGGCAAACCGCAGAATATCTAAAGTCAACATTTTTCGTTAATAGGTTTCGATGTGGAGCTAATAATACAAAATATTCGAAGATTAAGAAAAACTTAACTTTCTTGATATCAACTGATAGATTTTCGAAATATACGTAAAATTTCAAGTTTATACTGTAGGTCATGCGTTTCATACGAAAATGACCGGAAACTTCGGATTCAGCGTTTTCACGGTCTAAATATGCGAAATAGGGCATCTCCACGTTTTATAAGCAAGACTACGTAAGCTTCGAAACCATTCGAAAGAGATCATGATATTTGCGCATAACTACGTATAATAAACTTACGTGAAATGTCAAGTTCATTGAAAGAGGGTTCTTCGAAGTTTCAAAACCATTTGAAAGAATTCATGATATTTACGCATAGCTACTTCGTATACCTTTAGAAATTTACGTGAAATGTCGAGGTCATGTAAAGAGGGCTCGGCCATTTGGTAATTTTTGAATTTGATTTAAAAATCATTTTTAAATTCAGTTTTTCCGAATTTACAAGAGAACAGTTGAGCTGACATGAAAAGTGTATGGACAAGAATTGTAGATCTGGTAATTTTGCACATTTTTAGCCTATACCTATCTGTAACCGTTTGTGAGAATATTTAATCAAATTTTGGGAATAAAAATGAATTTTTCTGAAATTTTCGGATATTCGCCGATCTGAAATGAAAAGTACGCACAAGTAACACTTAGATGATCTAAAAAGTCAACTTTTTTCTTTAATAAATCGATGTGGGACTAATAGTTTCGGAAATATTGCACTTTATTAATTTTGTTCAAGGTCCTGTATGGTACAATATATTCGAAAATTTAAAAAACATAACTTTTTTGATATCAACTTTCGAAGTCTACGTAAAATTTCGAGTCTATCATGTAATTTTCATGCGTTTCATATGAAAATGACCGGAAACTTTGGTTTCAGCTTTTTCTCGGTGTGTATGCGAAAAAACGCATTTCCACATTTTAGAAACACGATTTCGAAAGTTTCGAAACCATTCGAAAGAATTCATGATACTTGCGCATAACCATGTATATCTTTATAAATTTACGTGAAATGTCGAGTTCATTTAATTTTATTTTAAAATCATTTTTAAAGGGTAAATCTATTTTGCTGTTCAGTAGAGGCTGCTAATCTAATTGTACAGAAACTAATAACTCTTTCAAGTGTTGTCACTCCACAGAGATGCCGTTAATACAGTAAAACATTTTTACAGCATAACCGCGTCTAACCGCCTCCACTTGCCGTCCCAACATCGGAAAATTTAAATATACAGCTACTTTTTAGGCAGATTTGATGCGGTCACTCAGCAGTGGTGCGGTTAACGCTGTATAACATTATTACAGGATAATCGCATCTGACCTCCCTCACCTGCATCCCAATATCAAAAAAAATATATATACAGCTGATTTGTAGGCAGATTTGATGCGGTCATTTATTAGGGATGCGGTCAACATGGTACAGCATAACCACGTCTGACCGCCCCAATATCGAAAGATTGAAATATACAGCTGATATTTAGGCAAATTTAATTTTGTCACTTATCAGAGCTGCGGTCAACACAGTATAACAATACGGCATCATAACCTCGTCCGACCGACCCCACCTCCGCCCCAATATCGAAAAATTAAAATACACCACTGATCTTAAGGCAGATTTGATGCGGTCACTCATCAGTACACAGTACAACATAATTAGAGCCTAACCACATCTGACCGGCCCCACCTGTCGCCTCAATATCGAAAAAGTGAAAAATACAACTGATTTTTAGACAGATTTAATGCGGTCACTCATCAGATGTGCGGTCAGTACAGTCACATACCACACAAAATATGTGAATACAGTACAACTAAACCAGCAGGTGGGGGCGGTCAGACGTGATTATGCCGTAATTATGTTGTACTGTGTTGACCGCATCAAATCTGTCTAAAAATTAGTTTTGTATTTCAATTTTCGATATTGGGGCGGCAAGTGGTGGCGGTCAGATGCTGTTCTGCTGCAATAATGTTATATTGTGTTGACCGCACCTCAAATGAGCTGTATATTTCAATTTTTCGATATTAGGGAGGCAGGTGAGTGGCGTTTATGCTGTAATAATGTTGTACCACAGCTTAGTACAACAATCAGCTGGAAGTCTCTAGGCCGGCACATTTGAAGTATTGGCCCGGAACAGAAATAGATGCAAGATAGGCGAAACTCGCGCTGTCGCTCTCGCACCGGGGAGAGAATCCAGCGCCGTATTAAGGATATTTTATTTTTGAATTACAGTACCGTATTCTCAGGTTATTGGTTAAACTCGGGTGCTAGGTTCTATGCCGATTATTAGTGATTATCGTATTCATGAAGGAAAAATAAATTAATAAACATATTGGAAAAATCCAGACACAATTTATTTAAGAAGAGTTATACATGGTTTAATTTCACAAGTCGAAAAATAAAACAAACATAAAATATGGTCAAACCACAAATAAACATTAGGTAATTAAATTGAAATGAATACTAAAATACATACTTGAAGGGAATCAGTGAAAAAGGCAATGATTACATGGGTATTTTGAATATTTTACAATTTTATTATTTATTTCTTAATAATAGATAATTATACTATTTTGAGGGCGGAGCGAAAATAAATTTACATCAAAACCGTTTGTGACTAAAAGTACCTACACTATAATAATTTTATTGATTCCTCCATATGATTAATTGATTTTTTTTGATATTTTTTAAATTAAAGTTAATATTTTTAAAAGTATACTACATGCGAACTCTTAAATATAATTTTTTCTCCGACTGCCCTGAAAATAGGCAAAAACGCACTAACAACCTCTCTTGAAAACTGGACATTTCAAACATCGTGTAAAAAATATACTTTGCATACGACGTGTGCAAAGTGTACTTTTCACACGCTTATTCGGATATTTAGATTAAAGGGTTTCGTCTTCTTTTTAGAGCTTCGCCCTCAGAGGTCCCATTCCCAGATCTGTAAAAAAGGGGGCCCAATTTTAGGGCCCCAGAAGCCCCTTTTTGCAAAACTGTAGAAAATGGGGCTCTCATACCAGGTCCCCCTTTTAAGGCTTGGGGCCCGATTTTAGGGCTTCGCCTCCGGGGGCCCCAGTTCTAAATCTGTAAAAAATGGGACTTCCGTACCATAGGCCACATTCTAGGGTTTCCACACCGGGGGCCCCATCCGCACCCCCGAGGGCCCCATTTTAAAATCTGCGAAAAATGGGCCCTGTAACAGGGGCCCCATTTTAGGGCTTTGGGCCTCAAGGAGTCCCAATTTAGGGCTTCGCCCCCGGATGCTCCCTTTTCCGAATATGTCAAAAATGGGTCCTTTGGCGCCTTTTTCCAAAGATATGAAAAGAATAACTCCAAAAATTAAGGGCGAAACCTTAAAAGGACGCCCCGGGTAGGGCGTTGTCCCAGCCCTGGCATGTCACTACCTACTCATTAACTAGTTACACAAATTGCTGTAGAAGTGTTTGTATGGTCTTTGTAAACTATCAATTTTAATTTAAAGACATGATGCTTGATATATTATATTATATCTAATAAATATTATATAATATTAATATTATTTGCAGTCGTAGGAAAAAGTACAGTATGTAACGCGTGTGAAAAATCACTTTTCACACGAGTGTGAAGTTTGATGGCACGAGCCGTAGGCGAGTGACATAAATTACACTTCAACACTTGTTGCACAATATACTATTACTGCAAATATTTTGAGAAAATTCTCACTTTTTCCGTCGAGTGTGCTATGAATGGTTATGGAAACCGAAGATAAATAAATGACATTCGTGCGTTTGTTACAGTTTGTTGCTGGCACTCCTGTTCTAAATATGCCCGAAGCCCGAATACAATATGTCAAAACTGACAGTCATTTGCAAATTTCAGAATAAGAGAAAAATGTGCATTTAATTTATAAAAATGGAGCTGTAGAAATAATTTTGTGTGTTTTTCGAGCGCAAAATAAGATTGCCGTTTTCGAAAGATTACAGTAATATTCTTTGTCAGGCGGCAATCCGTTATTTTGCGCTCTAAAAATACAAATAACTATTACCAGTATATAATTACGAAGTAAGTTGATGACATAAAGAATGATGGCATGATATGACAAAACATTCATTGCTTCATAATATACAATAAGAATATTCAAGGTAAAATGTGGACCCAACAAAATATCACAGCTTTGTACTAAGCCGTGAAAATATTACATATATCGTAGTTATGATTAGATACTTACCTCTTTTTATCACTAGGAATCCGAAAGAAGCTCCTATCACAATTATATTTTTTATTAATACAACCTTTAGCGGCACAAACGTGTCCCGTCTTTGGGAAACTCATGATATCGCTAGTTATAAAAACACGAAATCGGTATCAACACTTTTAACTACGCCTATGTTCAATTATTTCAAAATCTAAGGAACAAATAGCCGCTACCGACGCTAGTGCCGTGATCTTCCCCATAATGGCGCCATGCGCAAGGATCGGCGCAAACCGTACTCACGAGCGGAGTGTCCTAGCTGATTGTACTAAGCTGTGGTTGTACTGTAATGACCGCATCAAATCTGTCTAAAAATCAGTTGTATATTTCAATTTTTCGATATTGGGGCGGCAAGGGGGGGCTGTCAGATGCTGCTCTGCTGTAATAATGTTGTTCTCTGTTGACCGCACCTTTGATGACTGACCGCATCAAATCTTAAAAATCAACTGTATATTTAAATTTTTCGATATTGAGGCGGCAGCTGGAAGCGGTCATGCTGTTAAAATGTTATTCTGTGTTGACCGCACCCTTGCTAAGTGACCGCATAAAATCTCTCTAAAAATCAGCAGTATATTTCAATTTCTCGATATTGGGGCGGCAGGTGGAGGCGGTCAGACGCGGTTATGTTGTACTAATGTTATTCTGTGATGCTGTTAACCACAGCCGCATTAAATCTGCCTAAAAATCAGCTTTATACCTCAATTATCGAAGCAGCAGTCATACAAGACTATCGTGTTTCCGTTCGTTGGCTTGGCCGCTATTGAGGTTTGTTTTGATTTGTTTTGTTCCGATATCGTGTCGACGTGCTAGCTGCTTTCCTGTTTGACCTTGTGTAGCTGCTATTGACCTTTACTTTAAATTATTGAACTTCAACCTTACGGCGTGCTAACTTTCGCTGTGCGTGTGTTCCTGGTTAATTTATAGTTTCTGTTTTGTTATTGGTCACGTCTGCCAGAGAAACGTCACAGAAAAGGATAAATATAAACTTCGCTGTAGTGGGGGAGTGTCGCCGGAATTATTGTATGACCTGTACTGGGCTAGATAAGGCAACAATAAAGGTGCTCTACCAACAAAAGTACCACAATATTAGATTTTTCTGCACCATTTGTGACTCTTCTACGTTAAAATATCTTCACGACAAAGTAGCACAGCTACAAGGATCGCAGATCTCTCTGGAAAATGTCGAAGCTCTGGAAACCTGTCTAAAGAAGAACAATGACCTTCTTCAATCATTTCTGAAATTTACGACACTTTGAGTAACCATCACTCCAAATGGAAAATTTTATACAAAAGATAGATGACATTCACAGCCTCCTCACCAGATTCTCTGATAATAGACAAGAAATTTTATTCCATTCGACCTAGGAAATGAAGCAAGATATATCCAATCTGTGATATATATTTATGGACAATCATGATGAGTCTGTTAAAGTTCAGATTCACGACTCATCAAAGGAGAAGAGTTATTGAAGGAAATGGGCGAGATGCGAAAAAGTGTAAATCAAATGGCACTCACGATAGAAAAGTTGGCTACAACATAAGCCAATTATTAGGAGTAACCCACCAAAAGTAAAAAATCGATTTCGACTCAGACCGACCATACAGATAACCATGACACAGTGGTTATTACTTCTCATAAAGTCATAACTTCTCCTAAAATCATTGCTTTCACTCCTCACATATCCACCATAAAAGAAGACTGGCATTATGTGATAGTGTCCAAGATCCCACCTCCTTATTCGACAAATCAGCTTGCACACTATGCCAAAGAAAAACTTGGAACTACTGACTTTATCCGATGCTTTCCAATGCTGAAGAATAGGGACTGTTCACACTCCGATTTCAAGGTTGGTGTACAAGAAAAAGCCACCTAAAGCAGCTTAAGGACATAAGTATGTGGCCGCCGAGTACTGAAATAGTCACTGTCAATTCATCTTTCACACCCTTAAAGGTATTTCCGCCTGCAGCAAGTACTTCGACCACTGGCTATCAACATTTTGTACCAAGCACGTTGGACGGCCCAAGCCTACCACCACGCTCTGACTCAACATTTGTACATATACCTGAGGGGGTGAAGACTGTTGGGGTTGGCACTGACAGGGAAACTTTGGCCCGTAAGTCTCTTGCGCTGGAGAATTTGGAGGTTGTTGTGGAGAAATATGCGAAGAGGGATGGTCGGCAGGATATGGACCACAATCACTAATTTATTTGAATACCTACACTTTAAAGCGGTAAACTAATTGGAAACGTATTGCTAAGGCAACTTTTTCTAACAACACATAAATTGTGTCAAGCGAATAATTATATAATAAAAATTTAGTTGGATCCATTGCCCCCAATTACTTTCACGAAGAGGGATGGTCGGCAGGATATGGACCCGATGATTCCACCTATAGTGCGGCTGTCGCGAGATTCGGATACGGCAAATGGTCGGTATTTTGCTGGCTAGACTGAGGGACCCCTCCATATTAAAGGCTCTTCGGCTATTCCTTTCCTATCTGCATGACCAACCCTCCAGTGTGTGTTTTGAAGGGCACACCAACACTAGCATCAAATTAGCTTATAGCTTCCTTGCGTAAGTTGTATTATCGCTTCCACGACTGAGGTTGAAACGGATCTCTCTGTCTTCAGGTCTTTCTTTTCATCAGACAGACTTCAACAACTTCAGAAGGTTAGAGAAAGTCATAATTTTCTACTGGCTCTAAAGCACTCTCTGAAAAATTGGATGATGGCAAGCTTAGTGTTTTTCTTATTAATATTCAGTCCTTAAGACACAAAACATATGAATTATTTCTTTTATTAGAAGAGCTTAATTTTCCTGAAATTATTGTCATAACTGAACATTGGTTAAATGAGTAATCTCATGGACGTACTATGATAATGTCTTCTAACGACTTTTCGGCAGTGACTAAGTTCGATAATTTATTGTCTGAGAAAGTATTTGATTTTACATCGTCTATCATAATGCTTATGACCTCTATATTGTTTGTATTTACAGAATACCTGACGTTGACATGCATATATTCAGTCAAAGAGTACTGAGCTTGCTTGAGTCCCTGTCTTAAAAAGCAATTAATTTTTTTTTAATTAATTCATTTTTAATCATGCATATTAACTTACCAACTAGAATAACTAAAACTAGTCCTAGTACTATAGACTATGTCGTGTCATCTTTTGATCCAGAATTCGTTGACTGTGCTTTCTTTAACTCGGGTTTCTTTGATCATTAGGAAGTCTTAACAGAATTTTCGGTAAAATCCAATGGCTTGTAACGCTCAGTTCCCAAATAAATACAAACCTAATTTACATAAATATACAAGTTTACAATAATCTCCAACTTCACAAAAATCTCCAAGTTCACAATCGGTGGTACAGCCTTTAGTGCAGGAACAATGGCGGCCCCCAGCTTTTAGACAGTGGAGAAGGGTCGTGGTGAGTTATAATGCCTGAGCGCCACGCGGTTAACTTATCGCCATGCCCTGATGCTGGATCTTCAGTGAGATTCGACCAATAACCACGAATTGCTCTCCTCCCCGCTGTAACCTATTGAAAAACTTGGAAGGGGAAACAAAAAGAAATATCACCCCAATTAAACAAAAATAACAAGTGTATATTCCGTATTGGTGACTATACTTTTGAATTAAATAAGAAAAATAATTGCTACAAGAATAATTTCTTGTATATGTAGCTATGACAATTAATATATATATATATATATGTATGCTAAAGATGGAATATTAAAAGTAACGGTTTAAAGTTAATTAATACTTCATGTTATGTCTACGGCGCCCTATAAATACGAATACGTGATCACGTGTCGTTTACATGCCTTTGATTGGTGTTATCAACCTATGCGGTACAAAAATATGATAACTTCTTCTACTTCTACACTCTAAATAACTCTAATCAATAAGCGAGAAGTTAACGTGCTAGTTTCAAGTGTACTAGATTCATGTAAGTATAATATTCACCTGTCAAATAGTATCGGTACCAGAGGTAAACCTATATGACTACGCTATGCTTATATGCGAACAGTTTCAAAACTATTTATATTATACGACGCTGGAAAGAAGTAAAACACGCGATCAAGACTACGCTGAAATGAATTAATACCACGCCAAAACTATCCGGATTAGCTGGATAATCCAGTATACATATGCTAACTATTGAGAATAATTCGTTACTCCCAAATAACTTGAAGGTAGCTATCTTTTAAATCAAGTCAAACCATTAATACTTTCATTAAGCAAACTCATCCGAAACTTTAATTTAAGTCGCCCTAAATCACCAATCAAATAAAACACAATAATAAAATGAAATAAAATAAGAGTCCCAAAATACACTATATAATATCCTAAATTAAGACTTATCTGATACGTTATCAAGCCAACAGTGAGTTCATCCAGGATCCAGGTGTTCGTCGAATCACTGGAGCGTCAAGGTCGAGGAGACACTCCGTATGCGTTGAGGCTTGAATCAGACAGCGAGACACGCAGTCAATTGATGGTTACTCCGAAACCACGTGTTGTCGGGGGAGTCTCAGTATGCAGTCTCGAAACCCAGGTAGGAAACCGGAACCTAAGAGGACAATGGAAGGTCCATAAAAACCAATAATCCAAAAATAAAATTCCAAAAATCCGGAAAAAACAGAAAACAGGAAAACAGGAACAGGAAAACCCCTGAAACAAATAGGGCAAATTAGAACTGTGATCAAACCAAAATATGAAGGAAACAGGTACGGAACCTCAACAAATAACAGATCAAAACAATATCTGTATCAAATTTACTCAAACAACATACCTTTAGATGTTAAACGGGGTTCAAGTGTGTGGCAGCTCTCGAAAATCAAATCCCCAAACGTGGGTGCAGGTGGTCGAAACTACTAATCTTCCTTCATCTACAATCATCCATCAGACGAGAAACCATCGACGAACACAATCCTGCTCAAGGGCTTCGTTGAATAATCCCCTAACTAGGGCACTGTATATTTCACACTAAATATCAGTATCTCAACGAAAATTCCCAATTTCGAGAGCTCGGCACTGAAACCTACTGGTTCCTTCAAGATCACATAAAGACTAAATTGGCTTGCTCCGAAAATGACGAGGCTTGCAGAATTAATATCGCGCCGGCCCAACATACTATGTTGCCAACAGCGTCCCTTTTTGTGACAAAGTACTAGAAAGTTATGATGTCATACTACCGGATTCGCCAAATCAAGCGCTAAAGCGACTCATTATCGAAATGATTTGAATCAGTTAGAATCTACTTTTAAATGCTTGGTGGGAATATATAACCCACGCGTTATGCGGCACTCTAAAATTACAATCAACACGCGCCACTAATAGCATTATGCCAAATAAGGCATTCACTTGGCAACCGTGTCGACCGTGAAGGCCACGCGCTTGTCCAGAAAGCTGTCACTTATACCGCCAAAATTACCCCCATAGACTATATGAAACATAGAACAATTTCCCTTGCGTGGGTAGAATCT
The DNA here is from genome assembly GCA_016904865.1 of Pissodes strobi. Taxonomy (NCBI): domain Eukaryota; kingdom Metazoa; phylum Arthropoda; class Insecta; order Coleoptera; family Curculionidae; genus Pissodes; species Pissodes strobi. The sequence continues at coordinate 308,905 of MU182453.1, read as the reverse complement.
ACTCCGAGCTGAAATATTATCGAACTTTAATAATGGAGAGTCCGTGTAATACTGCGTCAATATGCAAGCGTAGAGGGCTAAACATTGATACCATCCAATATGATCAGCAAATTCAAGCGTATGATAGCTAAATCCTACAATAAATGCAACGCGAATTAGAGTGGTTCTCGAGTCGATATCGACGGAGTGATCCGATGCGATTTCCACCGGTCGTGTAGTCTATGGTTTAAAACCGGAGTGACATGACATACTTCTAACAAACGTCAATGTTTCATTCCCAAAATGAAAATATTCCGCAATCACCTAAGCAAAACAATATATTATCAAGTATAAATCAACGAGAAAATTACCACAGAATGACCATCAAGTATACAAAAAGTAAGTTATAATTACAGTGTTAGATATCCCTAAATAACCTTAAAATATAACTCGGCATGTCCAAACTCCAATTACTCGGCTAATCTGTAAACAATCTATCACTGTTGTTTTATTTTAGACACAACCCTCCAAGAAAGGCGAAAATATATTCTTGATTCCAAAATACCTCGAATCAGCAATTAAAAACCATAATTAGGAAGGTCGAAAACAGTGGATGGCCATCAAGGTGTATTATCGAACTGAAATAATGAAACCAAGCCAAATGATTAGAAGAAGGGTTTCTTTCTCCATTTAGAAAGACAGCATAATAGGACAAAACCCAGGGGAAAATACTAATATACAACGAAGCTTTGTGGTTCCAGCTGCAACAATATATCATGTGTGTAAAGTTAATTCGTTCAAAAGAAAGCATGTGCATTTGATATATCAAGACATAAATATGAACTATTTGCTTTAGAATACCTAGTTTAATGGATTGGGTTCCATGCTTTTCCAATACTAGTCCTATTGTGGTGATTATCTAATTTTTGTAGTCTACTTTAATAAATAATATGATGTTTGATTCTTTTCCCTCCAGAAATAGATCAATTTTAGTCGACTCTAGTTGACCTCGTAAATTTTTATTTTGATCCTTCGCCATTCCGTCAGAAACCAGGTTTTTGTATAATATGAAATCGTAGCCTGTTACAGGCTTCACGCAAATTATGCTGTATTTTTTCCGACGAAAATTTCCTAAATTTCAAGCACCTATGTCTAACAACTGATTGGGTTGTCCTCTCTGATGATGTCGACACCGAATTTTCTAAATTTATAAAAACTTATCTAATCTGGCGTTCAAATCCTTTCCTCTTAGGCCTATCAAAATTAAACAACATAAACCCTGATCTAAATCGGATATGTAAGTCGTAATCAGGATAGAGGTGTAAGGTGCTCAAAATTACTGTTGTTGTAGAACATACTTGTGTTTCTGTAAGGGCTAGTACGTGTGCTCTATTTGCTTGTAGATGATGGCATACCGAATTTATGTTTGTATTTACGTAAATATTTATGTTGCAGAAATCTATTCTAAATTGGTTCGGTATCTTTGCTGTTTGTGAAATGCGGAATGAAGGGCTCCCAGGACCACCCAGCGCCCGGAGATCCGAATGACCCAGGAGTTTACTTCCGGAATATTTTGATCCGGAAGCACCATCATGTTCATATATTCCTACTGTGGGACCCGGAACCACCAGCGCGAAAGCGGAACGTGATTCGGGAAAACCACTTAGCATTTCTCAGTTTTGGTGGGGTGATCTTTCACCGGGCGATGCGAATAGGCGTATGTATCTACCACCTAGGGCCGCTTCCACTGGAAGTATCGGCCTCAGACTCATTCATTTGGTGGCCCCTAGTCTGACAGGGGTAAGAATGGGGTTTGTTGGGTCACTCTCCAGTGATCAGCTCCAGACTTTATACTTTCGTGTTCTCCAGCCTGGAGCTGGCTTGCCAGTCCGAAGGACAGCAGTTTGTTGAGCAGTCCGTCATGCCAAACTCTGTCGAATGCTTTCGAAACATCCAACGCAATCGCGCGAGACTCTCCGTAGTTCTAAATTGCCCTACTCCATATATGAATGACATAGGCCAATATATCTCCTGTCGATCTCTCTTTGCGAAAGCCGTATTGATTATCGCTGATTATTCTGTTGTTCTCGAGGTACTTGAGTAGTTGTTGATTGACTACACGTGCCATGACTTTGGAGATTCTTGGAAGCAAGGCAATTGGGCGATAGTTTGAGGTTTGAGGGTGTGGTTTTCTACCTTTTTTTTGGAACAGGCTTCACTCGAGCGACTTTCCAAGAAGATGGGTAAATCCCTCTTCCTTAAGACAGGAAAAAAAGCCTGGAAAAAACGGATGTTAGTTCGTTGGCGCAGTTCTTTAACACGATTGCAGGTATTCCGTCCGGTTCTGATGCCTATTGCGTATCTAGTTCTTTACAGATTTTACGAATATCATGGTGACGAAACTTGACTTCTGCCATGATAGTGTTGATGATTGATATGGTGGGGAGAGCCTTGCCTTGGACGTCTAAGGTAGAGTGCGATGAAAACATTTTGGCGAACATGTTTGCTTTTTCCTTGGCTGTAGTCGCCGTGATGCCACGTTCGTCTGTCAAAGGTGGGAGAGACGTTTTTGTAAAGTTATTACTTACTGCCTTTGCTATACCGACCAGAAATTTCTGGAGGCATTGCAAAAGTTTATTCCTGATCCTTTGATTGTGTTTGTCCTTAGTTTCGTCGATCACATGTTTGCATTCGCTTCTCGATTCGATAAAATAATTGCGATTTTCAGCGGTCTGATTTTGCTGCCAGTACTTGTAAGATTGCTGTTTCCTACTTACAGCTTTTTCGCATCTTTTGTCGAACCAGGACTTTCCTTTTGACGGTAACTTGGGATGTATGTTTCCATTTCTGAGGAGATTACTTGCGTGAACTCTTCGCAGCAGACTGACGGGTCGTCAGTGCCAAAGCAGACGTCGAGCCTCGGAAAATCCAGGTAGAACTCCTTTAGATCGTCTCAAATTTGCAGAATTAAAATGCTAGATTTTGCGAGGCAATGGTGGATCCTTCTGTAGAAGTGGCAATTCACAAGCCGTTGTAATAAGTTTGTGGTCGGAAGTACCTAATGGCGGATCAACTGTCATTGTGTACTGGTCAGGCTTGGTGGTTAGAAAAAGATCCAGGAAGGCGGCGAATTCGCTCCACTTTGAGATTCGAGTTGGTTCGTCTACAAGTTGAGTAAGCCCGCAGCTGATGGCAAATGCTTCAGCTTCTCTACCTTCATTGTCGGTCTTGTTGTGATGTTCGAGCCAGTTGGTGTTGTTGTCTCCCAGAACGATTATTTCTGATCGACCTGTATTGAGTGGTACCTAGTGTTGTAAAAAAAGCTTTGGTAGGTTCTATCGCTCGGAGCACGATAGAGACAACATATAAACTTGGTTAATCCCTTGGCGGTGAACTTGAGCCACATGACGTCAAGGTTGTTCGGTTCGAATGTTTCCTCGCGGTGACATGAAAGGACGCTTCGGACAAAAAGGCATATTCCGAACTTATGTCTAAATCGGATATGTAAGTCGTAGCTAGGATAGGGGTGTAAGGTGCTCAAATGACTGTTGTTGTTGTAGAACATACTTGTGTTTCTGTAAGGGCTAGTACGTGTGCCCTATTTGCTTGTAGATGATGGCATAACGAATTTATGTTTGTATTTACGTAAATATTTATGTTGCAGAAATCTATTCTAAATTGGTTCGGTATCTTTGCTGTTTGTGAAATGCGGAATGAAGGGCTCCCAGGACCGCCCAGCGCCCGGAGATCCGAATGGCCCAGGAGTTTACTTCCGGAATATTTTGATCCGGAAGCACCATCATGTTCATATATTCCTACTGTGGAAATCGGAACCACCAGCGCGAAAGCGGAACGTGATTCGGGAAAACCACTTAGCATTTCCCAGTTCTGGTGGGGTCATCTTTCACTGGGCGATGCGAGTAGGCGTATGCATCTAGCACCTAGGGCCGCTACCACTGGAAGTATCGGCTTCAGACTAATTCATTTGGTGGCCCCTAGTCTGACAGGGGCAAGAATGGGGTTTGTTGGGTCACTCTCCAGTGATCAGCTCCAGACTTTGTACTTTCGTGTTCTCCAGCCTGGAGGAAGACGATGGGATTTAATGAGCCACATCCCATGGCAACTTGGAATGGCGGGGGCGTCACTCCCCGTGATCAAACTGTTCTCACCAGTTTGACGTTCCTGCCAGCTAATACAATGCAGCCCCTCTTGTCACAAACTGTCATTGATTAGCTCCAGACTTTGGACTTCAATGTTCTCCAGTCTGGAGAAGGATGATGGGATTTGATTGGCCACATCCCGTGGTAACAAGGATGGCGGGGGCGTCATTCCCCGTATTCAAACTGCTCTCACCAGTTCGACGTTCCTGCGTGCTAATACAATGACTCTTGTCACAAACTGTCATTGATCAGCTCCAGACTTTTTACTTCGGTGTTCTCCAGCCTGGGGGAGGACTATGGGATTTGATGGGCCACATCCCGTGGCAACTTGGAATGGCGGGGGCATCACTGCCCGTGATCAAACTGCTCTCACCAGTTTGACGTTCCCGCCAGCTGTCACAAACTGTCATTGATCAGCTCCAGACTTTATACATCTGTACCATAGCCTAAAGAAGAACATAGCTGCGAAACTTAAGCGCGGCACCTTTGATAAGCGAGGGCCAACTTTATCACTATGTAGCGGGGAGGAAATAAATAAATCTAACTTGACGTCAACCCCACGGCAATCTTTAGTTAAGTGAGCCGTACTCAAATTTTTTGGTACTTTATATACTAAAATTGTTTCTCTCCCGTATTATTTTATTTAAACTTCCACTACAAAATATATGATTTATAAAATACTGCTTATTTCGAGTAGAGAATAACGAATTTTTTATCGATCCAAAAAACTGCATAAAGATAGCCGGATATTTATTTAAACATTACACCTGAAAGAAATATTTAAAAATGTCTTTTCAAATGAAATTAAGAATGGCGAATGTAGATTATCCTTCGCATCTCCGCCGTCCCTCATTACACTTTGTTGTATACAACTTTTTCCCAATCGGTACAATTTTTAGAGAAGTTATCTAAAAACATGGTGATTCAGCCGACCCTGGCTAGCCGCTCGAGCTCATCGCCTTGATGCGTCATTACAATTTTGTACCGATCGGTGACAAGCAAAAAACCGTAAATCGGTTCTTTCTTTTGGTTTTAAGAAGAAAAATGCCTAGAAATCGTATTTAAAGTACAGTGTATGTGTAGTGATACGTCTTGCTCGCAAAGGAGGCGAAAAAAGGGGGCAATATTCATCGGAAGAAGCGAATCAGGGGGTCCACATAAGATTATATGCCAAAATTTCAAATATACATAAATACCTGATTATCTTAAATATATAAAAACAGAAACTATCTCTCGTATAAAAGCAAAATGTGTATAATACTAAACTGTAGTATTATGAATAAATATGACACTTGTAACCCTTAATTTTTTACTTAGTAAAATTAAAATGGAAAATACTCTCAAACTTCTAAAACTAACTAGGTATATTAGAATAAAATAGAGTGCGAACGGGTTACAGTCAAAAATTACTAACAAACTGTTATTTATATACGAGGGCATGCCAAAACATTGTTACATTTGTCGTCTGTCCACAATTACACAACAATTCAATATATTCGGAATTGAAATATATTATATCGAAATGAATATAAGTAATAAGCAACAGTTAACGATACGAGCTATTCGAACAGTTCTCTAGTAATCTCGTCTAATCGTACATCCTACCAAAGAAATACTATTCACTCACAAAAAGTGTTTACATAACACAATCAAAAGGCTGACTAAGGAAATATATACCGGTCGGCCTGCACATTTATTAATGTTTTACATAGAATAAAACGTTTATACCATATAAAGGAATATAAAAAATAGAAACAAATGGTTATAATGCCTTCGTATTATCACGTTTTCGATATTTGATCCCCGTATGGGGCACATGTGGGACTATAAACTACAATTCGATTTGATGCAAATATTGCAAAACAAAAAACTAAAAGTTATATTTAATTATGATCCACTGACTCATACTGCAGATCTATATGAAAATTTAAGAGTATGGCAATTACATAAGGTATTAAACAGAATAAACTTATCTACAGGATAATAAATAAAACTCAAAAATCAAATATTATCATAATAAATTCAAAGGATATTCATAGCCACAATATAGTTCGCCCAGCCGTTGTTGACCTCGAAACAAATGCAATTATCCTCAATACCAGTGTTCAAAAACACTGTCTAGAGGAATAAGGACTATGTATTTTGTAATTATTGTTATTACTGTATTAATAAATAAATTTCAAAAAAATAAAATTTTTTAGGTAAGTCTCGAAATTAACCCCTAAAAACTAGCCACAAAGGTAAGCTGACTCATAATTTACGAGCGACTAAAACCCAAGTTGGGTATTTTTATAGCTTTGCATGCCCCTCCGTTCGCTTTGCTCGCAACGGGGGGCTCAATCAACAAGAACTAACCAAGTGCTAACCAAAACTAACCCAAGGATAACCCAAACTAACCCAAAATTAAGGCAAAAAGGTAAATTAATAGAAATTTTGCTAGGACGTAGACATGGATTCGTGTCGCATCGCGCGCAGTATTTTGGATTGCAACTTGGGATTTAGCCGCTCGTCATAAATTTATCGGAATGTTATCGTTAGGCTAATAGATCGTTGCATTTGCATATGCAATCGATATCATAAGTAGCAAAACCAAGGAAATTCTTTTGCATTTGCAGATGCATTAGAAGATCCTCTCACGCTAGCTGAGTAAATAACTTATCCGAATCAAGACTTGCCAACATCAGAAGCACCAGATGGTCCTGAACAAAGTAAGATTTGTTAATAGAAAAAAAAAAGATGCAAAAAAAAACCGACGAAATCATACCTGCGAGGTCAGAACTACATACTCAGATAGTTCTTAGATGGGACAATTACTTATTAAAAGGACTAAAAGATAAAAAATTAAATCTCGAAGAGAGTACTAAATCCTGCCAAGACAACTACTGTATCAATTACAGAAACAACTATAGTCCGTGGGATTAGTGCCTTAGCCCTCCCTTTCAATAATTTAATTAGCCAACCGTCTGAACTAGAATTATAAGTTCAAAATTGGCAGAAATTAAAGGTAAACAGTTCAATAATAGAGTGGGCACAGGATTATAAAATCCCTTTCAATAGGACACCACTCCGGTTAGCAAAGTAGAAGACTACATAGGACGGCAAAAAAAATAATTTCAAAATACGCATTCTTGGGGAAAACTGATCTTAAAGATGCATATTTCCTTATCCCTATGCACATCAGTCAAAAAAGTTATTAAGATTCGTTTTTTGCAACGTACTATACCAATTTAATTGTGTTTCATTTGGTTTATGTACAGCTCCATATCTTTTCACAAAACTGAAACCAGTTGTAAGATATGTAAAATTAAAGGGTATAAAAACTGTACTCTACTTGGCTAGTTATTGGTAATTCAAAAGAGAATTGCTTAAAAGTATAAATAAAATTACACAAACATTACAAGATTTAGGTTTTATATAAATTCCGAAAAAAGCTTAGTTATTCCCGCGCAACAATGCTCATTTTTGGGGTTTGTACAAGAGAAAAGGGACCTACTGGCAGAACAGTCTATTATCTTTTACCCTGAAAAATACTTACTCACATCTCCTTGCAGAGAGAAACAACCATTGTGGAAGAAAATTTCCCTGGCTGTAGGGAAATTAGGAAGTCTCCTGAGAAATTAAACTGATTATTTTTTATTGCAAACTAAGTATAGAACAGTGAAAAAGAAATCGATACGTATTTTTTTATTTCCACTAAAGATTAATATTACAAGAGCTATACCAGGTTTTAGTTTTGTATATATAGATATACTATGCATGGTGTGACGTAACAATTCATGTGTATTATGACGTCATAAGCACATCTCAAGGCGTTGTATCTGCCTCATTTTTCGGCTTATGGAAAAAGAAAAAAAAACACGTGTTCACTTATTTTTCATGGGCTATCGAAATCAGCAATAATAAAAAAAAAATAAAATAAAAAATTGATGAAACTTCCTCATTGTCATGAGAGCCTTTCTATAACAAAGCGTACCTAATGAAGCAATAAAAGTGATTATTTCTTCATTGACAGATAGCGCCTTCAAACAATACGCAAATACTTACAATAAATAGGGGAATTTCTGTTTTTCTAAGCGCCAACAAATATATAACAAAACCGTAAACTTATTCTTCAGCTCCTAAACTTTCAATTGTCTTCGGAGTCATCCTACTCTACCATGAACTCACACAAATCTGCACTTTCTTCAATATTGAATATTAAACAAAAGACGAAGCGGTTATAAAAAGGTTTCTCAATGGAACATTTAACATAAGACCCCCAAAACCAAAATACTCAATTACTTGGGATTCCTACCCAGTTCTACAGCGCTTAAAGAACATGTACCCTCACGAATCCTTAAATCTACAAATCTAACTTTAAAGCTAGTAACACTCTTAATACTAATAACGGCACACAAATCACGGACAACCCGGAAGTAAAAATAGACAATATTTTTAAATATGAATACATAATTGAAATCAGATTCCCGGATAAAATAAAAGCAACAGGCTTCAACCTAACTTGATATTACCTTATTTTACTAATCAACCTAAACTATGTACAGCCACACTATTAGAGACTTACATAGAACGCACAAAAGGAAAAAGGGTGCTACCAGTCAATAAAAGGTGAACAGATACGCATTTAAAGATCCTTTACACAAATAGTGCACTATGTAAAAATCGACCTCTCCTATTGGTCGATCCATCTCGTATTACGATATGTCTGCGTGAGGCAATTGATTTCTGTCAAGAGCTCTCGTGGTGTAGAGGTTTATACAGCTGGGCCTCACCTGGACGGCCTAGGTTCGAACCCCGTTGCTATTTTTTATTATTTTTTTTAAGATTATGTTTCTAAACAGTTTTTTTCTTGATTTTGGGTATGTCTTGGGTTAGTTTGGGTTAGCACCTGGTTAGTTTCCTTTTCTTGAGCCCCCGTAGCGAGCGAAGCGAGCGGAGGGCCATGCGGATCGACCAATAGGAAAGGCCGATTTTTATATAGTGCACTATTTGTGTAAAGGATCTTATAATGCAACAGATACAATCGATCGTACCCTCCACTGTCTGCAATTGCAGTTGCAGCTAGTGAACATACCTATTTTTCTGTTCGAAAACAGAAATTACGGCATTCACAGATACTGTAAATATGCTAATAGATCGTTGCATTTGCAGATGCAATCGATACCACAAGTAGCAAAACCAAAGAAAATGTAATACTCACTCACAAAAAGCCCTATCACCCAGACAGCAGTCAAACCATTAGCAGATGGGTCAAGTTAATACTAAAAGCCAGCAGTATAAACACGGAAACCTTTGGGGCACACAGCACGCGACACGGGGCAACTTCAGCAGCTCAAAGAATGGGAGTTACATTACAAACCATTCAGCAGACAGCTGGCTCGACAGAAAAATCAAAAGTATTCTCAAAATTCTATAACAAACTTGGCGTGGGTAATCCCACTGGATTTGCATCTTGTTTATTAAACCATAATTTCTAAGGAATCATATAAATATTAAGCTACAATTATAACTTCCTTACCAGCTTGTTATCATATTACATAAGAATATTGGTATAGTATTAAAAATAAGTTAAAGGTTAATATCAGTTAAGCGTTAAACATGATATATGTACCTTCATATGTGTGTTATTAAATCTAATGGTTATAAATTTGAATTTTAGTTTATAAAAAGGGCCTTACAAATCTAGGACTACAGAAATATCGCAATTTTCAGTTAATGTAGATTACATCGCAAATACTTTAAACATCTACAAAGTGTAATGAGGGACGGCGGAGATGCGAAGGATAATTACAAGATCAATCGACTTACCTGTAAGGAAGATCGATCGGAATTATCCGAGCATCTCCGCCGTCCCTCATTACAAACCCACCCGGTCTTTACCTTCTCCCTATCACCCCAAATGCAATGTAATCAAAAATCTCACGAACCAAAATTGTAATGACGCATCAAGGCGATGAGCTCGAGCGGCTAGCCAGGGTCGGCTGAATCACCATGTTTTTAGATAACTTCTTTAAAAATTGTACCTATTGGGAAAAAGTTGTATACTACAAAGTGTAATGATGCTCGGATAATTCCGATCGATCTTTCTTACAGGTAAGTATTGATAAGATTGATCTTGTAATTATTGTAGTAAGTACAGCATTCTTGAAAGGAAAGACAATTACCTAAAGAAAAATATAATTGAGTTACATATTATTTTGATAAATTACGATCAATAAAACAACTGATTTATGTAGAAAATTATTTATTTTTTAACGTTATACCACACATATTATAAATTGAAATCGAAATAAGCTGATATGAATATAACTTAACAGAATTATGAATGAATTATCTTGGAGCTTATATTCTATTATATATAAGCTCCAAGATAATCTTCAAATATCAATAAGATCTATACACAACAAAAGTTTTTTCATATGAGAGATTATATCGCACAAGTTACGGTTTTAGTCGAACTTGTGAAGATATGCAATAATAATTTTGAAAATTTTGATTTATCTAGTTGTTCTCTTTTAATCTTAAAAAAGATCTTATATAAGTACATAATTTTGTTCTATATAGATTCTTAGCAACCTGCACAATTTTATAAACGTATTGTGTACGATTTTGCATATTTTTTCATAACAGCTTTTTCATTTTATTAACTAGATAAAAATAGATGGTGAAATGAACGTAAATTTTTGATCTGGCTATAGTTCACGAACTAGTTTATGCATGAAGTTCACAATTACGCTAAATGGGTGGAACATGTACAAGGTGCTGAGGAAATCTGAAATAATGGATATATCTGGATAACGATCGACTTTTACGAAAAACAACCAGCAAAAACAATGTTTTTGAGACTTACACCTTTGTTGTAGAATCCGAACTGTTTATTGTCAAACGAAATGTTTTGCACTTTCTTATCTTCCACATAACCACAATCTGGAAAATACTCCAAATCAAACCGAAAATTTGGTATCTCTAGATAGATACTAAATAACTGAGATAAGAATATGCAAATCGTTTCGCTCTAAGTTAAAATGACCAAATTCTATAGGGGTTTAAAGTTACAACAATTTCAAAGTTCCTGTTTGAAAACAGTTGCATTTAAATGTAAGGAATGCTATTCGACATGCTACATGAAATATATCTAGAATTTTTAGAAGAATTCGAAAATCGGAGAATATGTCCCGCGCTTTTGAGACCTTTTATATTGAAATATAATTCAAAAATATTGTCAAACTAAAATCAACATGGCTAAATGATGAAATGGTTGTAAGACTAATAAAAAAATTAAAAACATGTTATTTCTATAAAATGTGTATACATATATATTTTATGAATGTTTCCATATTATTAATTTTCGATTATTTTTGGGCTCTTTAAATTTTGTAACCTATTCCGATCCGTTTTAGTCCGTTTTGGTGCTTTTGGATACTTTTGATTAGTTTTGGTTAGTTTGTATTAGTTCAATCAGCTTTCGTTTAGTTTTAATTTATTTTAGTCATTTGATCAGGTTCCGATACATTATAACCAATTTTAATGTTTTTGGTTAGTTTTGGTTAGTCGCGAAAATTGAGTTAATCTGGGTTAGTTTTAACTTACTTCAATATTTTTAAACTCTTCCGATACGTTTTAGCCCGTTTTGGTACTTGTAGTCTTTCAATCAAATTTTGGTTACTTTCAACTAGTTCCAATTTATTTTAGTTATTTGAACCAGTTCCGATACGTTATAACCAATTTAAATGTTTTTAATTAATTTAAGTTAGTCGCCAAAATTCGGTTAATTTCGGTTAGTTTCAACTTACTTTAATATTTTTAATCTGTTACGATACGTTTACGAGCTTTGAGATCATACGTAAGTAATGGAAAGAGCCTTTAACGCAGTAAACGACTTTTTTATTAATACTTAATTTTGAGCACCTTACACACTGGTTTAATGTTTATTGTTTAGTATTTGATGTTTAAATGGTTAAAAATTTTGATATTTAATATTTTTTATAATATTTTGACCACGTACAATTTACACAATTGTATGAAGTTTTGTATAGTTAGGTTTTTCTTTTGCTTTTCATTGTATGTTTCTATTTGTGTTTTTATATGTTTTGTATGTTTTGTACTCCAGCTCTAGCTTTGTCTACAAATTGTGAAATTTTTTGACAATAAAGCATCTTATACAGGGTGCCCGGAAATAGCATCGCCAAATTACAGAGGATGATTCTGCATGAGAAAATATTAATACGTTCATATGTACGTGGGGCCACAAACGCTTTTTAAGGGTGCTAGAAACTTTTGAAGATGCCGTTCAGAAAGTGCTTTTTATTTTATTACTTCGAAATTACCTTCATATCAGATGAATTTTAGTGCATGAATAGTCACTAATAAAAGCTATTTTTAACAGCTTGCAATTTTTAAATTTCTTGATCAAGGGCGTGTCGCCAGGGTGAACTGTATTTATTTAGTCATATTTTCTCAACCCTGTATTTTTTGACACCTTAATAGAATTTTATGATTCTCCATTATTTTCTGCATGAGGTACTCTTGGTAAATGGTCGAATTAACGGTTTTGTGTAGATTGTTCCTAACAAATCGGTACATTTTTAATATTAAATTGAATTACGCATGGAGAAAAATGTAGCAGGCTTTGGAAGGACAAGTTTATCTAACAAATGTCAATATTATAATTTCTGTTGACAGTTTGGTTTGAAAATTTATCTTAAAAAATTAGTTCTAAACTAATTTATTAGTTTTCAAAAGTGCCAGAATATTCATTCTCTGAGATGGCAGACATGCATTTCATGTATTGCAAAGCGAATGGCTCCGCTCGTGAAGCTCGCAGGCTATATCAAGAGGCATTTTCAAATCGTCAACTTCCCGATAAACAATTATTCAGTAGTTTTTTTTTACGAGCGTGCGGAAAGTACACACTTTACGCACGCATGACTGTGCTGAAAGTTGCACTTTTCCGCACGCAAATACTTTTCGCACGCTCAACAGTGCGGAAAGTATTTTCGTGCGAAAAAAAAAACTGAAGTCTTCACTCATTTACATTTTATTTACATTTTTTAATGAAACATAAACAATAACCGAGACAATAACAAATAACGTGTACAAAATTAAGTATTATTTACATTTATATTGAAAATACAATGGTTTACATTTTGTAAACTTATTGCCTATGCAGAAAGGTTGACTGCGAACTAAGGCATGTTCTTTCATTATTGGTATCTCCCATTAATGAACTTGATGAGATTTTTCAGCATTATTAATGGTATTGGTATTTTGCATGGAGATGCTTGCTTCTGGTAATGCCAAAATTTTATTTGATGTTTGTTTTTTGTTTTCAATCGATTCCTATATGTACCCTTCTGCTACGCTACTGGATTTCCAGCCTTCGTGCCTTTTTATACTTGTAATATTCGCGCCTGAATCGGCAAGCATGGTCGTTGAGGATCGCCTGAAGCTGTGTCCTGTATATTCTTCAGGAATAGGTAGACGCAAGCACACATCAGCAATCTCCGAAGGTAGCTTGCCAATCATATTAATACCAACATATTGCGTAGTGCATTTGCCATGAATATATTTAACAAAAAATCTTCTGTGTGGTGTGGTTGAAGGACGTAATTGAGAATATATTTTATAATAGTCTAGGTACATACCATTTTTTAAGTCATTAGATATAACAAAGGTCCGACTTGAATAAGTTTTTGTGTTGGAAATTTTGATTACTAGTAAGTTGCCCTTATCATCATTGTTATCTGTTGATAAATACGTCAATTCTTCACGACGACACGCTGCAGACAATCCAAATATAGTGACCACTTTCATTAAAAGATAAATATCATCGGGTACTTCATTAATAAACTTGGAAATATCAGTTTTGCTGAATATTTTTGACTTTTTTGGCCGAAAACCAACATTCTGACATTTCAAGTAAGCTGACAGTTTTGGAAATCTTCCAAAATCTAGAATTAAATCTTCCAATGTCAACATTTTTTCGTATTCTAATTACCATCTTCAACATAGAATATCGTGACCAAAGAGTCGATAGCTTACAAATTTTACTGGCTTCTGAAAAATAGGCTAAAAGGACTTCTTCTTTAAACCCTCTGACATTTCTTTTTCACACCACTGGTTGAACACATTAAATTCCTTCTCGTATCTTGTTCGGGATTTTTCCGGCAGTAATTCTAAGCTGGCTTTTTTTGCTTCTGCCAGGATAGATTCGGGAATTGCGTAGTTTTCTTCATTACTTTTCATCATTTCAGAGAAAAAATTCAAATAAAATATAAATGAGTGAAGATTGTTTTTAATATATTTTTTCTATTTTGCGTTCAAAATGATTCCATTTCGATACGCACCATATTATAACCATATATTAATATTGCTTATTACATAGGATTCTTAACAGCATTACTAATAATCACTAATCAGTATGACATAGTACTTGACACTGCTTTTAAGTCGGGCAATGTTTCTGCATTACCAATGGCCAGCAGGTACTGTCACCCATAGGGGCTCGCTGGTAAACCTACTTAATCATAAGGAATGTAGAACTGTTCGTTTGGTGCTACACTTTACATGGGTTCCCCCTTCAAAGTCATAATTATGTGTGGATGGCATAAAGCCTGCTATTTGGGAGTGCATGCTGCAAATTTGGTTGGCAAAATGTAATTATGTAGGGAAAACTACTGAAAAAACCCTACTTCAACTGCTCTTACGGAACAGAGCGTCATAATGCTAAGATTTATATTTACAATATATACAACATGTATTATGACAAAACTATATACAATGAATGTAGGGGACTTAACCACGTTAAGTCTACCTATTCAAGTTATGTAATGGCATCAGGTCGCATTATTGAGCGAGTCCCGCGGTACCGGCTGCGGGCTGCGAATAGTGCGGATACAAGGATGCTTCGGTGGCTTGGAATGATTCCTTAGTTGCATCCGAGTATAACAAATTATACTCTGGTTGCATCGCGAAGACATGCGTCACCTCACGTAGCTAGCCAATCACGCGCCTCTCATTCACAAGTGTACTATTAACTGAAATCTCGCAAACCGGTCGTTTGGGTAACGATTTCTGTTCTAGTTCCGAGGGTGCCGCTCATATGCGTATATACGTATATGGTGCCGCTGTAACCAGGTAATAAGCTGCGACATTGCCAGTTCTCGTTACTGCAAAATAAAAATTGCGCCAAAACGCTGTTAACCGATACCAGGTAATTTCGACAAACGTCTAGCCGTTACCGGTAACTGGCTAACCCGGCGACTATACCTAATATAAATGTTAGCTTGAACTGTTTATAATCGTTGAGCTTGAATACCCCCGTTACGTTTTATCTTCAATTACATAAACACACAAGCGTCTAGAGATCAGGCGATTAGACGATTTAAGGTGGATTTTCATGCATCCGATATCCGACGGTACGATTATCCGAATTATTTATCCCTACTGGTACAAATAAACATGTTCCATTGGTCAAAATTATTTGAATTTTATCTATTTTCATACATACGATGTCCGATGATACGAAAATACTAACCTCTGTACTGACACTGTACAGGGTCTTTCCTTATATTTCGACAGCGCCTACTGGGCTTATTATAAAAGATAGAAGAAAACTTTAAATACAAAAGTTGTAGGATTTATCCTAAATCGCCAAAAAATGTTAGGTAAAAAAACAAATG
>MU182453.1:243390-292685 GCA_016904865.1 Pissodes strobi | reverse complement strand
TACAACTTTTGTATTGAAAGTTTTCTTCTATCTTTTATAATAAGCCCAGTAGGCGCTGTCTAAATATAAGGAAAGACCCTGTACAGGGTGTCCCAAATTCGAGCCTCATCATTGGGATCTCGGAAACTAGAAGAGATACGAGATCGGTTAAATGGAGGCAAAGTTGCGCAATTTGATGCTGATCAAAATGCCACCTTGAAAGTTAAAAAATTCCGAATACTTCCGAAGATATTTAGAAAAAACCGAATATTCCCGATTTCATTTTTATTTTTTTATGACTCTATTTGAATAGATATAACACAATAAATTTCATATTCTCATTGTTACTTTTTCTGTTCTACAAGATGGTGTTATCAGATTGTCAAACCGACGTTTCGTCTTTCAGCTGCCATAATCAACTTTGTTTTTTTAAATATGGCCCTGCATTTTTTATTACGGACTTTAAGAGCTTCTAATGTCCCAAAACCAATGATGAATCGCACTTATTTGAAAAAATCATTTTAAGGATTTCCTGGTAAAATCTTGCCAAAAATATGTGTTCTGTCTTTCTCTAACACATGAGTTCTTATGGAAAATGCCATTAATATGAATTTTTCGAAGAAGTGCGATACATCATTGGCTTTGGGACTTTAGATGCTCTTAAAATCCGTAATAAAAAATCCAGGGCCGTATTTAAAAAAACAAAGTTGATGATGGCAGCTCAAAGACGAAACGTCGGTTTGAAAATCTGATAACACCATCTTGTAGAACAGAAAAAGAAGCAATGAGAATGTGAAATTTATTTTGTTATATCTATTCAAATAGAGTCATAAAAAAATAAAAATGAAATCGGGAATATTCGGTTTTTTCCAAAAATCTTCGTAAGTATTCGGAATTTTTAAACTTTTAAGATGGCATTTTGTTCAGCATCAAATTGCACAACTTTGCCTCCATTTAACCGACCTCGTATCTCTTCTAGTTTCCGAGATCCCAATGATGAGGCTCGAATTTGGGACACCCTGTACAGGGTGGCTCGAATTCGTGTCTATGTATGGGGAACTCGAAAACCGTAAGAGATACAGTGTCGGTCAAATTAAGGCAAAAATGCGCATTTAGGTGCTTAACAATATGCCGTTTAGAAAGTTTTAAAATTCCGAGTATTTCCGGAGATATCCGGAAAAAAACGAAATTTTGAAAAATCGTTTTATTTTTTTCCTGTGCTTATTTAAAAACGGATTTCAAATTGAATTGCACTTTTGCATTGCCATTTTTTCCGCTCTTTCCAATGATGGTGTCCAGTTTGAAATCCGACGTTTCGTCTTCAAGGGATCATCATCAACTTTCTTTTTTTAAATACGAACTTTAATTTTTTTTATCGTTTTTCAGATGGTATTGGCGTCATTAATATGAGTATGTGTTTTAAATTTTTTTTAATTTTTTTTATTTTTATTATTTTTTTTTAAATTATGTATTTTGCTTTGGCGTAGTTTTAAATTGGAGCCCGTATTAAAAATAAAAAATAGTAAAATTATTTTTTACGAGAATATGGCCAAGAACTATTACTCAAACAAGTTGCCTAGTGCAAAGATAAAATATTTTCAACTTTTAACCAATTAAAAATGTCAAGAACTTCAACAATTTATAATCATACTACGTGATCCTATAGGTACTTTGATGGAAAATCACACCTATTGGAATTTTGCTTATAAATTAATTTTCAATTTATAAGCAAAATTCCAATAGGTGTGTTTTCTATCAAAGTACCTATAGTATCACCTAGTATGATTATAAATTGTTGATGTTCTCTATTAAATAAATTTTTTAATTGGTTAAAAGTTACTACTTAAGTACTATTTTTTATTTCTAATACGGGCTCCAATTTTCCACTTAATACAAAAAACAAATAAAATATTTTTATAGAATATAAAAATTTCAAAAGTACCTACCTTAAATTATTTAAAATTACGCCAAAGCAAAATATATAATATAAAAATAATTTAAAAAAAAATAAAAATAAAAAAAAAATTAAAAAAATAAAAACACATACTCATATTTATACCGCCAATACCATCTGAAAAACGATAAAAAAAAATAAAGTTCGTATTTTAAAAAAGAAAGTTGATGATGATCCCTTGAAGACGAAACGTCAGATTTCAAACTGAATATCATCATTGGATAGAGCGGAAAAAGTGGCAATGCAAAAGTGCAATTAAATTTGAAATCCGTTTTTAAATAAGGCCAGGAAAAAAATAAAACGATTTTTCAAAATTTCGTCTTTTTCCGGAGATCTCCGTAAATACTCGAAATTTTAAAACTTTCTAAACGGCATTTAGGTGCCTAACAACCTAAATGCGCAACTTTGCCTTAATTTGACCGACAATGTATCTCTTACGGTTTTCGAGTTCCCCGTACATAGACACGAATTCGAGCCACCCTAACTATAAATAACTATAAAAAAAGTTTTTGTATGCTACATGAAGTGACGAATTTGAAAGTTGTGAAAAGCGCCTTGTGTTTTTCTATTTTGAAAAACATCCCTCACCCAAACTCTCTTCCTTCGCTGTTTTTGTTTATTTCTCATTCTCCATATAACCAGATAGGATAAAATTAATATATTATTAGTTTTCCAAATATAATGTCTCCGATTAATTTCGTTGATATTCATTTTAACACTTTACCACAAAATATGGGGATATTTTGTGCACTTTACGTATTACAACAAAAAAGTTGAAAAACTGAGGTTAAAAAACATACGATTATCGGATAGAGTTAAAAATATTTTAACTCTTCCGACGATCGGATGAAATTTTAAAAATTTCGGATGAAAATTAGCGCAAAAACAATTCAACCAATAGAAACAATTTCGGATCATCGGATCGTCGCATTGCGGATTCATGAAAAGTCTTCTTTAGGCGTACTAGTCTGTAACATTCATGAGCCGCTGACGGTAACTGACTATCCATCTTATTATTATGGCTTTGCATGGCCCTCCGCTCGCTTCGCTCGCTACGGGGGCTTAAGAATAGGAACCTAACCAAAACTAACCTAAGGCTAACCCAAACTAACCCAAAATTAAGAAAAAAAGGTAAAAAAAGCAATAAACAAAACATCACTCGCAACCGACGGGAATCGAACTCGCAGCGCCGGAATGACACGCAAGCAAGCTACCCTCTACACCACCGAGGAGTTGCAGAAATTTTGCTAGAACGTGGTGACATGGATTCGTTTCGCCGCATCGAAAATTATGCACATTTACATATTTATGTCTAGGAGCTGACCCATAACTATGAGCCAACTAATTTCAACTGTTTTCATGTACTTCGCGATTCAACCAGTTGTTTGTGTGTCCTCTGATGTTCTAGAGGTCTGCATGGTTGGTCTTCACTTCGCCGACCCGGGTTTAAACCCCGTCGGTTTTTTTTTATTTTTTTTAAGGTTATATTTCTAAACAGTTTTTTTCTTGATTTTAGGTATGTCTTGGGTTAGTTTGGGTTAGCACCTAGTTAGTTTCCTTTTTTTGAGCCCCCGAAGCGAGCGGAGGGCCATGCGCAAAGTGAATTTAGGCAACCCACAAAACGAGCTCAGAGTTATGGGGCAGCCCCTAGATTCTTGTCATTTATATTACAGTCGCGATTTCGTAACCTGGTTGACGCTAAAACTCGCGAACTCCCCTTTTATGTTTATTATCATCTTTATTTTTCTATGATTAGAGATGGCAAATTTTTAAAAAACATCGATATATCGATATCGATAAATATCGGTTAGGTTATCATCGATACATTCGATAAATCGGAGACTAATATATCGATAGTCGATATTTTTGTAAATAGTATAATATATCGGTATAATTTTATTTTTTACTGTTACCTGTAACTCGGATCAGCCAATATCACAATCACAAATCAAAACGTTCGTTTGAATCATTCGGTTCGCAAAAATCCCCGCCTAAATTCCCCGGTATTTCGTCTCCTCGTATGCGTGAAGTTTTGAAGTGTGAATATCCGATTATAAAACAACGTTTTACCATTTTACCGACTGAGCAAATTTAAAAATTGCATGCATTTAAGAACGTAATTTGTAATTCGTTGTCAGAAAAACAAAAGCTCTAACTTTTGTTAGAGCGTTTTTTTTTTTATCAACAATATTTGATATCAGATCGATATATCGGGGATTTATATATCGATGCTAAATATCCATATTTTTATTCCGATATATCCATATTTTTAAAAAATCGATATATCGTTGACATCCCTATCGTATATCATTCTTCAATTTCAGTAGGTTATTCTCAATTTTTATGTTAATAATTTAATAATAGATGTTATAAAAAATAATACAGTGGTAACCATACGTATTCTATATAAGAAAGTAAGTATTTATACAATACTACTAACATTATTTCGTTGAAGCTAGCTCTAAAACAACAAACCCATTTAATGGTTAGCTCAGGTTAGTTTTGGCTTAACCAATGGTTCGTTTCATGTAAGAAATGAGCAAAACAAATTAGGTAGTTGATTGTTTGCCACAATATTGGAGCTAGTTTCACCCAACATCTAATATTAACCAGTAAGGTACATTTTTTGATAAAATCCTGTTATGATCTCTGTTAAGACATTATACTTGTACCTTAAAAATTTACAGTTTTGGCTTTATTTATTCAACGCATTAAGATTTATAAAAATAATACAATTAATTTCTTAACTTAAAATAACTCTTCTAGCACTAGATTTAATCTTCTCTAGTGAAGGCAAATAATTCAGGTGCTTACAATAGCTATTTATTTTATTTTATATTCTTTTAATTGTGTTGAACTTGAACATAAAATATAAAGACCTACATTGTGGTATCCCAGCAGGGGAGTATTACTTATTTGATAGAAGGAACTTTATAACAGATAAACATTTCAATCAACAGATAAAATTATTTAGGGCTTTAAAAATAAAAAGCAAATCAGTACTTCTGTTCCTAAAAGCATACAAATCCAAATGTGAAAGTGTTTGGTTTTTATAATAGATTAATGTTATTTACTTATGGTCTCTGTAACAGTACTTATAGAGAAGAAATTTCTTGTCTATAATAGAAAATTTCTTGAAACCCTACTCTGTAAGTTTTCTCGGCTATAATCTTATTACCGAATGAATAGTTTGGAATATAGAAATAGAAATACCTGCGACGGTCTTGCTATGGATTGTTTTTTCTTTGTTCTCTTTCTATCTGATGAAAATTCATATAGGTGTCTTTGTCATTGGTTTCTTCATTTTTAGCGCGTTACAAAAGAGCATAACCTCCTTGTATTATTTTTCAAGCTTGGCCTTTTTTGTTGTCAAGTCCGGTCAAGTCATACTTTAATCTCTATAGGCAGATTTTTCAAAAAACCAATCATATTAATTGTATTGACAATATTTTTATTAATTTTGGTGATAGTCTTAGTTATAAATTGAGTGTCTTTGATCCATTACTTTCTGATCATCTGGCATTGGATATCTCAATAGAGCTGCACAGTGATGATGTGCGCCCCCAGTATCGTCTGTGTCGTCCACTCACTAATGGTATAAATGAAATGTATGGCTATTTGGAGTCACAGAAATGGGACTTCATCGGTATGCAAGATGAATGCATTGATGCCAGGTTTGATAGATTCCTTGAGGTTCTGACAGTTGGAGTTGACATGTTCTTTCCGGTATTATCGAGGAAGGTTAAGCAAAGTAATAGTAACACAGTTGAGTGGTTTGACAATGGTCTGTGTCAACAGCAGGAAACTCTTCAATTTCTAACAGAACTCTATAAAAATAGACCCTCTGTTGACCTAAACAATTACATAAAACAATATAAAAAGGACTACAGAGCTAACATATGCAATAAAAAACGAATTGCTTATACCAATCACATAATGAGTTCAACCAATATTGTCAGAGCCTCGTGGGATGTTGTAAATGGTTTTCGGGGCAAGAGTGGAGTTGAGGCGGCTACCGGATTGACTGCACAAGATTTCAACATTTTTTTCGCCAACATTGCAGAGGAAAGTCTAAGAAATATTCAACCAACGGCGAGAAATTACTCTGACTACTTAAGCGACAAAATAAGGCGACATGATGTTGCATTCGAGTTTTCGGAGGTGAGCTATATACAGGTGAGAGATGTCATCAACTCTCTTAAGAACAAGAATAGCAGAGATATTTACAGTATTAATGTATCAATGATAAAAACCTACAAGGATCTACTAATTATCCCACTTACCAAACTGATTAACCATTGTATCAGGGTTGGCTTCTTTCCTTCTTCCCTGAAAAAACCCAGGGTTGTCCCGATTTTTAAGAAGGGAGATAAAAATAATGTGGGCAATTATCGCCCAATCTCGCTAGTGCCGGTACTATCCAAGGTCTTTGAATGCTTACTGAAGGAGCAGTTGTGCAACTATTTTGAGGCCAACAGCCTGTTCTCGGATAGTCAGTTCGGATTCAGAGCTGGAAAGTCAACGACCTTGGCTGTCCTTGGGTTGTTGCGATATATAGCGGAGGCCTTTGAGGAGGGGAAGTATGTTAGTGTAACGTGCTGTGACCTCTCCAGGGCCTTCGACTGTGTCTCTCATAAAATATTCTCCTCGATAAGCTGAGGTTCTATGGGATTGACGAGACTAGTGTCCGTCTGCTGAGTAGCTACTTGGGAGAACGTACGCAGTTGACCTCATATGGGGGAAAGCTGTCAGGTGAGGCTGGACTGAAGTACGGTGTGCCTCAGGGCTCGGTGCTGGGTCCTCTTCTTTTTTTAATATATGTCAATGACATAAATAGTTCTGTTCCGACATCGAAGGTTATGTTGTTTGCCGACGATACATCTGTTTCGGAATCTGACGTATGCATGGAGAGGTTAACTGAACGTATGAATGCTAGTGTGAATGAACTGAAGGCTTGGTTTGCGGCTAATAGACTGGCTTTGAATGATGCTAAGACAGAAAATATTATCTTCGGATTGAGGGGTATAGATGGGAACATTGAGGAGGTACGGTTTTTGGGAGTACATCTTGACCCAACATTAAGATTCGACAGGCATGTAGACTACATGGCTGGTCGTCTGTCCAAATGCGTTTTTTTATTAAAAACCTTAAAAAGGGTGTTGCCTAAACCGTGCCTTCTCCAGGCTTTTCATGGTGTTTTCCAGTCGGTGGCCTGTTATGCTGTCTTGACATGGGGTCACTCCTCACAAGCAGCACGAGTCTTTGGACTGCAGAGGAGGGCTGTGAGGGTCGTTGCAGGTCTTGATTACAGGGCTGATACAAGGCAGGCATTCACAGAGCTAAGTATTATGACAATTCCATCAAGATACATATATGAATGCCTTGTCTATTGTCATCGAAATTTTAGCGACTACAGCCTTAATAATTGTTACCACGAGTATCCTACTAGACATGGTAATCAAATAAGAACTGATTACCATAGACTTGAAAGAACAAGAATGTCAACAAATTACTTGGGTCCAAAGTACTATAATCATCTACCCATTGATCTGAGGGGTCTGCCAGAGAAATCTTTTAAGTCCAGTATAAGGGGAATTCTACTGCGTAATGCCTTTTATAGTGCTCGGGAGTTCTTGGAGTTTGAGTTTTTATATTCTGCTTGTGTGCATGGCTCCTGCTAGGCATGTAGTGTGTTTTTTGGGGCGGGTTAGTGCCGGTCTTGATTGCTTCTGGCCCTGGCTCGTTCCGGCAGATACGCTGCGGGCTGAGACCGAGCCGTCTGTAAATGTTCGCCAATGTATAGGTTTTTAGAGTGTTGGTGTTTGTTTAGTTGTAACATCTACTTATATTAATGTAGTTTTAGTTGCAATGTTGTTTGGTGTATATAGTATCGTCTTAACTGGTATTAATGCCATTTTAAATGTAATGTTTATTAGTGTTATTTAATATGTATATTTTCAATGATACGTTGCGACAGATGAGGGATTGGCTCCATTTCCTGGGAGAGGTCTCTAAACAATATAATACTCCAGGTAATCGTGCTGAATATAACAACTTCAAAAATATTTATCAACAGGCAATTAAAGCTCATAAGCGATTAGCTAATGATAATATGATCAGCACTGCAAGAAACCCTATTAAATGTATGTGGGATGTAATAAACAGTAGCAGGGGAAAATATAGAGAAAATTCAATGCCAACAATTGATCCAGATCATTTTAATGATTTTTTTGTAAATGTGGCTCGTAACTTAAAAGAAAATATAGTGAAATCCAATGTCAATCCTCTTGTATACCTGGAAGGCTTAAGTGTTCCTGATGCTGAATTTTCTTTTGGGGAGGTCACCTATAATGAGGTGAGAGATACAATTAATGCACTAAAAAACAAGAATAGTGCAGATATATATGGCCTCTCAGTCAAACTAATCAAATCTATAAAAAACTCGGTTAATAAATCAATGTTTTCGCGAGGGCATTTTTCCTGACGTTCTGAAGATTGGCATTGTCGTTCCTGTTTTTAAGAAGAGTGAAAGAACAGATGTTTCAAATTATCGTCCAATATCCCTGTTACCAATAATCTCAAAAATAATGGCAAAAAAACTCGCCAGATATTTTGAAAGTAATGATCTGTTTTGTCGCAACCAATTTGGTTTTAGAGAGGGAAGAAGTACAGTTGGGGGTATACTGGACTTACTTACTGGAATTATGGATTCTTTTGAGAATCTACACTATCATCTCTCCCAATTCTACGACCTAAGTAAAGCATTTGATTGCGTATCACATAGTATCTTATTGCGTAAACTGGATCATTACAGATTAAATGAGAGAAGTGCACGGTTGCTTGAGACATATTTGGGGGGCCGTAGACAGGTTGTGAGGATGGGTGGGGTGCTTTCCGGGGAGAGAGTGGTGAATATTGGGGTTCCGCAGGGTTCGGTTCTGGGACCGATTCTCTTCCTGATATATATAAACGATCTGCCTCTGCAGGAGCCAACCGCGGATTACACTCTCTTTGCGGATGACACCACACTTAGTCTGCACGGTGAGCAAATGGAGGATGTCATAGGGGAGGCGCAGGAGGCGCACTTACGGGCAGACAATTGGTTTGCAGCGAATGGACTTCTGCTAAACGGAGATAAAACCCAGAAAATGCTTTTTACCCTACGAGACATCGGGGAATGGCAGAATCCAGACTTCGTAAAGTTTTTGGGTGTTCATTTCGATGCAAGGCTTAAGTGGGATGTACATGTAGAACATGTGTGCGGAAGACTGCGTAGTTCTGTATTCCTGCTGAGAGGTCTAGTGGGCTGTGTCTCTGACGTTGCTGTCTGCTTACTACGCCTTGTTTCATTCGGTGATGTCCTATGGAATCATCGCATGGGGCGGAGCTGCGTCGGGGGATAGAGTGTTTAGCCTGCAGAGGAGCAGCCCCGTCTCCAGGCTTTAGGACGCCCGAGGCGAGCAGGATTTGGCCGCCCCTTACAACAGACCAATTAAGGAGTCAATAATGACCTATCCGGCGAATAGGCGCCCGCGCAGTTTTTTAACCGATAGGTTCCGATATAAGGAGATGACCTGCAGGGTCTATATTTTCATGGTAGATGTACCACGTGGGGGCTACCTGGAATTAAATTGGGGATGTCGGGGCTGGATTTTAAGAGGGGGTTTTGGGCGGCTATATGAAAATCGCGTGGTTTTTCGTGATTTAAGGTTAAACGGGAGCTCGGAGCAAAATATTGCCGCCACCAAATTCCGTAACGCGGAGTCGGGGTTGGCTGGTTAGTGGGTACCCCCCACGCCCCCCGTTTCCTGAATTTTGCTCGAGAAGTGGGGGAAATCGCGAAGCACGTTTTTTAACGAGTAGGTTCCGGTATAGGAAAAAGAAGAATAGCGGCAAACGGAAAAAACCGTATTTTTATATCGACCTACCTTAATTTTGTCTCATAGAAACCGGAACCTACCTGGAACCTATCGGTTTTTTTTCCGAACGACTTGAAATTCGGCATGTAGGTAGAGGACCTCAAGGCCGACACAAAAAGGTTCTTTACGAAAAAAAAACAATATTCTTTGTTTTCGAGAAATCGGTCATTTAAATTCGAAGGCCTTTAGCCCCGGAGTCGTCGAACTTAAAAATTTGCAAATTTTTTTACCACCCTGTATATGCCTTTGAATATTTTATTTTTATATTAATAACATGTAAATGGACCCCTTTAATCGCTTCCGTAATAAAAACGGATATTTTGTTTTCAAAAAATTTTTCGGAAAAATTCACTGGTATCTTAAAAAATCGAGATTTTCATTAAATCGGCTATAATTCGAAAACGGTAAGAGTTAGAGGTAAACTCTAAATGAGAAAAAGATGGGCCTCGTTGGGTACTATAATGTGCCGTATCTAGTTTGGTTGAGTTCGAAAGGTCGTATGAGTTTTCGGTACTTACCGAAATATTACGAAAAAAGTTGTATTTTTTTAAGAATGTATTGTTTTACCACCCTGTATATGATTTTGGAAATTTTATTTGTACTTTGGTGATATGTAAGTGGATCCTTCTAATCGTTTGGGGTTTCGGTAATAGAAACGGGAAAAAAATTAAAAAATATTTTTCTAAAAAAATTTATTTTGAAGTGGGTATTTTAGAGAAGAGTATTTGGGGGCGCGGAATTCAAATTCTTGGTCTAAAAAAATCGCACAAGTCTGCTGTACCGCAATATTTCGAAATTAGAGGATTTTTTGGGAAAGCTTGTTTTTAACACCCTGTATGTGAATTAAAAAAATTATTTGTACGTGGGTGACACGTACGTGGATCCCTCTAACCGTTATACCGTTATACCGAAATATTTTGAAAATAGGGGATTCTTTGGGAAAACTTGTGGTTTTAACACCCTGCATGTGATTTAAAAAAAAAATATTTGTACGTGGGTGACATGTACGTGGATCCCTCTAACCGTTTCTGTAATGAAAGCGAAAACAAAATTTCAGAAATAATTTTGGATAAAAATAAATTTTGTTTTGGGTACCCTAGAGAAGGGTATTTTGGTGCGTGGAGTTCGAATTTTTTATCTAAAAAATCGCACGAGTATGTTGTACCGAAATATTTTGAAAATATGGGATTTTTGGGAAAATTTGTGGTGTTAAGACTCTGTATGGGATTAAAAAAACTTTATTTGTACGTGTGTGACTTGTACGTGGATCCCTCTAACCGTTTCTGTAAAAAAATTTTCGAAAAATAATTTTGATGTGGGTACTCTAGAGAGAGGTACAGTACAGGGGGGCGCGAAGTTCGAATTTTTGGTCTAAGAAATCGCATGAGTACGTATATGTAACATGCGCCCGCTCCTCGCATGTGTTACATGCTGTTCAGTAATCGATCAATCAATCGGGTTGCGTTTCGGCCATTCCTGAATCGCTTTAGGGCGATGTCACGCGTCCCTAAAGATGTGCTAAGTCGCGATTTTTCATTAGCAGTTGCGACTGTTAATGCGATTTTTCATTCACTGCGAATTTAAACTGCTAATGCTAATTGCGAATAGACCGTTATGTTATATAGTGGGGTTTATTTTTTTAAGGCGTTATTTATTATTGCATATAACGCGCGATGAGCTGCTTATAGTACGAATGAAGCGTTTTACATATTCATTGCGAGAGAGTTTATCGTGTTACATACAATCACATTAAAACTTTATACATATAAAAATTAAAAACGGCCGCCCCTAAAAATCGGCCGCCCGAGGCGGCTGCCTCGCCGCCTCACCCCTGGAGACGGGCCTGAGAGGAGGGCTGTAAGGATCGTGTGTGGCCTTGGTTACCGTGAGGACTGTAGGTGTGCCTTTCTTGATCTTGGCATCCTGACCTTCCCAGCAGCATACATGTTGGAAAGTGTTGTTTATGTGAGAAAAAATGAGGGCCAATTCATGGCACACAGGCATGTGCATGATCACTTGACTCGTACCAGGGATAACTTGATGACTGCTTACTGCAGACTGAAAAGGTGCCAAGGCAGACCAAGTTTTGTAGCCATTAGACTATATAATAAGTTGCCTCTAGGTGTGAGAATGCTCAGCAATGAGAAATTTAAAAGAGTTGTCAAAACTTTCCTAACAAAAAATATTTTTTATAGTATTAATGAGTTTTTAAGCTTTAATGTTAATAACTATGATTTTAATATGTAATTTTAATTTGTGGTCTTGTGGTGTCATTTTATAATGTTTATGTAGTCATTTTATAATGTTTATATAGTGTTAACGAGATTTTCGAGGAGAATTTGTTGTCAGATGTAATGTAATTTTATTATTATTATTATTATTATTATTGATATTGTGACATGTAAAAGTAATTTGTATGCTATTACCAATAAAGTATCTATCTATCTATCTATTTAACTAAGTATTGACATAATTTATGCAACTTAAAATTATTTTCTTTCTGACGTGGTAAAATTGTTTGTAATAATTGTTAACCGTAATATATTGAATCTTGAATCTTGAACTGTTTGGTGTTTATCGCTTTTTTGTTGTGTTTGGAATAAAATGGATCCAATTTTTATGTATTTTGTACAAGAGCTGGAGGAGGAAGAGCAAAAGCAGGGGTTGCAATTAGAAAGAAGAATTTTGAGAGACCAAATCAATCCATTTGAATTACAATAACTTTGAGATTTCCTTAAATGTTTTCAGTATTAACTGGAATAGAGTGAAGGCCAATTTAGTTATTTATTTACATTAATATAAATGAATGTCCCAGTAGTGTCATGTGTTTAAATAAATCCTAAGAATTTATTTATTTATTTTTGTAAGATTGGTTCAATTGCTAAGTCAGGTAATTTATTTATTTATTTAAGTATACTCTTTACAAACACCATTGATATAGTACTTACAGGTAAAGAGTAACACATAACAACAAAAACATTTCCTAAAAACATATAAATACAATAAAACAGTATATAAAAGTTACAAAATTAAGAGTGAACACACATTACTTAAAACTAAGAGTACAGCCAACAATTAAAGAAGCTCTTATATTTTTGCTGCAGAAACATTAAAAATATCTATCTGGGACCTCTTGATTTCCTTGTTACAAATTATTGAAAGGTGACAAACTAAATAAATTGATATTAAATAAATTATAATTTAAAATTCTAAGATTGACCTTTGGGACATTCAGCCTTATAAAGCGCATCAGGTCACAGTCTTTGTACTTAATATTGTTAATAATAAAGCATATAAAGAAACCAAAAAAAAAATTGACAAACATGTGTATCGTTTATCATGGTTTTCACTGGGTTATACTTGATGGAAATTTCTGAAAGTTGTTAACCGTTTGTTAAACCCTGAAATCTGTGTAGTCTATAAGTTTGTTTTGTGCAGGAGTGCCCCAAAAGGAGGTAAATGATGGTTAAGCAGTGAACAATGGATAACAATGGGATTGTGAGAGCGACAATAGAACACATTCCTCTTTTTTTTGCCTTTGTACTGTCTGAATGAAGGTTGGGTCATTCGCCCGAGAGAGATTTTATATAAATTTCTTTGAATATTCTCAAGGTTTGGGGTCATTCTCTGAGAAAAAATAGTACTACCATTGTACAATTTCTAAGAGGTTACTATAAAATGGCAGAGAATTTCAAATGTTGCAAAAAGTCCAATAGTAACTGGATCTGCATTGTATGTCATAACATTTATCACCCAAGCTGTTGTAAAAGTACTAAGAATTATAAATGTGTTTATGAAAATTACATATACTGCTTTCAAGAATATCAGAACAAACAAAGCAGAGCAGGGGAAGAAGACATGGAGGCATTACAAATTTTAGTAGCCGAAAGGTCAAAGGAGTTGGAATTGAAAAACACCTATATAGCTAGGTTAAGGAGACATTCCACATCACTTGAGGGAGAGGCAAAGGAAATGGAAGCGGAACTAATCGCGCAAATAGAATTACACAAGTCTAAAATTGTAGCTTTGACAAAGATAATGGACGAACAATCCAAGATTTTAAAGAAACAAGATACATCTATGCTTGTTCATACAGCAACCCAAACAATGACTGCCAACAATTAAAGAAGCTCTTATATTTTTGCTGCAGAAACATTAAAAATATCTATCTGGGACCTCTTGATTTCCTTGTTACAAATTATTGAAAGGTGACAAACTAAATAAATTGATATTAAATAAATTATAATTTAAAATTCTAAGATTGACCTTTGGGACATTCAGCCTTATAAAGCGCACCAGGTCACAGTCTTTGTACTTAATATTGTTAATAATAAAGCATATAAAAAAACAAAAAAAAAATGACAAACATGTGTATCGTTTATCATGGTTTTCACTGGGTTATACTTGATGGAAATTTCTGAAAGTTGTTAACCGTTTGTTAAACCCTAAAATCTGTGTAGTCTATAAGTTTGTTTTGTGCAGGAGTGCCCCAAAAGGAGGTAAATGATGGTTAAGCAGTGAACAATGGATAACAATGGGATTGTGAGAGCGACAATAGAACACATTCCTCTTTTTTTGTCTTTGTACTGTCTGAATGAAGGTTGGGTCATTCGCCCGAGAGAGATTTTATACAGATTTTATATAAATTTCTTTGAATATTCTCAAGGTTTGGGGTCATTCTCTGAGAAAAAATAGTACTACCATTGTAAAATTTCTAAGAGGGTACTATAAAATGGCAGAGAATTTCAAATGTTGCAAAAAGTCCAATAGTAACTGGATCTGCATTGTATGTCATAACATTTATCACCCAAGCTGTTGTAAAAGAACTAAGAATTATAAATGTGTTTATGAAAATTACATATACTGCTTTCAAGAATATCAGAACAAACAAAGCAGAGCAGGGGAAGAAGACATGGAGGCATTACAAATTTTAGTAGCCGAAAGGTCAAAGGAGTTGGAATCGAAAAACACCTATATAGCTAGGTTAAGGAGACATTCCACATCACTTGAGGGAGAGGCAAAGGAAATGGAAGCGGAACTAATCGCGCAAATAGAATTACACAAGTCTAAAATTGTAACTTTGACAAAGATAATGGACGAACAATCCAAGATTTTAAAGAAACAAGATACATCTATGCTTGTTCATACAGCAACCCAAACAATGACTGCAACACTTAATAAACGCACACAGACGTCAAGTGCAATAAGTTTGTCCTTAGCAACGCAGACTACCGAATGTATAGCATCTGATGTTGAAACCCAAACAGATACATCGAGTGAATTAAGCGACATCAAATCATTAAAAGCAGAAATACCTAGAAGAACTGATGGAGGAAAATGCGATGCTTTGGAATAATAAAAATAAAGCAGATGACGAACTGGAAAGAGCAAGACAAGATCTCGCTAACCCTCAAAAGATCAGCCAAGATATGATTCAATCAATTAAAGTGCAGCAGAGAATCTTGCACTATCCAAGGAGGCACATTCTCCAAGAACCTCGCAAGGGCCTAACAACACTGATGAAGGAACGGACCCATTCAACTATGACATTACACTCAGAACTAAAAATAGTCAGAATTCCAGTTCGCAAATCCGAGAGAGCTCTGCCAGATTAACAGAGAAAAGGAGCTCCATATATGGAGATGAAAGCTGTAAGGGATGGGCCAGCATTCTACTTTGGGAACTGAACAGTAGTGAGTACAATATCTTTGGACTGTCAATGCCTAACGCCTCTTTTGGAAAGTTGAAAAAAGATGTTTCCTTACACTAAAAATATAAAACAAACAGACTCAGTCATAATTTCATTAGATTTACAAAGTACAAAATTAGGCTACCTGACAAACTTAAAAAGCCTATTGGCTATAGCTAGGTTTACAAATTTAATCTTAGTAGTTAGAAATGATTTTTGTAGTAGGTTTGTAAAAAGGTCTATGATTATATCAGCCAATTTAGTATAACTAAGAAAAATGTAAGTCTTCGATTCATTGAAAACTATAGACTGAATAATTTTAAGGGTTATAGACACAGTAAAAAGTCTTTATGTTCCATTTTAAAACAATATGTTCTAAACACGAAATGGGTTGCTTCTAAGATTTTACTCAAAGGTTCTTCAGCTGAAATCGCGCCAAACAACAAAGCAACTAATGATAGTAGTATAGCTGTTGGTACAAGAGCTGACTTATCCGGGAATGCTGACTGCTGTGTCACTGATACTGAAAGGAGACCCCACCCTCCGTCTCACAATTTTTTAGAAGGTCTGGGGAACCAAATAATTTTAACTTAGTTTATTTAAATGTCCAATCCATTAGAAATAAGGTTGATGAGCTGTTTTTGTTTTTGGAAAGTCTGCAGTTTCCTGAGATGACTATGCTGTCAGAACACTGGCTGAAGCCGGAGGAGCCGTTGTTCATTCCGAGTTATGTAGTAATTAACAAATAGCCGATCTGTGAATACACATGGGTGAACAATATGTCTTGTCAGTGAGCAGCTGCTCGAGTCGGGTATTTGTAAAGGTGTGAATGACCATAATGAATTGTTAGAAGAAAAAGTGTTTGAATTTTCAATGGTAAATGTATCTGGCACATATGTGTTGTGTCTCTATAGGTCTCCCAATGGTGATGTCAGGGAGTTCTTCTCTAGACTTGAGTCCTTATTGTCGGCCTTGTCGGTTAGAGCTAAGATATAGTTGGTAAACAAAGTGGGTAAGAGCAAATATAGAATGGGTAGATTATTTGCAAAGAAAAACTATAGATGATTTAATCAGAAATGTTTGGACACTTCATAGTTCATATATTTACATAAAAAACTTACAATAGTTTTATAACATTGTCAATAGATTAATATACATACATGTAAGGAAACAAGTTTAATAATACAATTATTAGTATTATTAAAATACTTCACTTATACACAGATACAAAATATACACATTAAAAACTTTAAAAAGCCAGCTCTGTGACCTGATTATGTGGCAACTTGTTAAAAAATGTAGGAGCATAACAGCGTGTTGCATTCCAGGAAGTTATTAAGCACAATAAATCGACTTGTATATTAAGGCATTGGCGTGTATTGGGGTCATGGGTCTCTTGAGCCGAGGTATAGCCAGAGAGGCTCTTTCAAAGATACAAGAGAGCCTCAAGGATGTATTGTGCTGGAAATGTCAAGATCTTTAGACTTTTGAAGAAAGGTTTAGCATTATCGCGGTATTTAATTCCAGCTATTATCCTGATTGCTCTTCTCTGCAGGCCAATGACACGAGAGGCATGCGTCGAATGTCCCCAGGCCAGTAACCCGTACACGCATACAGAATGGAAAAGTCCATAATATGCAATTTTTAATGTTTCCATGTCAACGACTTTTGAAATATTACGAAGAATGTATGTTGCTGAGCATAGTTTTTTTGATATGATGTCAACATGGCTTTCAAAGGTCCTAATTCTAATTGTTATACCTACTATAACTCATAATGAATTTCTAAAGATTATTAATGAAACACAAAAATCTAACCCTATTGAAAATTTTGATCAGAATTCCCCGCCAGCCACTACAGAAATATCAAATTTTTTAGTACCGGATATAACAATGACAATTTCTCCATAGCACTATTAAATTTACAATCTAGTCTAGGTAAATTGGATGAATTAAATATTCTTTTAGAAAATCTGACTTATCCAACAATGGTTGTACTTTGTGAGCATTGGTTAAAGCCTCATGAAAAATTAGTTTTAGAAAATTATGTTGTTTTAGATGTATTTTGTCGTTTATTAGGTTATGGAGGTGTATCTATTTTAATACATAAGGACGTTTACTTGGAATATCCTTTTAGCTCTGTTAATGTTCTTGATGACCTCAAGGAGGAGCGTGTCTTTGAGTTGTGTGCTGTATATAGCCGCAGTTTAAATGTTTATGTTTTAAGTATATATCGTTCTCCGTCTGGTAATGTATCTGAATTCTTAGTAGAACTCGAAGAGATTTTAATCTAGACTTTTTTGCCACTACAGATAATAATATTACCTTGCTACATAATCTGTTGAGCTCCTATGGTTTGAAACTTCATGTAGATGAACCCACAAGAATAACTTCTACTTTAATCGATTATGTCGTATCAAACTTTAATGAAGATGAGGTTATTTGCAATGTATCTAATAGTGGACTTTCGGATCATGAGGTAGTGTGCTGTAGGTTTATAGTAAATAAAAAAAAGAGGAAGAGTATTAAGAGACATGGTAGATTATTTACCCGAACAAATTATAATAGGTTCGTGCAACAAGCTGCTTCTGTAAATTGGGATGGTGCATTGGTGTCAAATGAACCATTGACAACTTTCCATACGGTTTTAAGTAATATTTTTAATGCATCCTTCCCCTTCAAACCATTAAAACAAAAAACTAAACCTGTTTGGTTGACTAAAGGAATAAAGGTTTCAGGAATAAACTTAAAATCCCTTCACTATTTAAGGAAATTTCATATGGATAATATTTTCTTTGTCAACTATTTTAATACATACAGGTCCATTTATCGTAAAATTGTAAGGGCGGCTAAGCAGCAATATTACTATAATAGAATTGATACTTCCTCTAATAAACAGAGAGAGTCTTGGCGAATAGTTAATGAGCTTAGGGGCAAGAAAGCAGTTAAGAATTCTAACGATATTAAATTAACCGCTGATGATCTAAACTTGTATTATTGTAATATAGCTGAAAATTTATCAAAACAAATTCATTGTGATACGAATTTTAAAATATTTTTAAATTCTTCCCATGTCCCCGAGACATTCTTTTTTTCGCCAGTTAATATCTTTGATATTGAGGAAGTTATTTCTGAATTAAAAAGTAAAAAGGCTTCAGGATGGGATGGCATCCTCTAATATTTTGAGTAAACTACCTGAAAATGCTCTTAATATTTTGGCTGAAGCAATTAGTTTGTCTTTTGCTGCAGGAACATTTCCAAGTTCTTTAAAAGTAGCTAACATAATCCCGCTATTTAAGGGAGGAGATGAGGAAAGCCCCTCAAACTATAGGCCAATTGCACTACTGCCAACTCTTTCTAAAATTATAGAAAAGCTAGTTAAGCGACAAATTTTAAATTTTGCTATAAGAAATAAAGTGTTTAGCACATTTCAATTTGGTTTCCTTCAGAAAAAGTCTACTGATGATGCCATATTCAATTTCTTGGAAAGGCTTTATCTAAAGATGAATGATCGAGAGCTTGCAGCGGCATTGTTCTGTGACTTAGCAAAAGCGTTTGATTGTGTGAGTCACAGAATGTTGCTGCGTAAGTTGGAGATTTATGGATTCAGAGGTAGGGGAGTGGACTGGTTTCAATCATATCTGAATAATAGGTTACAGTCAGTATCTTACAATGGAAGTGTCTCTAGCCAGAAGACCTTAAATACAGGTGTGCCTCAAGGTTCAGTTCTGGGTCCCATTTTGTTTTTGTTATATGTCAATGATATCACAAATCTTAATATTTTTGGAAGGTTTACATTATTTGCAGATGATGCTGCAGTCTTGTGGAATAATAGAGATGAGGAGGTGTTGATGGCCAATATCAACCATGACCTTCCGCTAATTAAGAACTGGTGTGACTGTAATAAACTTAGTTTAAATATTTCAAAAACCAACGTTATGTCATTTAAGTACAATTTAGGTCCAGTTTATTTAGAACATAAGATTTTAGCTAGTACTGATAATAAATTTCTGGGTTTACAAATAGATAATAAGTTAAAATTTGAACATCACATTGAACTTCTTAATAAAAAACTTTCATCCAACTGCTTTGCTTTAAGAATTATTTCAAATGAGTTAAATAAAAACATTACAAAACAGGAATATTTTGCATTAATTGAATCCCATTTACGGTATGGTATATGTTTTTGGGGTTCTTGTGCTAAACAGCTGATGCATACAGTATTTTTTTACAAAAAAGTGCTATTAGGTACATGAATAAGGCCAAACTTAGGGATTCATGTAAGCCACTTTTTATAACAAACAAAGTTTTAACTTTGCCTTCCCTGTTTATACTGGAAACAGTCACATTAATACATAAAAAGTATAGCAATAGCTTAAGGCAACACTCTTCTATCTATTCCACAAGACAAACATATAGAGTGTCTCTTCCCACTCCCAGGACTGCCCAGGTACATGACTCAGTTATTTTTACTGGCCGTCTGCTCTTCAATCATTTACCTGTAAGCATAAGACAGATTTCTGATGCAAAGAGGTTTAGAAGGCAGGTCAAGAGCCTATTATGATATTCAAGAATTTTTTACTGAAACATTTTAATTTCTCTCTTTGTTTAATTATTTTATATTGAATACTAAGTTTTATTTAAGGTGCAAATATTTAATTTTTATTTTTTTTTGACTTACCATTTTAAATGCTTTAGTTCTTAAATTTTAATTTTCTTTGTGAAACTTGTTGTTTTCAAGAGTAAACTTTTTATGAATTTATTGTTTTACTAGTTTTTATTGTTTTATTACTTTTTATTGTTTTAATTATATGTAAAATGACAAGTTCGTAAATAAATTGTTTATGTTTATGTTTAAATAATAAGGTAATTATATTCCTGTACAGTATTCCTTATTATTCCATAGCCAAATGTATGTTAGTTTTGTTTTATTTGTACTTCGTATCTTGACCTCTCTGACACATACTACTTGTTGACCACATTTTTTTTAGCTTAGAGCTTTGTTTACAACACTATATGTTATAGGACAATAAAGTATACTTTGAGTTTGAGTTTGAAAGGTCAATTTTGCATCCAGAGTTACTCCCAAGAATTTGATTTTTTCAGGGTTTTCTGGGATGTTAGTTTTTTTTAAAGAGAACATCATGGTTTCAGTTTTATTTAAGTTAACATTTAAAAGATTTGAAAGAAACCAATCAGTAGCAGTCTCAGCATGCCGGGCCATCTCAATTCTTGCTTCTTCCATAGATTTAGATTTTATAGAAAAGTTGCTATCGTCAGCGAATTCTACAATCTTGCATGATGGCAGGGTACTCGCAAAATCATTGACGTAGATTAGGAATAGCAAAGGTCCCAAAATTGATCCCTGGACCACACCATGCCGCATAACCCTCCCCTCAGACCGTTCACCATTTATTTCAGTGATCTTTCTGCGATTCGAATGGTACCCACACAAGAGCCTTAGACTAAGGTCATCCAATCCATAGTATCTAAGTTTTTCGTAAAGGATATCGTGCGATACGCAGTCGAAGGCCTTGGAGGGGTCGCTGAAAGTTGAAGCCACAATCTGTCCCTCTTCAAAGCCCTTAACTATGAAGTCACAAAGGCTAACTATTGCTCCGGTGGTGGATTAAACCAAATTGTTCCTCTATCAGCAAACCATTCCTTTCAAAGTATGTACACAGTTGATCCTTCAAAAGGGCCTCAAAATTTTTTGAAAATATAGGAATTAGTGTAATACGTCTGTAATTTGATGGAGATGTTTGGTCGCCACTTTTAAAGATGGGAACTGTTCTGCTGATATTAAATTCTCTGGGATAAACGCCCTGCTGTATGCATCTATTAAAGATCATTGAAAGTGGACCACCAAGCCACACACCGAGCGCTTGTATCAGCACAACATTCAAGTCATAGAAATTTTTACTGCGCTTCTTTTTTATGTTGTTTAATGCTCTATGAACCTCTTCTTGAGTTACCTCATGGAAAGTAAATTTTAAGTTAGGTTTTTGTATGTTGCTAAGTTGTAAATAGAAGGTAAAAGAATTATTTGCTGAAGGCAATGATTTTACCAGGTTTTCTGCTATGTTCGAAAAGTATTCATTACAATCATTTGGGTCTAGATTAACGTTTGGGCTTCATGGCGGGACGTACTTAATTCTGAACAACCGCTAGGTGTTTTCCACCGTAGAATGACAAGTGTTTTGGAAGATTGTTTTCCAAAAATTCCGATTAAAAACAAAAAAAAGAAACACAATATTACAGATAGAAGATCTCTCCTTAGACGGATTGATACTTAACTTCGTTCAGTTATCTGCAACCATGCGATCGGTTGGGACCTCCACTGGAACCTCTTCCGCCTGTACCTAAGCTCACTCGCTATAGGCTTATCCAGGTCTTACTGGTAATCCTAGTGACGACTCCCACCAGTTTGCACGTAGTTGACGTCTCGGATAAGTCGTAACATAAAAAAAAAGACAAGTCTTAGACCAACTTATACTGCTAATTAACTAATTATTCAGGAAAGTATCCTGTGTACCTTAGTTGGACATAGGAGGTATTAACCGACAATTTGAAAATTTACTGGTTACAGCAGGTATAATCAGAACTTAAATTAAATTTTAAGTTGAGCAAAAATTATAGATACCTAACTATGGTTAAGCAACACCATAAATAATTACTGTTACTCAAGATATTTCTTTTATTTACTTTAAGATATGAAATTCAAAAGAAATTGTGATTGAAATTTAAAATTCAGAAGAAAATTATGAAACTTTTCTTAACAGTGGCTCTCGGCAACTCTAAGTAAAAGATAACTTGAATTTAATGATAAATAGAAAAATAGAGGTACAACCTCTCTATAAATGACTCATATTATAACTCCAAATAAGTAATTTTTATTACTTTTTATAGATATATGGCCCTTGGCACATAAACGATAATTGAGCGTAATTACGCCTCAATTAATTAAAGATAAAGATAAGACAATCACTATCTCACCTTCAGATAGGAACTTAGATAAAAGATAAAGAAAAATAAACCAGGTAAATTACACATGTGTACTTAAACCTCTCATATATGTAAATTAATGTCGATACATCATTGTTGAAACGCAACAGGGCAAGTGCTAATAATTATTTGCTTGATGTTACAAATAAACTGAAATATTAATGAAATAAGCCTGAAAGGAAAAAAAATACTATAGCTAACTACTACGTCCTTCAATTACCAACTAAATGAGATAAGCTCGGTTTTGAATAAATCTCTCAATATAGAAATCTACAACAACACGAATCCGCAAACTATGGATATAAACCAGCGTACGTGTTCTTCTTAAATAATTAATTGTGGGAATAACACGTTAACAAACTTCTTACCGGGTTGATGGGGAATGTAACGGAGTCATTAAAAATAAGTTTATTCCGCTCCACTAAATTCTATCTATTTTTCAATGGTTTTCGATATTCGGTATATTAATCGCCAGTGACATCTATCTGTGAATGTGTATATTTCTTTTCCAAAACATTTAAAGATAAAAAAATTAGAAACTTCCGAGTCACCTTTGTACTTAATATTTGAAATTATTAGATAATAAAAAATTATGAAACTGAGATAATTCCTTGTTTAGGAATTAGCGTTAATCTAAAGCTTAATATTAGGAAAAGATGATATTTCACTTATTCCACTAGGTCACTTGCAATAAGTGCGCGTCAAAGGCCTAGTACCAATAAGAGCTGTTCGATAACTAAATCACAAATTGCGCTGATCAAAGTCTAGTTCACCGAGCAGGAATGAAGGAAAATTATTGGGGAAAGGAAAAGGAAAATGGGTTTACTGGGTCACTAATTAAAAATGCACTCCAAAGCCCAGTCCAACCGTTAAAGGAAGAAAACAATTACAAACAGAGCCACTCACACTTTGAATCTTTAACTTTGATCTTCGAAATTAGACATTTCCGGAAAAAATTACACGGAGTAAACTACCAAAACAAAGTCATAAAAATAGGCAGAGAGAGAGAAAGAGCCCACCACTAACCCATTGTATCGTTAACCACAAAAGGTGTAGGGTGCAAGAAAACGATACCACCGATAAGATAATTTAGCATTAACCAAATTAAAAAGACATTATCACCACATTCATGGTGAACGATAATTTAAATATCAACAATAAGTTGGTAGAATTTTAGGAATTCTATTCAGTACTACTTTCCTCTGAGTCACTGTCTGAAAAATTTGCTTTCAAGTCACTAATATGCCTATTTCCGAGATCATGACGATATGAACGGCCATTAAATAATTATATGAAACCTTAGAAATAACTTTATTTACTATACAACGTACAATACGTTAACGCAAAAGACAAGATGACGTATATAGGTACATCAAATCCGGAAAGATAACGTACGTTAACGCAAAAGGCAAGATAACATATGTACGGTACGATAAATGGATATAGACAATCATCTTCATCAACTCAAAATTACATCATACACTGTCAAGCAAAGGGCAAAACATCCGTGTATAAGTAACTAGCTGACTATCATGAGATGAATCTATATAGGTTCATGTAATATAATTAATGATTTCTATTGTTCAATAGCTTCCAAACTATCCTCAGAAATTGAGAGTAAAGAAGACTTTAGTCAATACCTGCATGTCCCACGTAAATATAAAAGATGATTTTTTTCTCACCCCCACGAATTTAATAGAACTGAAAAGTGTTATAACAAAAATTAAGAATAAAAAATGCCACGGTTGGGATGACATGTCAATAAAAGTTTATGAAAGTCTGCCTTACTCAGTTTTAGCCATTCTCTGTGAAGCGATAAATGAATCCTTATTGGCGGGTGATTTTCCACAATGTCTTAAATTGGCAACAATTGTGCCTATTTTTAAGGGTGGTGATGTTAACCAGCCTTTCGATTTCCGCCCCATAGCTCTTTTGAACACCTTATCAAAGATAGTGGAAAAAATTGTAAAATTACGCATGGTATCTTTTTTGACTAAAAATAATATATTAAGCAGGGAGCAATTCGGATTTAAGGCAGGTCTTAACACTAATGATGCTATATATTCATTTCTGGAAGAGCTATATATCAACCTTAATAGGAAGGATTATGCATTGGCTATATTCTGCGTCCTCAAGAAAGCTTTTGACTGCGTGGACCACAATGTTTTACTGTATAAGCTTGAGAAATATGGGTTCAGGGGTAGAGCATTGGACTGGTTCAAGACTTACTTGTCTGGTAGAACGCAAAAGGTAATGTTTAGAGGTGAAGTGTCGAACGAAAGGAATGTAGCTCATGGAGTACCTCAAGGGTCTGTAT
The DNA here is from genome assembly GCA_016904865.1 of Pissodes strobi. Taxonomy (NCBI): domain Eukaryota; kingdom Metazoa; phylum Arthropoda; class Insecta; order Coleoptera; family Curculionidae; genus Pissodes; species Pissodes strobi. The sequence goes on along the minus strand of MU182453.1, from coordinate 267,823 downwards.
TAGGCCCAATATTATTCTCATTATATATAAATGATATCACGAGATTCAAAAAAAAGAGGGAAAATTCACACTGTTTGCGGATGACGCCACCGTCTTATGGAGCCATAAAAACGCTATGATCCTAAAAAGTACAGTAAACAGAGATGTCGGTTTAGTAAAAACATGGTCTGACGCTAACCTTTTAACTTTAAATATAAATAAAACATGTATTATGAATTTTAAAGGTGATATTAATATAACTCTAAAGGATAGTTTGCTTACTAATCTTGAAGAAAATAAATTTTTGGGCCTTTATTTGGACAAGTTGAGATTTGTAACTCATATAGGGCAGTTAAAAACAAAATTGGCATCTGGTTGCTATGGTATCAGAGTCCTGAGTCGGCGATTGAATAGGGAGACTGTTAGGGTTGCATATTTTGGTCTCATTGAATCTCACTTGAGGTATGGTTTGTGTTTTTTGGGAAGTTGCGCCGGGGAACTCTTCAACGCGGTCTTTGTGTTGCAGAAGCGGGCTATCAGATACATGTGTGGGGTTGGCACTCGGGACACTTAAACTTTGACGGGTTTACTTGTGCTCGAGACAGCAACGATGGTGCACAAAAATTTAAAGATGACATACATTCCCCTAATCCAAACAACACAAGATCAACGCACAGGGTGCCAGTTCCAATACCAACAAGTGCACTCACAAAAATAGTATATTATTTTATATGGAGGAAAAGTGATACTTTTCATGGCGCGCTCGTGGTTTAACAGCCGAACGGAGAGAGCAAGCCATGAAAAGTAACTTTTCCTCCAAATAAAATATGCTGTTTTTTCTTCAAATGTCGACAAATTAATGCAAAAACATCTCTTTTTAATAGTAATAATATCTAAATCAAATCAAATCAAATCAAATATAATTTTATTCACCATAGAAATTTTTACAAAAATAATTATAGAAACTTATGTGGCTAGTCAAAACATCTAAAACTATACAAAGTACTTAGTTACGGGATAAAATAGACCAAGACAATAGACCAAGACAAATAAGTCCTGCTTCCGACAAAATAAAATAATATTGCACAATGAAAAATTATACGCAAATAAACACACATATCAAACAGCCTTCTTCCTTAGAAATCAAGGTAATCTTCCACGGAATAAAACGCATTAGCAATCAAAAACTGCTCCAATTCAGTCCTAAAGTATTTTTTGCTTTCGCTACCAATCAGTGTCCCAAATTTGTTAAAACATTTAATGCCCATGTAAAGTGGAGAATTCTGGGATACTGTCGTTCTACAAAAGGGCAGATGCAGATTTAAACAATTTCTAGTATTGTATTGATGAATATCAGAGTTTTTTTTGTGCTTCTCATAATTATCTTTAATGTACATTACAAGTTGAAAAATGTACATTGATGGCAAAGTCATAATTTGAAGCTTGCGAAACAAAGGCTTGCAAGATACTCTTCTAGATTCATTATTCATACATCTCAGAATTTTCTTCTGACATATAAAAGCCTTTTGTATATGGGCCGAGGATCCCCAAAAAAGTAGACAATACTGAAGATGGGAGTGCACAATGCCATAATATAACATCATCAGGACACTAATTGATACAGTACTCCGAAGATTCCTTATAACATAACACGAGACACTCAATCTTTTACATATATGGGCAATGTGAATATCCCAGGTTAACTTTTGGTCCACATATAGTCCCAGGAGTTTAAAGGCATTAGTGCTATGCATGGACTTACCTCCTAACTTAATCAGCAAGTCATAGTTTGTCACCGCAGTCTTCGGAAGAAATTGCATAAAACAGGTCTTTTCAGCATTAAGTTTTAGTCCATTCATTGAGCAATATGTCTGAAATTCCTCCGAAGTAGCGGTGCACTTGCCAGAAACAGTCCCCATTATTATTAAAGATAAGTGGGTTCGCAAGGCGGCTAGACCGGTGTCGGTGAATAGGCACAGGTTGTTGCTATAGTAATGTAACATAAAGCTGTCAGTGGACACGGTCAACAATAATTATTTTCTTAAGATTGCGTTTTAATTCCGTACTGATAAGCAGTTATTGAGTAAGTTCGATTAAATAATAACCAATTTGTTCCTAAATTAGTGATTTTTAGAAATGTAGTCACAAATTGAGTCATAAATACAAATTGTAGTTTAATAAATCTTGAGTTGTTGACGCTTATTTTGTTGTCTGTTTGTATTGTATCTATGTTGCTATGACAACACTTTTACCTCCGCCGGCGGAAAAGTGAAAAGTAAAGCAGGACGCCCACTGAATCGGCACAGACCGGCCCGGCACGACCAGCACGGCCGGCATAAGTTACTATCTACGTTATTAAACGAGGCAGCGCCCATTTAATCGGAACAGCGCGGAACGACATCTCGTTTAAAAACGTAGATAGCAACTTATGCCCGCTGTGCTGGCCGTGCCGGCCGGTCTGTGCCGATTCTGTGGGCGTCCTGCTTAAAGCTCCGGCGGAGGAAAAACGAAACTTCACCGCCGCCTACACAGTCGAGTAATGACGGATTTACTGACGTTTGAAGAAAAAATCTATTATATATAACGCTAAGGCCATTTTTAACCATTTGCCACTACAGCTTCGTACAATCAAGTCAGCTGAGGTCTTTAAAAAGCAATTGAAGACTCTATTAATGGACAACCCTTACTATTGTTTGGATGAGTTTTTCAATACAGATTTTAATTTAGTAATGCGGTAATGACGTCTATTTTGTCCTATTTTCGGCGCACTTGTTTAATTCCTGAGTGTTGCATGTGTGTATTTTACTACCTATATGACTTCAATGATTTTATCCAAATGCAACTGTATAGTGTCGTGCTTGATTTTTTCGGTGTTACTTTTAATTGCCTTATTCTTTTCCTTTGTTTTTTCCCCTTTTTATATTGCATATCTGAGCATGTAACACCTGGTAATAGTTAGATTTGTCAATGTGACGTGTTATCTGATTTACCTATATATTTTATTGCTTTGTACACAAGTAATCTTAGTAAATAAAGCATCTATTGATTTCATTTGCTCCTTCTTTCCTCCAAACTACCCATGTTAATGATGTAATAAATATTAACAAAAACAAAAGTACAGTGTAGAAAGAAAGAAGGGCCCGTAAACTGAACTTCAGTTTCATTACCTCATTTTGAAACGATAAAGAAATTGTTATTTTAATTACATATTATTTATTTTATGAAAATGCAAAATTGTATCTGTATAGTACTTAGTACTTTATTTTTAAATGTTACATGTTTAAAAGATTTAGGTGACTTGTGTTAAAAACATATATTTATTAGGCAAAATACATGTTAATTATATTTTGTCCGTTCTCGTCCTTCTTGGATTGAAACAAATTTATGTTAACAGGATTTTGATTATTAACTCCTAAAATATCTTCATCATCAAGTGGTATGCTTCCCGTACACACAGCAAGAATTAATTATCATTCCGTCCTTGTGGGCACTGTATCTCAATATGTTTTCTTCCAGCAGGCACCAAAAAGTAATTTTTAGGGTACCTAAAACATATTTTTAAAAATATGTCACAGTTAATAAGAAAATAAATTTAGCTTACTTATGCATATCTACACAGATTCTGGAAAGTGTCAAAGCATTATCTTTCTTCTTCTTTCAGGAGTACCTTTTACAGTATTTCTTATCGGAGCCATCAACCATGGTTGCTGTGGATATCCACTGTCCCCGAAAAACCCAAGGTCTATCTCCTAGTAGATAATTTTCTTCCGAAAATCTGGAAACAACTCAATTGTGTCAGATAAATAAGTTACGAGCCGCCCCTCCCAAATTTGCTTTCACGTTACAAATTTAGAAGTTTGCATCGCATATAATTTGAACATTTTTCAAGTGATATCTGCGACAATAAAAAAAAAGTTAGATGATATTTACAAAAATAATTATTATCACCCAATGAATAAGATGTATAAAAGATGTGTGTATAAAATACCTTTTCCTATGGAAATATAGCTGTTCATCTTCTATTAATTTTCTCAAACCACATTAATACCAGAGTTTTACTTCCTGATTCTCCACTGTTAAAACTTGACAGGCCACATCCTGCTCTAATGTTGAAATTCCTGAAGCTAATTTCTGTGATTTTGTTGACTGTAGTTGTTCTTTTTATAACTTTCGGAAAGCTGACTATCATGAGATGAATCTATATTTGTCTTTCATAAACTGGGATGAAGTTTTCAGCTTCACTGACATGGATCTAATTTTAGTAACTTTTTAGGACATTCTTTATCAAGCAATTGAAATCTTTGTAGGTACTTAGGTAAGTGTATTCTGTTTTTAAATGGATGTCAATTCATTCTCCAAATGAATTGACATCCATTTAAAAACTTTGATTTTTGAAAAGAAAACTGCTCACAAGAGGTTTAAAGAAACTTTGTCTGTCATTAATTAAAAACATTTCTCGCATTTGAGCAGAGGATATAAAAAATACTCAATTTTTTTTTACGTCAAGTATGTTGCCCATTGAAAATACACACCAATAGAAGTGAGTATTGGAAGTTTGTAAACTCTAAAAAGTGCAACGTGGAGTATCCTTCTGAGATGCACTTTCAAAATAAGGTCTCTAAAAATTTGAATGAGACCACTGAACTATTTATGAACTATTTTTCCGCAGTCCACATAAAAAGTAGACCAGCAATTGGTGGATACTCTTATCTGTTATCATGTCAATAAATTGCCCCTCCATATAAGGTCCTTACTTACCTTCAAAACCAATCAAACCAGATACAACAATGAGACACTCAACTGTGTGTTACAATAGTATCCCATTCTATGCTCCGTCTTTGTCTCGCATGATGAAAGGTGAACGTAGATAGCGCTGGGGAATTTTCCCGCAAAAATTTGAAATAATTGCATTTTATGTTACTTTATTAAATAGCGATTTCAATTGGAAGAGTTAGTGCGCACTGAGTGTACTTTCGTCTTTGTTTACTGATGTTGGTTAATGGAAAATAGTGTTACGTTTTTTCCCGTGGGTTCTGAACTAAATTACAACTTTACTATTTTCAACTAATACTCTCTTTATTCTGTACCACTGTATACAATTGAACACACTAAACTACTCTTTTAACTTTACAACTAATAGTTCTTTACCATTCAACACTCAATGATTAACTGACCCCCATTCGCCTTAGGTCTGCACCTTATGTACAATCTCAAATCTATCACGAATACTCGAGAAGTATTCCGAGACGACTGTATATGATTATCGACCAGGCCATCGAGATAATTCCAGCGTTCCTGAATATTCACGGCCGGCCGGCGATAACTCATACAAACACGCGGTAGGCTGCAAGGCCAGTTCTATAGAGTAGCACAAAAACGGATGGTTGTTAGTCGCGACATTGCCTCCCTCTTAAACCTGATCGTCCCGATCAGATACTTCATGTCCGTGATATGCTTTCAGCCTGTCGAGGTGGACAACGTTCAGTTTGCTTCTGGGGCTACGCTGAATTCTATACACAACATCATTAATTCATTTGATGACTGTATAGGGCCCTTCCCATACCTAACTGGCGTTAGCTTGGGAGATCTTCCTTTATTCCTTTGCGGATTATATAACCAGACTTTATCGTTCATCTGAAATCCCATAGAGTTAGCTTGGAGATCATATCGAGCCTTCATTCGGTCACTGGCGAGACGTTCAAACGGTAGTCCGACATCATTCTGTTTCATCTTCCCACTAGATCTTGTGTGGGGTCCTTGACTTGAGGCACAGGTTGAACACTGCTGGCACCATGATTTCACATCCTGGCAGTAGTTGACCCAGTAAAATCTGTCGCAGATCTTGTCAATCATTCTGTTAACTCCGAGATGAGCATCAAACCTTTCATTATGTACTTCTTCCAGGACTTCCGATACTCTCTTCCTCGGTACCACTAACTGCGTCTTCACTACTTTTCCATCGGCGCTTTCCCAGGCTCGTTTAAGGAGTCCATTTTCAACTACCAGGGAGTCCCACTGAACCCACAGAGATTTAAAAGTAGATCCCTTAGTTGAAATATCTCTCCAGCTTGGTCTCGGTTGACGTTCTTACGTTTAAATTTACTTTTGCGAGTTATCATCTCGCATTTACTAGAGGTATTGATTGTAGTATATACTTCTCCACCGCTTCAACGCTGATTTTTGGGCCATGACCGGATATAAACAGCCATGAAGTTCGATGTGCGACCCCAAGTCCAAAATCAGAACATTTGCCGGCGATTGGAGTAGGTCTCGGCAGTTTTGCATAGCGCGTGGATCGTCGTTTTGGCTTTTGCCATTCTCCATTTGAGAATCGTGGCATTTATCATCATATTCTTCGATATTTTTGTTACTTTTTCATTCGTAGATTTTTTCTGCTCCTGCTCATGCGCAGGCACAGCATGCGCTTTTTGGGTTGCATCTTTTCTTTCTATCAATGTCTGTGCATTGTGTTGCCCAAATATAGGGGTGTGTCGGATTTTGCCATTTTCGGATTTGTGCTCTGAAATGGCCGTCTCGACTGTTACGCCATCTGTTGACGAGTGAGTAGACCTCTCTGGTTCTTGCTCTCGACCAAACTCGGCACACTCCGCCTGCGAATTTAAAAATCCCGATCAACCCGATTCCGAGTCAGACCGATCAGGCATCTTTTTTAGTGCTTTCCATGTTGTATTCTAGATTGCTTTTTGTTTTTCATCATCATCATTAATATTTATTCATAATTGCTTAAGATATGTTTACAGACCTAGTTCTCTTAGCATGCTTATAAATAGTGTAACACTACGCTGTTACGCCTTATGTTGTTTAATCAACACCTGGCCAGCGAGTGGTGGCACCCTTAGGGGCTGTTCTTAACCTACTAACTAGAATTAGGTATGTGGCACTGCTTTTTATATGTTCCTTCCTTGGGAGACCCCTTCAAGGACGCTATGTTGGGTAATTGCGAAAGCTCTTGTTTAGTACGTTATTGTGCTATGTTATAGGTTGCATAAGGGTGAGTTATACAGGGAAAAATGTAGAAAAAACCCTGTTTCAAGTGCTCCCTTTGGAGCAGGGCGTCAGAATATTTACATAATTATATACAATATTTACAAGTAGGTTGTACTAATGTACATCTACTAAAGATTAAGACTCAGAGTCTATTCCGGGAGAATTGCAATAGTTTCAGGCTGCTAGGTCGAATCTCCGCGGTCCGGTTGCGGAGTCACGGATGCTTCAGTGGCTTGAAGTCAAATGAGCTGTACAGGTGGGAGGTACCGTATTTATGGTGGGAACTAGTCCCTTGCCATGCCCCGCCCCCATGTGCGATCACGGTAAGCGGGCCAATAAGGAGGCAGGTCGGCTTATACTACCTGAAAGCTTGGTGTTTCTGCTCTCCTGATACCTGGGGTGTTTGTTTATCTTAGAAATGGACTTTCTAAGGGCTGAAAAGGGGGGTTGGAATGCTGTTTCGGGATGTGAAATGGTTATTTATTTATATAAAGGAGATATGGGACTATGGCGGTCTAAGTTGTTTATAAAATAGCGTAATATCTTTATATATTGTACCATGCCCCATAGGGCGCTCCGGGTCATAGCGTGTATCGGCTATATTTGCTGTAAGCGACGACCCTCTCACTTGATATTCGAAGAACCTGCACGCTAGGCCATCGATGTGTTCTTCGACATAGTCGATCCGTGCCCACGCGTGCAGGTCTTCTACCCTTACGTGATCGAACAGGGTAAGTGAGAATGCCGCCCTCAAGTAGTGGTTTTGAATGACTTGAATTTTCTGTTTATGCATTCTAGCCACGGAGCACCATACGGGTGCACCGTACAATAAGGCAGGTCTAATGACAGTTTTATAGAGGGTAAGTTTATTTTGCGGGCTGAGATAAGATTTGGCTCTGGTTAGTATTCCCAGTCCCTTGATTATGGCTGCGTTTTTGCTTTGAATTGTATTTACATGTTGACTAAAATTTAACTTATTGTCAAAAGTTATGCCTAAGTATTTAACTTTAGGTTTAGGGATTATAACTGTTTCTCCTATTATGAGGGGTGTAATATTTACATCTTTGCGCTTTCTGGACATAAGGATAATTTCTGTTTTTGGCATGTTAAGCGTGATTTTCCATTGCTCATAATAGGGGATTAGAGTATTTAGATGCTCGGATACTTTTGACTTGGCCACTTCGGCTTGGGAATTTCGGGAATAGATTGCCGTGTCGTCGGCAAATAGGGCTAGTTGGGTATCGGGATATGAAGGGATGTCTGCTATATACAGGTTGAAAAGTAGCGGCGATAGCACAGTGCCTTGAGGCACCTCAGCTTGTAGTCTCCTACTTGCTGAAGTGCAATTGCCAATACGAGTTGAGAAAAAGCGGCCGGCAAGGTACGATTCTATGAGGGCTGTCCAATACAGTGGCATGCTGTATTTTACAAGGAGTTTGTACAGCAGCCCCTCATGCCATACCCTGTCGAACGCCTTCTCGATGTCTAGTAAAAGCATCGCAGTTGACTGCTTTTCGTTAAAGCCTTTATATGTGTCGGATGCTATTTTCGCTGCCAACATGACGGTGCCATGTTGGCCTCGAAAGCCAAATTGTTCAGGCGGGAGGATTTCTCGTTCTTCTATGACCCTGCTCAGCCTCGGCAAGATTAGCCTCTCAGCCACCTTGCCGAGGGTGTTGAGCAAAGAAATAGGTCGATACGAGGAGGGCAGTGATAAATCTTTGCCTGGTTTAGGGAATAGCACTATGCACGCTACTTTCCATGGGTCAGGGAAATGTTGCAACCGGATGATCGCGTTAATTACATGCATATATTGGATTAGTGTTTTCCGGGGTAGGTTTTTAAGGACTATATTCGGAATACTATCCGGGCCGGGTGCTTTATTTCTTGGAAGACGACAGAGAGCTTTGCGGATGTCCGCAGGGCTGATTCTTAGTTTATCGAGTATTAACGGAGGAATTGGGTATTTATGATTTCGAAAAGCTGTGATTGTGTCAGTGCAATGTTGCTGTTCGGGCAGAGTGTCAGGTGTCTCACTATAGACGCTCTCCAGGTAGTCCGCAAAGGCTTCCGCTTTCCCTAGATCATCAATGATGTCTAAGCCACGATGCCTTATTTCAGGGATTTGAGCGTAACCTCCGCGGACTCGCTTGGCGAGCTTCCATAGCGAACCGTCTTCCGTGCCTACACTGTTAATGTAATTAAGCCAGGTTTGGTTCCTGTGTTCCCGGATCTTAACCTTGATTTCCTCCGTTAACGCACCGATATAAGCGGCTCCCTCTCTAGTCCTGTTTCTCTGCCATCTTCGCCGAAAACGGTTTCTATAGGATATGATATTCAGGATATTTTCGGGAAGGGTTTCTGTCCAGGGTCGTTTAACGACTTTAGGACATATAGCATCACGGATGCGCTGGATGTTTGTTGTTAATGAATTTACCTCATTTTCTAAGTCCTGAACAGTCTCTATTTGCCCGGGAACGACCGTCAACTCGTTCAACCTATCTCGGAACACCCTCCAGTCAACATTCCTGTATGAAACGACGGTATCGTTCGAAGCAGGGATCCTGTGATACAGGCCAATCCTGACTGGAAGATGGTCCGAGTTTAAGTCGTTAAGTTCCTGCAGTTGAGTAGTTCTTATCATTCCCCGGGTTATAGCGATGTCCAGGAATGAGGGATAACGTAGAAAGGTAGGATTCGGAGTTCTATGATAGGACATCTCCAGGTTGTCGTCGATCACCCTTTTGAGCAGTCTACCCCTGACATTGGTAACGCCGCCCCAATCAGCGTGTGAGGCATTGAAGTCGCCAATGAGCAGGGATGTCTTGTTCCGTGGGAGAAGTGTAAGAAAGTCAGCTTCCGTGAGGCGGAGAGCCGGAGATGCATAACCGCCGCAAATACGTAGGCCGCTCTCGGTCTCGATACAAACGTGTTCTATAGCCAATCTAAGGTTTCGAGTTCTTTTATAGCAGAGCGACCTATGTATGAGACAGGCCACTCCCCCTCCGGCTCGATCGGGCCTATCAAATCTCTCTACATTATAGTGTTTGATCTTAAAACTGAAATCAGGTGTTAGCCCTGTTTCGACAAGGAAAACGACCTGAAAATTGGAAGAATACATGAAATTTCGAAACTCGCCCAACTTGGACCTGATACCATTGCAATTCCAACATGCAACGAGTAACATTACACATTAAAATTATTATATTCATAGGAGAAAAAGCGCAGAGACGCTTGGATAATCTCTGCCTTATTCCCTCCGCATGATTCGAGCATATTTGAATAGTGCTCTAATGCTAAAAATAATTGTTCTAGGTTTACTAGCGAGTTGATTTTATTTACTACGTTATTTAAGTTTGTCATTAGATTAGAAATATTTGCATTATTTGAGCTTTTTATGTTAGGATTTAGATTTGAACCGCGAGCAGTGCCACTAACCTTAGGTACATTGTTGCTTATATTTGCATTTGCATTTTGTTGTCTAGTTCGCATTTGGGGGAATTGCTTCTAGTATTCGTCTTTTTCCTGTTGGCCATTGCTTAGGCCTTGGCCCCTACTTGGGCCGTCTGCTACAATGGGGTTCCTTGGTTCCCTCCAGGCAGGGTTCGCCGGGGGTGGAGCGGGGCGAAACTCCTGCTTGGTCCTTGTTGTAGTTGCGTTTTGCAGTAGATTGACTTTATATATGAAGACAGGGCAGGTTTCGTCTATCGATCTGTGTGGACCGCCGCAATTAGCACATTTGAGATGTTCTTGGTTGCAATTAGTAATTTCATGGGGTCCTGCACATTTGCTGCAGGCTAACCGGCGGTTACAGTATGACTTGGCATGGCCAAATTGTTGACAGTTTTTACACTGTAACACTGGCTTGCCTGAGCGTCTGGTTTCCCAGTTCACCCTTATACACATCAAGGTTCTCATGTCGTTATTTAGCTTCCTTACTGTGTAGTTTGTGCTTAGTACGACTAAGTGTGTTTTGCGCATTTCGAAAACATTCTTAGCATTCACGTTATACTCGTCAGCGAGTGCTTCAACGATATCTTGGGGCTTAATATCGCCGTCCAAGCCGCGAAGAACAAAGGCCCTTGTCTTTTCCTGCGACTCGGCATAAGAGTGGTATTCTGTCTTTTCGTTATCCAAAGCTCTCTTTAAGGTATGGAAATCATTTATATTGTTGCAATAGACAATTACCGAATTTTTCGTATACTTTAATTGGTAATTTGTAAGTCTCATTGCTTTTAGGTCTTCCCTTAAGGCCTTATGGTCCTGTGGTCTACCCTTTATAACTACAGGGGTGGGTTGGGTTTTGGCCTTTAAGGGTGTTTTGCCCTTACGGCTTTGGATGGCCTTTTGCCTTGTGCTGTTGGAGGCAGATGTGGAAGCCACACTTACTGTGTCTTCGTCTTCAGTCTGGACGTCTTCTAGGGGTTGGAATTGGTTTGTCGTTGGGATAGGGGGTTGGCCCATGTCTAGGGTAACTATTTTAAAGTTTTTCCTGAAAGGAATTTGGCGAAAAGGCGTCTTGAAAACGTCCTTTTCATTTTCCTGCATCAGGAGCGCAGGATTACTAGGAGGAGGCGGGGCATGAAGCTTGGAGCCGCCTTCGTTGCCTGTGGCCGATGTACTCGATGTCGCCGTTTCTTGCGACTTTTCTTCTAGCCCTTTTTTCTCTGTTGACCTTTTTTGCAGATCGGTCAAGGTGACCTTCTGCTTTTTTGCAGGTTCACCCATGTTTGTAGGGCTTGCCTTTTTCTTTCCGGTGTCAATTTTTGATTGTACACGGGGTTTAATGCGGGTAGGGTGGGTATCCTTATAATGCTGTCGGATCTTTGACGAAAGTTTAATAAGGTCGTTTTGAGACATTTCTCTAGCTGTTTTAAGCTTTTCAGTGTCTAGTCTACATTGTATGCAAATTTCCGCATAGTTGAGGGAACGATTTTTCAATTTCAGTATGTTTGAATCGGAAACGATTTTCAGGTCAGAGGTTGACTCGAACGAGACGTTGGACATTGTGTCCTCGTCTTCCGTGTTTTCACCCATAGGTGCTGTTGCCGGGGTTACGTCCCCGGCGACTAGAAACGTGAAGCAATTACGCTTTAAGCATCCTTTACTAGTTACAATAAGCGTAAAAAGCAGGCTTATCAATGTAAGAATTGATCGATCGATCGCAACGAAATGTAAAACCGCAATACCAAGTACTAGTGATATCAGCTAGCCTTGTCCCAATCACGATCGAAACAAGAGTCCCTTTTTGTTTTTGTTGCTGGAATTTCTTTTGTTCTTGATTGTTCTTGGTTGGATTCTTCAGGCTTGAACTTAAAAACGTGCATTTTTCTTGCCGTAGGATTTTATTTTCCTGAAGTATTTTGTTTTTGTCTTCTAACTCCCATAGCAATCTCTTTAAGTAGCTAATTTCCACCTCCTTCACGGCTATGTTTTCATCGTCCTCTGTACGGCAGCATTTAATACGGGTTTCGTCGATGAATTCGATGTCCGCCGTCTCGACTGTTACGCCATCTGTTGACGAGTGAGTAGACCTCTCTGGTTCTTGCTCTCGACCAAACTCGGCAAACTCCGCCTGCGAATTTGAAAATCCCGATCGACCCGATCCCGAGTCAGACCGATCAGGCACCTTTTTTACTGCTTTCCATGTTGTATTCTAGATTGCTTTTTGTTTTTTGTTGCTGTAATTTCTTTTGTTCTTGATTGTTTTTGGTTGGATTCTTCAGGCTTGAACTTAGAAACGTCCATTTTTCTTGCCATAGGATTTTATTTTCCTGAAGTATTTTGTTTTTGTCTTCTAACTCCCATAGCAATCTCTTTAAGTAGCTAATTCCCACCTCCTTCACGGCTATGTTTTCATCGTCCTCTGTAGGGCAGCATTTAATACGGGTTTCGTCGATGAATTCGATGTCCTCGGCCCAATCTCTAGTTGCGCAAGATAGGTGGAAGGCACTACCACATTTTACACATACTATATTATTTGTTGATGTTGTTTTACAACACTTAAAATTAACTTTTTGATTAGCATCACTTTAGTCGGCGCAATCTTGGTGATAAAATTATGGTAATTATTAATGCAGGGTTCCCAAAAAAGGATAATGGAAATTAAATTGAAAAAATTGTCAAAAGTATTTTTTTTAAATGGAAGTGCCGATTTTTATAATTTTATCTCTTATTGAGCATTACAAATGAGGTTGACTATTTCGAAATATTATCAATTTAACAAGTTTCTGTTGTGAAAATGCGGGAACTTTTAAGTTCAGTTATTCTTAGTTGGTCATGACGGTGTTGGAAAACAATCATAATACGCTAAATAAATGTCACTGTCACTCACTTGCTAAAAATCGTCAATAATCTGAGATGCGTAAATTATACAAATATTATTTAAATTTGTTTATTATTTATGAAGAATGTGATAAAAAATATATCAGGAATTTATGATATATTTGCTGCTCGATATCCATAAAAAGAGAAACCAACACCAAAAACTGTTAAACAAGTTATATCAAACTTCAAAAACTTTGGGCCAGTGAAGTGAAATTAATATTTTATTTAGAAAAAATATATATTTGCTGATAAGCGTAATCCGAATGGTGGGAACCAAGGCAAATAATGAAAGTATATAAAATAATGATCATCAATTAATAAAATCATGCATCAGTTACTCTTAGAACTATATTGAGGCATTTGGGATTGTTGATATATATGTTTGCTTCTTTTAATTTCTCTTTTAAATCTTTGTCTGACTTTTATTCTCTTCTATATCTTATCACCTCCTATTCTTTTCCTGATCACTTTTGGCAGCGAATATTAACTAACGATAAGAAGGCCCACTCAATGGCCAGAGAGCGCTACAAAGGAATCGTAGTTTATTTTCTTCGTTGCCAGGTAACGATCGGCGAACTCCTCCGCACACAGGTTGAATTTAAATAAAAGCTGGCCATAAACGATATTTTCGTTTGGGGTATATTTAATCAAATTTATGACGAAATTATTTATAGCACTCTAATACTCTAGTTCGCTTTGGAAAAACACAATTGATATCTTTTGAATTGTTTGCAGCGCCCTGTCAAACTTACGTTATGGTTTTTTTTTATTATTATCACCGAATACATATTTTGATAAAGTTTGTATTCAACTGACTGTTTCAAAAATCTGTTAACGTTTTAATTAGTTATTATTGATAACAAGGTGTGTAATAACTAATATTTAAAAGATTTTGATTTTGTGTTAATGATTTCATCATATTTCCGAATACAAATATTCTGACAAAAGACATCAAGAAGAAAATGTTGCTCGAATTTGCCCCATCTTTTAATATTTAATTAAATTTTGGCGTTTTGGGTGATTTTAAAATTGGTTAAAGGTTTCGCACAATATTTTTACTGTATATTTCATTTCTGTTTTGTAATACAACTAAAAAACAGCGATATTATATTATCTTATATCGAATATTGACTCGACTATAGAATTTACGCGTGAAAATTAATCTGACAAAAGGAAGAACTGGTCTATGGCCGCCGCGTCAAAGGTCGCCTGCCAACATGATTGTTTTATTTGTATCATGGCCTGCCGATATTCTGTTAGTTTTCGCGCGGGGAAGGAGACACACCGTTGACATGCCGATGCCGCCGCGGAGAGTGATCCTTATTATCATTTTTACCAAATACATAAAGAAAATGGCGCGTCGAAATGAGGATCCCTTATTGGCTAAATTTGTAACGTGCGCAGTTTTCCCTGCTGCTGTCTTGTTTGAGCATTTACGTTTCTCTGTTTTTTGCTTCATATGTTGTTCTGAAAGGATTTTAAAAATGGTTTTATTTCATTTAAATTACCCTTAACGCAACGCATTATTAAATTGGAATTTTAAAAACTATTTCTTTTTTGAAAATCGTCGGTACGGGTGGGCCAGAAATTGAATAATCGATTAAACGCTTAATATTTTAGCAAATAACTGAATAATTGATTAATCGAAATAATCGATTAATCGATATTTTCTGAAATATTAATCGATTATTCGGTAATTTCTTAAAAGTGAATCGAATAATCGATTATTTTCGCCCACCCCTAATCCCATAATATTGTAGTAAGTGAAACTGAAATTTCGGTAGACTCATTATTGCTGATGCAAGACTGATGTTATTTATAAAAACAGGTAGGGGAAGCACGGGCAAAGCGAATAATCCTTATTTCTCGAATACAAAGGTAGATGGCGCATATGTTTCTGCACGGTGTCAAGGGGCATCACTAGCCGAGAAGAAAATCAGTGCAAGTCAAGAGTCAAGTGAAATACCGAACAGCACGTGGCGTGAATACTCATTGACATTTTTACTGTGTTTTACTAAAATAATCTTTTTAAGGTAAGTTGAATTAATTATTTGGATTTAGTGAAGTAAAACTGCTTCGTATTTTTTTATTAGTGCTTTGCTTAGGTTAGATTTTAGTACTAATGTTTATGTTGCGTCAGGACCTTGCAAACTATTTCGTTAGAGGGTCGCCGTTTTCAGATGCATGTGCGGGCAAAGTGACTAGGGCAAAGTGGATATTTATTCACTTTGCCCCAATAGCAATAATTCTGGCAAAGATTGCGACTGCTTGACCTGTGGAGAACCTTGTGAAGCTGAAGGAAATGGCGAAGAGTGGATCCAGTGCAGTGGATGCGAAAATTGGGCGCACGAACTATGTACCAATTATAGTGGAATTGGACTGTTGTTTGGGTGCGCTTTTTGATTTATCTTTATTTTTTTACTTTCATATGTATGATTAGAATATATTTTGTATTCCTACCTATAATGTATGTGTTGTTTTCTTTGCCCGGGTACATGGGCAAAGCGGATAAAATGCATATTCTCAGATTTTTTTTTTAAGAAAGAGTAAGAAAAAATCATATAGCAACTAATTTAATTTTAAAGTCGACATAAAACTCTGCGCTGCAGGCATTTTTTCATTAGAAATAGGTAATAAATAAACACTTTGTATTTTTTTTGGGTTAACACATCCGCTTTGCCGGGGCTTCCCCTAATAAATACTTTGGCTGAATCAGCAGTTAAAATTTATAATTTAGTTTTAATTTGTAAATATGGCTTTGATATTACCTTGGGAGAGTCAGAATATAAGCAAGTGTTTTTGAACAACAGATGCACTGATGCTTCTATATTTTTTACTAGGTTGCTCCCTATTAGATTAATTTTTAGAAATAGCGATAACCGAAATACTTGTATGGGAAAATTGCAGGCCCTCATCAACGCGTTTCTGTCGTCCACTTAACATTCATTTTGCTCGTGAGACTCCTGAATTAACCGTTGCAAAAACAAAATTTGGATCATCGAATTAAAAATTTAAAACACTTTTTTAATTTTCAAAATCATTTTTTAAAAGGGTTTAAGAACATACAAATGATTTTTATACATGATTCTTATCGTTAGTGAAAATTGATACACCCTATATATAAATATAGATGATGAGCCAAAATTCAACAATTATTTGTCTAAAACACGATATAATAAACGTATAATACTTAATAACTTTTATGTCTTATTTCTGGTAAACCTTATTATGGTCAGCTTTCCTAGAAATTCGACCAGTGTGCCTGGTCCAAAGGTCGCATGCCAGTATCATGCTAGTTTTCGCGCGGGGAAGCAGGCATACCGTTGACGTGCCGCCGCGGAGAGTGAATCTTCTTATCGTTAGTTAATATTCGCTGCTTTTGGTTAAAATCTTTTCTTGGTGTTTTACTTTGATTACATCATTTTGTATTATAAAATTAGGATCCGTGCGTCAAAGCAAAGTGTAAGTTTTTCATCTAATGTGAATAATAGTCGGCATTCAAGAAATGTTGACATATTTTTAAACACACAATAATGACTATATTAATATTGTCAGGAATCGATAGATTACTTTGCTGAAACTTCGCCCTCGCCGTTGCCTTTTAAAGAAAGAAAGAAAGAGAGAAATACGTTTGTTTGCCAGAGATAATTATAATTTATCTATATGGATTCACACCCTTTGATAAGTATTTGATACAATATTTAACATATGTATGTACTAGTTTGTACATTATCATACTTAAAACTATTACGCACGTACATTTACTCTGATCTCAGGATCTCAACTGGAGTGCTCAACTCGATGTATATGAGTGCAAATTTGATAGTCATAGGTATTTTCTAGAGACATAATTTTATAGTTTTGATAAAGAAGGTTGGTGCTATGTCTCAAAGGAAGGTTGTAGATATTTTTTTTGCTCTATTTTGCAAGGTTTTTATTGGGTTTATGATACATTCAGGTGTTGGAAACCACACATACGTTAAATATTGAATATGGCAGTGAACCAAAGAGTACTAGGTTAATCTCAGCAAAAAATATTATGCAATGGTTCTGTTTGGTTAGTTTAACTTTCCTTATGAATAAAACTACTCAGCATTTCTTTTTAATTTCTACTCTAAATATTGTTACTTTTGACATAAATTAAAATTTAACCCTATAGTACTGCAAGTGATAAACTGCTATTGATTTTAGAGTCACTATGGATTTCCAAAACAGACCAGGAGGCAAAACAGGTGGAGGTGGTGTAGCATCATGGTCGGAGTCAAATCGAGACAGAAGGGAGAGATTAAGGCAGCTAGCCTTAGAAACAATTGATTTGCAAAAGGACCCTTATTTTATGAAAAATCATTTGGGCTCCTATGAGTGCAAGTTATGTTTAACCCTACATAATAATGAAGGCAGTTATCTTGCACATACTCAAGGCAAAAAACATCAAGTAAGGAAGTCTCAGTATTATTTTCATACATAGTTGGTAATGAATGTGTTTACCTACATAAGTTTGTGATATAAATAATAACATTAGGTATCTGAAGTGCCTAAATGATTTACTTATTTATAGTTTTACAAAGGCATCCAAATAATTAATGTAACTAACATGAGCTATTAGAAATCCGATTCTGTAAAGCCGGGTTTAATGTCCTTCATACCATACAAATCAAAAATAATTTTGGATTTAAATTATCTCAGTCGATTTTTTACTGGTGATTCATATCTATAATATTTTTGATGTGTAAACATCTTACGCGGCGGTATGAGGGTAAATCTCGGGAAAATGGACGGAAGTGTGAAAGCGGATGTGACATCATAACCATGCGCAGTCTACTTCCGCGCTTCCTTGTAAAACGTGTTCTTTCGTTTTACAAGGAAACGTGTTCTTTCTAACGCCAGATTATAGACAACCAATTCCAAATAAGTGGTTGCCTATATTCAGGCGTCACGCTTCTAAAAACCAACCCATAGTTATTGAACTTTTATATCTATGAATATTGAATATACTAGAAGATAACGTGTATATTTACGGTGGATCGAAAGAAACTAAATCTAGTTTTTCGAAAACGCCCAGGCGAATATGTTGCCTTTTAGTGAAACGTGCTTAGACTTCTAAATTTCAACTTTTTAGGTTAATGCTTTTAGGTGTCGGGAAACCTGCGATAATTAGAAAAAAGACAAAAATGGCAATTTTGGAGCGAATCGTGTAACTAATCGATATTGCGATATGCAACTGCACAGATATTTCCTACTGCGGATGCGACAAATTTAAAGTCGTTGCTGCAGGAGTACGAGAACGAAATTTTTCAGTTGTGTTATATTTATTAAATATTCTTTAAAACATCTAAATAATTAGAAGATTTATTCTCGCGGGAAACACACGTTTTCAGAATATTTTTCTTGATTTCCATAATTTTTCTTGTTTTCTATTTTTGAATAATTATATGCTAAAATACTTTTTAGTAATTCAGAGATCCATTTTTCCTTATTACACCCATCCAACCTTTTACCGACATTTTGTTTTCCGAATGTAGCTGATTTTTTGGGATGGTCTATGTTTGGGTGGACTAGATTAATTACATAGTTTAGAGAGGAATTAAGAGTTCTGAACTAATTAATTTTTAAACAGTTTGTATGTTATATGGAATAAATATAAAGTTATCTTTCTATCTCATTATAATAATATCCTTTATTGCCAAAAACAACATACAAAATTATAAAGCAACGCCCCCAAATGCGCATCTATAAGTACCCTATGTAACCATGTATTACTCAAAATAAACTATACAAAATAAATAAAGTTTAAAAAGATATAACAAACCAATGACATATATAAAATACAGAACACAGAAAATTTTACTATAGTACAATAATTAATATTTAGGAAGGAGCAAAAAAGAAAGAAAGATATACTTTTACTAACCTATGGTATAAAAGCAATATCAAATCATGCAGTACTAAAAGTCAAATCTGAATAAATGTCTTTTTCTGTTTTAAGTAATTTTGGATATATCTTAAATAATAATTTGTAAAAGTGACACTGTAATAGTTATGGCTTACCAAACAATCAGCTATCCAACTCTTAAAATTTGAACGATATGATGCGCATTTCCTCGCGCAGGCCGCCATTCTGGGTTAAAATGTATCAAATTCGACAGTGTTGGCTCGTCGCTCGTGGTCGTGTCAGATGAGTTGTTTGTGTTAGCCAGTGTCGTAGTTTCAGTTTAGGTATATATATTTTCTAGTTACAGTAATTAACAGTGTACATACGTTCTTGAACAAACTACTTATTTTATAATATCTGTGCTTGTATATAATAGAAATGGATAAACCGCGAGGTGGACACGTTTTTGCCGCTAAAAACTGCAGTGCGAAAAGTTATGAATCTAACAAGAAAATAAGTTGTTTTAGATTTCCCAAAGATGCCATTAGGTAAGTTTTTTTGACAAGCATCTTAAAAATGATGTACTTTTGTAGCCTAGAAATATATTTCATTAATGTAAGCATAGCTGTTTTTACTGGAATGTAAGTAATTTTGAATGTAATACTTCTTACTCTGATATTGTTTATCCTAAAATGAAGATTATGTTACAAATTACCTTAAACAAATTAATTGTTTTAGTAGTTATTTGTGTTTTTAGAGCGTAAAGTTACGGATTGCCGCTTGAGGAAGAATATTACCGCGGAGCGCGTTAACCTTTCGAAAATGGCAATCTTACTTCGCGCTCAAAAATACACAGAACTTTTTCTATAGCCGCATTTTTTTAAATTAAATGCACATTTTTCTCTCTACTTATTCTGAAATTTGCAATTTTTCGCATATTATATTCGGGCATATTTAGAGCAGGAGTGCCAGCATTCATTGTAACAAATGCACGACTGTCATTTATTTATACTTTTGGTTGCCATCACTATCCATAGCACACTCGACGGAAAAAGTGAGAATTTTCTTTTCCATGTACGCTTTAGAGCATAAAATAAGGATGCCGCGGCCCAAGATTATTCTCTACCAATCTTGGCCGCGGCGTTCGTCGATTTTGCGATTTCATTTGAAATTACTAATTAGTTATTTTGCGCACGGCTGTAGAAAAAACACGGGGGTTGCAAAAAAAATTAAATACAAAAGTTGTTCCTAGTAAAATAATCTTTATTTTTTTTATATTTTTTAATCGACACTTTTTTATATACAGGGTGATCAAACAAAGTTATATTTTTTTTCAATGAAACACCCTAAATTTTATTACATTTTTGGATTCTATTTAAAATTCTAAGCATATTTGATGTATGATGTTATACCTCTAGAGTTAGTACTTGCACAGCTATAAACAGTTGAAAATCGGTACTTTGGTTACTTTTCACCCTGGTATCAAGAATACCATTAGAGATTGAGCAAACTGAATTCCACATTCCTATCTTAACTTTTCAAGAGCTATCTGACGGTACTAACTGGCAGGTGGTACGATGGGTATCAAATCTGGTACCTCGGAATGTGAAATTAATTTTACTTCATCTCTAATGGTCTTCTTGCTACCAAGGTGAAACTTAGCCAAAGTACCGATTTCCAACTGTTTATAGCTGTGAAAGTACTATCTCTACATCAAATATTCTGAGAATTTTAAGTAGAATCAAAAAATGTAATTAAATATAGGGTGTTTCATTAAAAAATGAACTTTGTTTGACCACCCTGTATATAAAAAAGTGACAATTAAAAAAATACAAAAAAACAAGCAAAAAATAAAGATCATTTTACTAGGAACAACTTTTGTATTTAGTTTTTTTTTGCAACCCCCGTAGTTTTCGAGATAATGTATAGGCCCCTCTTAAAAGGGCCACCATGTACAAAATTAACATAATTTAAAACTCATATCCATAGCTTTTCAAACCTTAAATTATATTAAATATTAGCTTCAAATACATGTACCTCTAAATCGCTTATAAAAGGTTGTTTTACATTTATACAAGAGGTGTGTACTTTTATGTATAATCAAAGAAAATTCTACTACTTTTCTTTATTCTATAATAATGTTGTCTTAGGGCAAGGACATGGATCATAAGTAGTCAACGAGAAGACTTGTTAAATATGGACAGTGACAGACTTTATCAGAACTACAGGCTTTGCAGTATCCATTTCGAGCCAAAAATGTTTACAAACAGCCAGTTTTGTCGTTTAAACCGCAATGCAGTACCTACGATTTTTAGAGCATTCGAGGTATCCTCAAAAAATGATCATCCTATTGTTCTTGAGAGCCCGTTATTTTGTTTTATATACAGTATGCCCCGGGTAAGGTTAACAAGAGGACAAATAGACTAAAAATTGAAAGATACGAAAAAAAGTTATTCTTGATAAAAAATTTTGCTTCCTCTAAAACTAAGAACTGCCCAAAAAATAATACCGTATATTATACAGAGCGATCACAAATTAACAATACGTGTAACTTTCCAAGAGTAAACTACGTGATTTTATTTTTTTTAATAATGTTAATCAAAAAAGTTGATTGCAGATAAGTTATTGAAATGCAGGAGTAGTATTAACAAGTAAGTATACAGGGTGCTACAAATTTGTTTCTTTGTATGGGTATCTGGAGAGCCGTAAGAGATACGAGGTCGGTTAGATTATGGCAAAGTTGCCCAATTTAAGGGTGATTGACATGCCGTCGAGAAATTTAGAAAATTCCGTCTACTTACGGAGATATCCGTAAAAACTGAAAATCGTCTATTTTATTTTGATTTTTTCCTGCCTTTGTTTGAAGAGATAAAGTAATATAAATGTCACATTATTATTGCCATTTTTTCTCCTCTACAAGCTGGCGGTATCAAATTTTAAATCCGACGTTTCGCTTTCGGGCCCCCTTCATCAAATAATTTTTTGTAAATACGGACCTGGGTTTTTTATCTAATTTTTAAAAAGCCTTTAGTCTCCCAAAACCAACGGTGTATCACACTTGTCCGATAGTGGTAACAAATATTGTCATAAGTGAAATCGGGTCAGAAAAGATCAACCCATCGCTGTCCAACACATTATCTCTTATGGAAAAAATCTAGATTTGTTGATTTATTGATAAGTGCGATACATCGTTGGCTTTAGGAGACCAAAGGCTTTTTAAAAATTAGATAAAAATTCCAGGTCCATATTTAAAAAAATTAAGTTGGTCCAAAAGCGAAACGTCGGATTTGAAAATTGATACTGCCAGCTTGTAGAAGAGAAAAAGTGGCAATAATAATGTGACATTTATTTTACTTTATCTCTTCAAACAAAGGTAGAAAAAAATAAAAATGAAATAGATGATTTTCGTTTTTTACGGATATCTCCGGAAGTGGACGGAATTTTCTAAGTTTCTCGACGGCATGTCAATTATCCTTAAATTGGGCAACTTTGCCCCAATTTAACCGACCTCGTATCTCTTACGGCTTTCGAGATACCCATACAAAGCAACAACTTTGTAGCACCCTGTATACTTGTTAATGCTATTCCTGCATTTCAATAACTTATCTGCAATCAATTTTTTTGATTAACATTATTAAAAAAAAATAAAATAACGTAGTTTACTCTTGGAAAATTACACGTATTGTTAATTTGTGATCGCTCTGTATAATATACGGTATTATTTTTTGGGCAGTTCTTAGTTTTAGAGGAAGCAAAAATTTTTATCAAGAATAACTTTTTTTCGTATCTTTCAATTTTTAGTCCATTTGTCCTCTTGTTAACCCCATCCGGGGACATACTGTAGATACATATTTGATAACAAACCTATGTTATACCTTAAATAGTTATTTTTGTAAAATAAATCAATATTTCTATGATTTCAGTGGTTTATATTTTCTTTCTTCCCGCTTAAGACAATATCTTATATAAGAAAAAACTAAGTATAGGTACCTATATTTAAAACAAAAAGTTGATATCTATTTTTTTGGTTCAGCGAGAATGTAGGTACACAAATATTCAAATAAAAATTAACTAAAACCGTTGATTGCATCCAATCAACGATAAAACTAAAAAAAAACTCCAATCCTGTATATTTAAAATTGAATACTCCTTATCCCGGCCCTGTGTTTTAACCCGAAATGGCGTCGGTCACGTCAGATTTTTATTTTCACTTTGACAGGAGAGTCGGCTAGCTGATTATTTGCTAAGCTGTGGTTATGGATTAAAACGGATTCTGATTCGATTTAAAGGAACTTAATATTTACTCTAGTTTTGCGTCTTACAAGTAGTTAAAATTTAATTTAATAGAAAAAAAAATATGTTTTCGGTTTTAAAGCTTCCTCAAGTTGTAGTTTCCAAGAGTATTTTTTTTCCGTTGTGTCCAGAAATTCTGATAAATCATAATCTTTGGTATCCACATCTCCAAAATGGTTGCATCTACACTCTATTACTTGCCATTTTTGAAATTTGCAGTTTGAAATTACAATCTGATAAAAAAATTAATTAAGTAGGTGGTTATTGCAAGGACGAACTAGGTTTTTGTGAAATAAGAATGACTTTGGTTTCAATTTAAATTGTTTTTTTTTTTAACTCTAGGCGAACTTAGCTAGACGAGCGGCGAAGGAGGCTAAAGATGCACCATCAATGCTACAGCCTGAGAAACCCAGAGTGGAGCCTAAAAAATTTGTTAAAATTGGTCGTCCTGGATACCGGGTAACTAAACAAAGAGATCCAGAAAATGGTCAACAGAGCCTATTATTTCAAATTGATTATCCAGGTATTTAATTTCGTCAGCATTTATTGGTATAATAATGTGAATTCATTTATTTCTTAAAAGCATTTGAGAAATTAAAATAGGCAAGACTGTTTCTCTGACAATTTGCGAACTAGCATAGGTTTTTAAAATTGCACGGCAGCTGTTGTAATGTTGTCAATAGCTCGTCATATTCGGGAACCCATCAAATGCAAATTGTGTTAGTTATGCTCTTCATGAGGAAACAGTTCGAAACTTGACATTAACTGTCAATACTCCCAAAAATACTGTTTTCATTTAAAATATGAACTGTGCACTTTACAAAAAGGATTGTCTGTTGCTGTCCATAATGCTGTGGAGAGAAACTTATGGACCATGGGTATTCTTATTTCCATTGCTGGTATTTACATGCATACGAATCTCATTTATGATTAGAGCGCAGTACTTTCCGTATC
>MU182453.1:196247-243380 GCA_016904865.1 Pissodes strobi | reverse complement strand
ATATGCACTGAAATTAACAAATTAAATTTTTACAATATTAGTAAATGGGTAGTACATACGGCTTCATTTTCAAACATAATTAGTGAGCTGCCTAATAGAGAACATAAAAAGTGTACTTCCCATACCAAAGTGATTATTATTCAATTAACATCACAAGAGCATATATTTTAATCATCTAGATAAAACAAAATAGGCTTTGTAGAGGATTTGCTAAAACGTCTTTAGTTAATAGAATTATATATGTGGGATAGAATCCCAACACTCGCGTATTAACTATTACTATACCTATTCAGAACTAAGTGAATAGTATATTATTTTATATGGAGGAAAAGTGATACTTTTCATGGCGCGCTCGTGTTTAACAGCCGAACGGAGTGAGGCTGGTAATAGAGAGCAAGCCATGAAAAGTAACTTTTCCTCCAAATAAAATATGCTGTTTTTTCTTCAAATGTCGACAAATTAATCCAAAAACGTCTCTTTTTAATAGTAATAATAATTATTATTAATGGGTTATGGGTTCGCAAGCCGGCTTAGACCGGTGCGATGTCGGTGAATAGGCTCAGGTTGTTGCTATAGTAATGTAACATAAAGCTGTCAGTGGACACTGTCAACAATAATTATATTTTTAAAATTGCGTTTTCGATTGCATTTTAATTCCGTATTGATAAGCAGTTATTGAGTAAGTTGGATTAAATAATAACCAATTTGTTCCTAAATTAGTGATTTTTAGAAATGCAGTCACAAATTGAGTAATAAATACAAATTTTAGTTTAATAACTCTTGAGTTGTTGACGCTTATTTTGATGTTTGTTTGTATTGTATCTATGTTTATATGACAACACTTTTACCTCCGCCGGCGGAAAAGTGAAAAGTAAAGCTCCGGCGGAGGAAAAACGAAACTTCACTGCCGCCTACACAGTCGAGTAATGACGGATTTACTGACGTTTGAAGAAAAAATGATTTTAACGAAGGACTTCAGCGCGGTTTATAAGGAGGCTACAGTGTGTGATAATCTTGCTCAAGTTAATTTTTTTGGTGATTCCTTAACGGGCCTATGTATAATACAACATGTAAATATAGAAGAATTATGAAAATGTTTTTGGTTTTCATGGAATCTACTGGTAAGAAATTTGATATCATTGTTATGTCAGAGACTTATACAATCAACAGCAAATGTGATTTCAACATTCCATGGTATTCTATATTTTGGAATGAAAGCATGCTAAATAAATTTGATGGGTGTGTAATTTATGCTAAAACAGAAATATTCCAGGAATGCCATATTATCGAGGCAATTAATGTAAAATGTCTTAAAGTACGGTATCGAAGTGTGATAGAACTGTTGATGTTTTGGGCTTCTATAGATCGCATTTAATTAATCCTAATGATTTCATAAATAACTTGGCTGTTATTTTAAAAGAGAGTGATTGATCCTAAACGCCTGTACATTTTTACCGGGGACATAAATTTAGATATTTTGGAAACTAGTAGGGATACTGTAAATAATTATTTGAGCTTGCTGCATAGTTATGGTTTTTTTAGTATGATAAATGCACCTACAAGAGTTCAGGGGAGCTCGACAACCTGTATTGACCACTTATTCGTTAAATGTAAAAGTTAATTATATAATGAAATAAATTCAGTCATTTTAACTAGAGATTTTACAGATCATTATCCCATTCTATTAAATATTGGGCTTAAGGGTAAATCTAGTGTTCCAAAAAAAAATTAAATACAAAAAATTGACTATATAAAGTTGGAAAACCTTCTATCACAATTAGAATGGAATAACATTGGTAAATTCAGATGTCGAGTCCTGTACTTTGGAGTTTGTAACTGTTCTGCAAAATGTGATGGAGACTTGTACTCATAATAATTGTAAGATTAGTTGTAAAAATCTAAGATTAAGGCAGTGGATCACTCAGGGACTGCTAACTTCTATAAGAAAAAGAGACAAACTTAAAAAGCAATGTGCCCTAAATCCAAATAATATAGAAATACTTAACATTTACAAAAACTATAGAAATAATCTTAGAATGCTTATAAAGAAAACTAAATATCAGTATTACAAAAAAAATATTCAAAACTGCAATAATGATCTCAAAAAAACTTGGAAAATTGTAAAAGAGGCCACCAATGACATAAGCAGTGATATAAAAAAAATTGTTAATGAAAATAGCTGACTGATCCTGTCTTGATTGCAGATGAATTTAATAATTATTTTAGTAAGGTAGGACAAAGGTTGGCAAGCAAAATAAAAAAGTCAAGACCAGATTATATAGAAAGAACTTACTTAAATTCCTTTTATTTCACTCATTAATATTACAAATTAAGACCTTAAAAAATAATAGAGCAAGTGGAGATGATTTAATTACTTCTGAGGCCATTAAACAGAGCCACAAACACCTGTTAAAACCTCTGTTGCATATTGTCAACTCCATTTTCAGTGGTGTACTTAGAAAGACAAATAATATAGTGCCTATTTTCAAGCAAGGAAATATAGAGTTAACCACAAACTATCGGCGTATTGCTCTAACAAGCACAATAAGCAAACTGGTTGAAAAGTGCATTAAATTGAGGCTACAGTCTTTCATTTAAAGTAATAGCTTATTCTCAACACACCAGTTTGCTTTCAGAACGAATGCCTGTACTGAGAATGCACTTTGCCGAGTAACCGAGGCCATTGTTAGTAACTTGGATAGAGGCAGAAAGGTTTTGGGAATATTTTTAGATTTGGCCAAAGCCTTTGACCCTGTGGCGCATCATAATTTGCTAGAGAGGCTGGACGAAATGGGAATTAGGAGAATTGAAAACAACCTCATAAGGTCATTTTTGCATAAAAGATCACAAAAAGTTAAAGTCAAAAACTGTTTAAGTAGTTCAGTCCTTGTTGAGTATGGTGTGCCGCGGGGTACTGTGCTTGGTCCTTTCCTGTTTAATGTTTATATTAATGGCATACTTTCAATTTTGGACGATGGTGAGGTCTTTTGTTTTGCGGATGATACGGTAGTATTGATTGTAGGGGAAACATGGGAGTTGCAATTACAAAAATAAAATGCTGGTTTGACAATAGTTTGTTATCATTACACATTGACAAGACAAAATTTCTAAAACTGTTTTTGCCTTGAGTGGAAAAACATTACCTGACTTCCTGAAACAAAAATCTACAGAGTAGATTGTGAACCTGAAATGGGTGTTTGTGATTGTGGCGAAGTTGAAAGAGTGTGGTACATAAAATATTTGGGTATTTATATTGATGAATGTTTAAAATGGAACAAGCATTTAGAATATGTCACTACCAAAATAAGAAAAGTAATATATACATTTTATAAACTGCGCAATATTTTAGCTTTTAAATTACTGAGAACAATTTGCTTTTCTCTTATGGGATAATTGTTTGGGGTAGTGCCTGTAAGAATGTTTTAAATAGTCTAGATGTAGCTCAAAAATATATAATAAAAATAATTATGTTTAAAACAAAAAGATATTCTATTCAACTATTGTTTCAAGAAAGCAACTGATTAAAAAGCTATGATACGATTTATGCTAAATAATGATCTATGTTGGGATTTGGAACCTTCGGCAACATGCACTAAAACGGAGTTTAATCCACAATACCGAAACAGAATTATGGCATTCGACGCGCGTTTCGCTAACCATGTTAGCATCATCAGGAGATGATTAAAACTGTAAAAAGTTTTAATCATCTCCTGATGATGCTAACATGGTTAGTGAAACGCGCGTCGAGTGCAATAATTCTGTTTCGGTATTGTGGATAAAGCTCCGTTTTAGTACTAAATAATGATTATTATAAGAATGCAATAGCACATACTGCTTCATTTCTTCTCTTTTTTGTTTTTTTCTTTTTTATTTATCTACATTTTATATTTTGTTTGGGCTGAGTTTGTGGTATGTATATACTTAACTTATGTATTATTATTGATTTTATTGTTTATTTTTTTGGATGAGCTAATACCTATAACCATTCAAATTGTATTCAATTACTTTATTCGCCAACAAACACAGATCTTTGATCCATATTGTTGGCTAAATATGTTTAGTACTAGGTGGAATTTAAATTGTAAGTAAAATTTAATTATATTGCTGGCAATGTATATCTATGTCTAAATAAATAAAAATTCGTCGTCATCTTTTTTACACGTCGCCGTCGCCGTCGTCGCGTCCACGTCTCCAAATTCAACACATTTATGTCAACCGTTGGATGTTGCGTATTTGCACCAATGAAGAAACACTGGAGATCCGTACTCACAAACTGGAAAATGAAACAGAGGGAACGATTCCAAAAATCAGACTTTCTCAAAAACAAATATTTTATCAGGATTTCGAGAATGCGGGATTTTTTCATACTATCATACACGAACCCAACTTATAGACGCACGGCCGGCATAAGACCTGTGGAGGAAACGTTTTACCCCAGGCTTCGCAGTCGACTCGAAAGCCTGGGTTAATTGTAAGTTTTGTTCATTTGGGCGCGCTCTTGACGCGCTGTGTTGCCACTGTTCAATTTTTTGCTAAGAGCTGGGTAAAACTGCAACTGGCGTTATATTATCTATATAAAACGAGTAAATCTTTTCATCAGTCGTATATGGGTTTTCTCGCACTAAGCATTGACATGTTACTTGTTTTTTTTTTTTAATATCATTTGTAGCATTAGGTTCGTGTGTGTTTATACTTTAGAAAACATTTACAAAAAAAATTAGATGGATACATATCGACATTTGAATGTGTTTTTTAATTATTCAAAATCGATATTGTCACAATTCAAAGATGATATTTCTAGAGCTCCTGTTATTTAAATAGTACGTTACTTTTAACCATATTTACATATTCCAGTTTATTATTTTGACCATAAACGAACCCAGTTCGTGTATGATTTTGACGCAGAACTTTTATCTGCTTAATAAAGTTTTATGAATATCGTTTCTTAAACAGACACATCGTATACTTCTTTAAAAAAGTGTACTTACCTAAAAGCCACCAAGCTGCTTACTGACATGAAATACATTTATGATTTGTGGAAAAAATATATATTTTTTTGAATACTTTTAAGAGTGTTTCAGAAAATAATGTATTTAATTTTCAGAAAGTACCTAAGTACCTACTTGTAACAAATAAAACGTTAGTATTTACGTACCTAACAAAATAACAGTCTAAATGCTATAATAGTATATTATATATCGCAGGACTGAAGTAGTATGTACTTTTAATCCCGAAGGTAAAGTTTTAATTTACCTGAGGGATTAAAACCACTACTTCAGTCGAAAGGTATATACGATACTTTTCGTACTTCCGAAATTGAAACGTATACATAATATAAAAAAGCACATAGAAACCTTTACAGAAATATAATTATTAATAAACATAAAGCGAGGCGCACGCAATCGCCAGTGCGGCCGCGTTTTTTTGAGAAGTCACTGCTTGTCAAGTTACCGTAGTAACGTTGCGTTTTGACAAGAATCATTTTGAAACATTACTAGTGTCAAGAGCTCAGTTAGTCTTTGTAATTTAGTCCTTCCGGGATTTCCGAGAATATTTAATCCCGGAGGGACAAAAAGTGACACTTTAGTCCCTGCCACAAGGTAGTGAAGGTATTACTTCAGTCCCGGAAGTACGAAATAGTATATTATATACCGCGGGACTGAAGTAGTACATTTAATCCCGAAGGTAAAGTTTATAATAATAATAATTTACCTGAGGGATTAAGACTACTACTTCAGTCGCAAGGTATATACGATATTTTTCGTACTCTCGTAATTGAAACGTATACTTAATAAAAAAAAAGCACATAGAAACCTTTACAAAAACATAATTATTACAAATAAAGCGAGGCGCACGCTAGGGCGGCCTCGTTTTTTTTGAGAAGTCACTGCTTGACAAGTTACCGCAGTAATGTTGCGTTGTGACAAGAATAATTTTGAAACATTAGGTTTGTTCTAGCAGCGATTTCAAACCAAAACCAAGCCATCCGGAGTTTGCGCATTGCAATATAAGCGACACTTAAATCGCTATGCGCAAACTCCGCTGGCTTGGATTTGGTTTGGTTTGAGTTTAAATCGCTGCTAGAACAAACCTAATGTCATTACTAGTGTCAAAAGCTCAGCCAGTGTTTGTAATTTAATCCTTCCGGGATTTCTGACAATATTTAGTCCCGGAGGGACAAAAAGTGACACTTTAGTCCCGGTCACAAGGTAGTGAAGTTATTATTTCAGTCCCGGAAGTACGAAAAACATATTATTAGGCTAACACTTTTATTTTCAAAAACTTGGCTAGGAACTGATACATCCTTGTTATTATACTTTCTATAATAAACTATGTGCAATAAATTTTCCTAAATAAACATAGTGCCTAACTAAGCACTTAAAAACAAACAAAACAAAGATATAAACATAGTACCCTGATAGTTTGTATGTATCTGCCTAAGCATTTAAAAAGAAATTAACACGCAGTTTCCAAAACTATAGGTAGACATGGAAGGTTTAAGAAATGTTCATACACTGATAAATGAGAAACTAAAACTTACATTTATTGATTTGCCAAATTATTTTGAATAAGAATATACATTTCTGCAAAGTTATTTTTTTGACATACCTCATAACAAAAATTTGAACATGGAGAAACTATTGAAATAAGATTAAATATGTTTTAAGTTTTTGATTTTTTGGGTATGTTGTTTCGCTTTTATTGTAAGGCGCCACTTGCAGAATTTAAATAAATTTGTATAAGTAAGGTGAGTCAATAAAAATTTTCTGTGGGCACAGCAGGGATCGCTTGGGTCTCCAAGCCAGACTAAATTTTTATTGAAAATTTTGTTGCTAATTTTCGCGTGAATAAAAAATTCGTGGCATTTGTATGACAAAAAATATTTGTTAAATATAGTCATAGACTTTAGAACAACTTCAGAATCAGACTGGCTTGGGGACACCAAGTATAATTTACTATTTTCGGAGGAACCGTAGTTTCTCTGAAGAATCAGAATTTGACTTGGATCTTGTAAGTTTACAGAATCATTCTGCATGACAGCTTTGCAATTCGCACAATTTTTAAATTTTTGTAATGTTTTTCTAACTAAAAATCCGGCATAGTAGGCTATTGAACAATCTTCAAGGCAACCTTCTTTAAGGCTTGGAATGTTGTCAGTCATGTCGTGGGATTGCTGCTGCTGGTTTTCTAAATTTGTCTCGTCGTTATAGGAATCCTCAGTGTGAAGATTTAGGTTATTTTCATTAAATTTTGCACATTTAGAATAATCTAAAATAATATTTTTTGCCTGATCTTCCTCACAGTTTGCCGATTTTGAGGGTTTTATTAGACTGGTTATGGTTTGTATTGCAAAGCATTGGCGAAACATTTTTGGTGTTATATTAGGATCCCAACCACCCCTTTGCCGAAGAGAAGAAAATGTATTTTCAAGGAAATCCTGGCAAAGGTGATTTAAGCAAATCCAAACAGAAGGCTGTGCTTTTTTCTTCTTCTTCATAAAACCCTAATATTCCATTTATGCTTTGGATAACACTGTCAAAACAATCCGGACGAGGATGACTTCTACCTTGTTCAACTATTTTTGTCAAATTTTTAAAAATATCTAGACCATTTTGCAAAATTTTAAAAATTTTGGGGTTTCTGTAAGATATAGCACAGTTACTTGGATTTTTAGAAAAAAGAGTGTGACTATTCAGAGAATCAAATAAATTATTAAGGTCAGATACAAAATTGGCTGTAGCCAAGGCTTCCTTTACAGTTTGACCATTTGCCACACAAGTTTTAATAGCAGAGGCAACAGAATGTGAAAAAATTTGAACAGCGTATTTCACAGTCATTTTTTGGAATGCGTTTGGGTTCGTATGTACCTCGGTTAGTTTTGGCAAAGCCCTGGCAGTATTTGAACTTTTATCAATATTAAAAACCTGTCGAATGTAATTAAAACTAAGAATTTCTCCAAAAAGCTTGAAGTTTTGCTTTAAAAAGTTATTTCTAATACTTTTGAAAAGATGAGGTATGTCAAATATTGCAAATATTTTCTTTTGTCCCAAGAAGAAGAACGGGGAATCTTTTGTGACGCCAAATAGTCTAAAAGCTGCGCTGTTATTTTTACCTTGGTCACATACTACCATTTTTACATCAAATCCTATTTCTTGTAGACTTTCCAATGTATTAAAAATAATTTTTTTGATACTTTCTTTATGAATGGGATTATGTGAAAAAAAATAACACACAGGTACTTTCCAATAATTGTAAATGCCCCGAATAGCTATCACAAATGCATGTCTCGCATTCTTTGGTGCACGACCTAAAAATCCCAAGTCTTCATACCCTTCGATTATATCTAATTTTTTTGAATACTCTAAATTTTCTTTTAAAGATACCTCATCAAAAGCTAGCACACATTTTTTTTCCTGACTGGACATACCGCTACATTTTTTTTTAATATATAAGAAAACGACGGATCAATCCCAGTTTTGAAAACGCATTGATTAATCCATTCTCTTATAGTTGAGATACCAGGTAAAACAATTCCTAACCTTCGAAGGTATCGGTACGCTTTGGGAGATTTATAATAAAACGATATTGCGACATCTTTTTCTGCTTTAGTCCATTTTGAATATTTTCTTTTAAATTGCATTTGAACAAATGTTTTTGCGACAAAGCTCAGAAGAACTGAAAAAAACAAGGTTTCGAGTGTTGTTTTGACAGCTATTTTTTTTAAACATCGTCTTTGTTTTTGTTTTATTTTGTAAAAGTTATTTTTTAGTTTTTTTATTGTTTTGGCCTTAGTTACAATTTTGGCCTTCATACCAGCCTTTCTAGGCATAACGAGCTGCTCCGGAAAATTGATACATTCTTCGACAAAATCAAGTTTTTTTTCCAGCTTCATCTTTTTCTTAGGAGGTGTTTCTAAAGACAAATTTTGTGTCGCTGAATCATCTTTGGAGTAACTTGGAATATACCAATTATTGGGATCTGTTTCGTCCTTATCAGATACAGGAGGGATAGACTGGCAGCTTCTGGAATACGTTTTTTCAGGAATTAAGACTGGAATGTGACTTTCCTTGTAGTAGATGGGTACTGCTTCTTTTTTCAGGAAATGCTTTTTCTCCGTTTTAAAGTCGGAGTCAAGAAAGTGATCACTGCAAACTCTTTTCTCATAAAGTTGTTCAGTTGAAAGGTTAATTAATGTAGAGTTTCCTGTAAAGAAATAAAAGTTATGCGCATACCCTCTATGCGCAATATTTTTCGTTTAGCCTCGAGCTCGACCGAAAGTCATGCAAGTTTTTTAATATTAAATTTGACTAACTCGGTATATTTGTCCTAAACTAGTTGTGGAAACCACCATTAGAAACTCAAAGAAGCAAAAATAATTATGTGCCTCACCTTTATGAGCACACAACTGAAGTGAAACTTCTGAAAGAAATATAAGTAATTGAGTTTTATTTTTCTTGAGCTTTTTATTCTCAACTTTTGCCCCCGGTTTCGACGCTTTATTATTTTTTTTCTTTATTTCGTTATATAATAATCTTATTAACTTTCCGAACAATTTTTTTCTTACTTGGTTTTATAATACCTTTATTAATTTTTCGAACACTATTGGTTTTGTTTGTTTTTATTATTTTTATTTTCTTATTTCGTTTTATAATACTTTTATTAACTTTCCGAGCATTTTTTACGTTTTTATTTTAATTTTTTCCCGTTTTTTCAAAAATTTGTGTTCTTTTTCTCTTATGATGCATTTTCTTCTTCTCATTTTTGCCCTCCCCGAACTCGTAGCTGAGCTCTTTCGCCTTTTTTCGCCAAAAACTGGGTTTCTCTAACTTTTTTTTAACTTTTTTTCTTATTTCGATTTATAATACTTTTATTAACTTTCCGAACAATTTTTTACGCTTTTTAATTTTTTTTTCCATTTTTCGAAAATTTGGGGGTACCCGGGGAGATGGGGGGGGGGTATAATACCAGCCCCCCCCCCTCCACCGCTTGTCAGATTTTTAATCTGAGACTCCGTTGCAGAGATATCGACAAAAAAACGTTTTTTCCCCAAAATGCTCCCCTAAATTAGAGCCCCCCCCCCCCAAAGGTTAAAGGTAGCCTCTCATGAGGCGTACCTACCATAAAAATTTCGACCCCGTAGCTGTTCCCGTTCTCCTGAAATTAATTATTTTAGTTTTTTCTTCTCTCCTTTCTCCTGGACGAACGGTGGCGGGGGTTTTACGGGGTCCAGTTTTGGTACAGGATCCTCATTTTACCCCGGCGACATGTCCTGAAAATTTCAACCCTCTAGCTATACTGGGACATGCTTAATTAAAAGGGCGTTTCACTTTGATAAGCAGTATTTCTGAGTTTACCCTCGCTAAAGAAGTTTCACTTCAATAAAATTAACAAGTTTATAAGGTTTTTTCTCTTCAAACGTCAGTAAATCCGTCATTACTCGACTGTGTAGGCGGCCGTGAAGTTTCGTTTTTCCTCCGCCGGAGCTTTACTTTTCACTTTTCCGCCGGCGCGGCGGAGGTAAAAGTGTTGTCATAGCAGCATAGATACAATACAAACAGACAACAAAATAAGCGTCAAAAACTCAAGATTTATTAAACTACAATTTGTATTTATCACTCAATTTGTGACTGCATTTCTAAAAATCACT
The DNA here is from genome assembly GCA_016904865.1 of Pissodes strobi. Lineage (NCBI taxonomy): Eukaryota > Metazoa > Arthropoda > Insecta > Coleoptera > Curculionidae > Pissodes > Pissodes strobi. The sequence goes on along the minus strand of MU182453.1, from coordinate 232,732 downwards.
AATTTAGGAACACATTGGTTATTATTTAATCGAACTTACTCAATAACTGCTTATCAATACGGAATTAAAACGCAATCGGAGACGCAATCTTAAAACAAATAATTATTGTTGACAGTGTCCACTGACAGCTTTATGTTAGGTTACTATAGCAACAACCTGTGCCTATACACCGACACCGGTCTAAGCTGCCTTGCGAACCCACTTATCTTTAATAATAATTAGATATTATTACTATTAAAAAGAGATGTTTTTGCATTAATTTGTCGACATTTGAAGAAAAAACAGCATATTTTATTTGGAGGAAAAGTTACTTTTCATGCCTTGCTCTCTATTACCAGCCTCACTCGGTTCGGCTGTTAAACACGAGCGCGCCATGAAAAGTTGAAAAGTATCACTTTTCCTCCATATAAAATAATATACTATTTTTAATGGCTTGCCGCGGCACAATAAACCAAATAAAGCATCAACACTTTGTCGCGTGCCGCCTAATAATATAGAACTGGTCGATAACAGAGAACGCTCGAAAATCAAATATACGAATATACGTAAAAAACGTATCTATTTAGAATTTAGGTAGTAATTTGACGATTGGCAGGCGAACACGTTTCAATTGAATTTACAAGTACTGTACTTAAACTTACCGCAATTAATTAGCCACTTTTTACAAAGTTCTTCACTTTTAGAAGGGAATCTAAATGCTCGAAAGCCAGCATTAGAATATCTAGCTTTTCCACAATTAAAATATACGCATTTGTATCCCCCGCCGGGCGGCATATTCAGTAACAGCAGACGCGCTACATTTCCGAATTCCTTTCGGCGACGACAGTAACAGCAGACGGTCTAGGTCTAGAACGTCTGCTGTTTCTTACCTTCAAATAATTTCCAAATAGATAACACTGAGGATAAAAACTACATTTTAATGTTTTTAGTGCTGAAGAAAAAATTACGTTTTGATTTAATATTTTTAATTTATTTATTTATAAAAGACATTTGAAGACATAGAAGATAAGAATACATAATCATTATCATTGATTATATAAGTGATTAAAAAATAGCAAACCAACGTAAAATAGCAATTATTTCCTAAAGTTATTTTCACCTACGCCTATATTCATATTAACACATTCATGTAGAGAATGGGGTGATTTAGACTTTCTTTTTACCAAGCTTTTCACCTTTCTACCAGCTGAGGTATGTTTTTTTCCGCCCATCGCAGATTTTCTTCTAGCTGCACTTGTTGGCTGCACACTTATCATTTTCCCTTTCCTTATACCTAAACGCTTGACTTTGAGAGTTGTTCCATGGTACTTAAAGGAATTATGCAACCCTGATATAAGGGAATTATTACTTTTGGCACACTTTTGCCTGTTTTCTAAGAAAGTGGAAATTGCTGGATAAAAGGTTATTGGATCATCATCAAGATGGGTCAAGATTTCATTAGAAAATGATTTCCATTCTTCCTTTAGATCATTAAGTTCTTTAATCGTAGGAACATTGACATTTAAAGTACACGCGGAACTTTCACTTGTTTCACCTTTATATATTGCAGTGGATTCAGTAGCAATATTGGAGAATTGTGTAGGCTGGCTTATGGTTAAAATATCGACGTTGTCTCATTGAAGTGGAAGAAATATCTCAGGATTTGGATTTTCTCCACACGCTATTTCATAAAGCCTGAATTTCATATCAAGAGATAATGTGTTCACACACGAAATAATATTTTCTTTTTTGTTACAGCAGCCTGATGCTTGCAGTGTTTTTCCATTGTATCCAACATAACAGCTGCATTTGCAATACATCATATCAACTATGTATGTAATATCTTTATCTTTAGAAGAAGTTATGCTAAACTCCAAGTTACCTCTTTTGACAATACTTGACGGTAAAACATTTTTATCATCATGAGTGTATCGTAATTTTGTGGACTTTGATACCCTGTTTAAGATTACATCTAAAAGCTTTTGCTTATAATAACATTCAAAATTATTTATTATAAAATCAGACAACTGCGTTAAATTAAAGGCTTTAGTTCTCTCTAAAGCTATATCTTTAAGCAACCTAAATGTAACCTCAATGTAATTATTTGTGTTTGATCCCCGAATCATCAAGTTGCGTCTGTAAAATACGCACCATAACTCAATCCGTTCTAGCATTGATTCTACATATTTAGAAAATTTTGTATATTTGGAAAATTGTTCGAACTGCCGTTTTGCATTATTTAATTCTTCTTCTGTTTGAGAGGTGAGAATATTGCGGAATATTGCGTATGTTTTTTGAGATTCTTCTTTTGGAATCCCATTTTTAGAAAATTGAATCCACTGTCAACACGCCTTTAAAACGTGGAATGAGCATAAAAGCAAAGTAGACTTGGGCCAAAATAACTTTAGGACATTACGCTCACATAAATCGTCATCAGTTATTATGAGTGAAGGAGCTACCTTAATGGGCAGGATTTCAAACAGAGCAGCAACATCCAAGTGGAAAACATCTGCCTTTTGACTGCTTAAAATCCAGCCTAAAGGAATACCACCAGCTGCTGACTGCGTCAAGAAGAAATACACTTTATGGTCTTGCACATCGCAATTTCCAGACGCATCCACAAACATAATTTCAGAAGCTTGTGGCAACTTTGCCGCTCTTTGCATTATAGGGGTGCAAATGGCAACACAATAATCTGCTTCATGACAATTAATTTTATATAAAGTGTTATTGGCTTCTAAAGCTACTTTAAGGCAATTTTCTAACTGTAATAATATGCCTTCGCCTGTTGGAGGTCCGTAGTTATCTTTGAAATGCTGTCTCCAAAGCGTTTTAACGTCACTTTTTGTGGGAATGTTATGTCTGTCGAAAAGTTGATTCTCATATTCGTTACCTAATTCTTCCATCATATTCATACAAAATGTATGATAAGCTGAACTAATTGAATGACCTTTTTCAAATTGTAAAATTTTTTTTTTGTCATACGCTCCCAAAAATAGCTATTTTACGGACTCATTTGAGTCCGTAAAATGCTTCTTTTTAGGCCTAGTCCCTAAATGTCGTCATGGCAACCTTTACGGACTATTCCAAAATTCCTGAATATGTCTAAATGTCAAATTTCGAATGACATGACAAAATTGTCACATAGTTGCTACGATATCAAATTCTAAGCTAACTTTGTCGTACATTATGATTTCAAAAATTATGGTAAATTTGCAAATTTAGGCGTTCTGAAGAATTGCAAAAAGCGTATAAATAAAAATTAAATTTTGGGAGCGTATGACAAAAAATAGTGTTTGTCACACGTACCTAAATGAAGTTTTTCAGGACTCATCTGCTATTCCGAACTCGGCTAACGCCTCGTCCGGAAACAGCAATGATTCGTCCTGAAAAACTCCATTTTAGGTACTTGTAACAAAAATAACTATTTTGGCTTCCAAACCTAAAGGTCTCTCGCTTAGATTGTCTACGCACAAAAGTCTGTGATTGTAAGAATTTTTAAATTGTATTACATATGGCCAGTCAGGAAGTAAAGGATCCGAACTGGCTGATTTTGTCCATGGGACAAACTTTTTTATTGTAACAATTAATTCTGCTGGACAGTTTAAATTTCGAGTTTTTTTCTTTGCTTCTGCAACATTAGTCTTAGTTTTTCTATGGCATTTGTAGATTCTTTTGAATAAATTTCGTGCCTCCTTTTTATCTTTAACCAACCATGTTTTTACAATAGTCCATGTTTCTTTTTTTAAATCTTCTAGCTTACGTACCCAGTTCTACTAAAACAATTAGATAAGTTAGAAATATCGATTTCAGAAAATATTAGTAGAGTACTAAAAAAAACTCTGGGAAAAATTATGAAAATCCCTAACAAACACAAGACTTTTTTAAAAGAATTTAATTAGACTTTTACCCAGGCTTCTTACTTCACATTTTACAGTGAGGACGCGCGCTTAAACTTATTTGAACAACAAGAATAACAAGACAAAATCCCCCGCATGACCATAGTATATTTTACCGACAAAAATCTTCTCTTGATAACTAATAATTTTCGGAAGTAATTGCACAGGTGCATCAAAATTACCGATAATTTTGCATTTGATATGAAAATGACCGAATGCAGTTTTTCTAAGATAACACGCTCGAATGCAAAATTATTTGGTTATTTTGATGTACGATTGTAATTCGGGAAAATGTTTCCCGAATAAGGACATGGTTTAAAAAAAAAACATTTTCATTCTTTTTTTAATACAAAAGCGTGTATGTAACTGTAAACAAAAAAAAGAGACGCAAAAATACGATTTTTTAATCCAAAACGAGACATTTTTAATAATATATTTTGACTTTACTTTGACGTTATTTATAAATTGTCGCTGTCATCGTAGGGTTACAATTGAATTACCATATCGTACGATGTAATTATCGCCGTGCTCTTTCGATTTCTGCAGTGCAATTATCGCTGTAATTTTCTGATAATTGCAATCCTCTAATGCGATTTTTTATACATGAGGAAATATTCGTTAATACGTTCGCTGCCAACCACGCGTATATTCGTAGTTGGCTATTCCAAATCAAACGCCAAATACGAGATACGATAACTCGTAAAGGGCACTCTGCCATAAGAGCCGACTACGAGATCACACGTAGCGTGAATATACATTTTAAATAAGACTAAATATTACCTCAACATCAGCTTTTGATTTTAAATTATATCTAACGATATTCCTATCAAATTTCTTGCAATCATAATTATCTGGTAACAAATCCATTTTTATACATTAGCTAACACGTAAAAACAGTAAAACACGACCTCAGTCTGCTGTGAAGTCGAGCCAACCGCGGAGAGTCGGCCATTACTGAAACCCCGAAAAGAGCCGAAGCGGCGCAGAAAGTCTAGCACGTCTGCTGTTACTGAATATGCCGCCGGGCGGCATGACGACAATAATGGTTTTATTATTAAATATTATCATATGCGAATGCAACTATTCAAGTTCACTTTGCCTGTAAAGACATTTAGCAGGGCAGGCGAAGGCGTGAAGATATATAACAAGGGTTGCATCGCACAGCATTTGGCATCGGCAACATCGCACCGTTATGAACAAGCTGAATTTTAAATTTATTATTTTAGTAGGGGCGTATCGCTGACGGAGACATCTTACGTCCACTGACTGTAACTTTCTTAATTTAGAAGCTGGGCGTCTATCCGTTGGGTTAGTTTATGATACTATACAGAAGCCGTCTTAAAAAGACTGTGCCGTAAATGAAACATACTATCCATAGCAAATATACCACCACGCCAATCCAATTTTCCGACGGCATTAATGGGGAACCATGTGTCTGATACTATTAATTTTTTTGCACAGAACAAGATTGCCAGAAGTTCGCCCTAAGGCCAGAAGTTGTGGCTAAAATTTTTGTCTGAAGAACGGTCCTAAATTATTAGAACTGACCCCTGAAGAAACAACTGCGGACGTTATTATCGAAGAAAATGACTCATCCGATTCAGATCCTATCCACTAGGCCTTCAGTGAAGACCAGTTTACCAGATCCAGAGGTTAATAACATTTAATCCACGAATTCAGGGGATGAGGTTTACTTGATGCTCTCTCGAAGGATAAAATGAAAAGAATAAAATGATAAACATTGTTTTTGTAAAGGATGTAGAAATCCTTCTTGCTACTCTTGCTTTCGATTACTTAAAATGCAGCTTGATATACATGTCACTACTTATTTTGGGAATATAAAAATCTTGCTTTATTCTTTCTTCAATCTTCCTTGCTGCAAAATGACCCTCTTCATGAACTAGATTATTTCCGACTCTATCGTACTAGAAACCACTAAAACTTCGAGTCTGCCAGAATACTTGTAGGCGCAATAAGGTTTTTAGAAAATAATCTTTATATGACTATTCTTTGAGTACTTCTTTTATTGCTTTAATTTCGTCATCTTCTTGTGCTTTGTTAATTATTATATCACGAATTTTGTCTATTTTTGTCATCATAACCGGATTTTTGCCTAATGAATCCACATAATGCACCCTGGTTCCGGAGCTATGAAATGCTGAGCAGTCTGTAACTATTTTAAACTTAGTGCCTAATAGGAATACGCGGAAAATTGTTTAATGGGTCTATGATCGCGATAACTTCTAATGCGTAACTCGTATATTTTTATTTGAGCATCTGTAGTTTCCCTAGTAAAATAATATACAGGATGTAGAGCGTTGTCTTCGGTTGGTTTTTGCAACAAAATAGCAGCATAACAATCTTTACTAGCATTGGTGTGCAGTTCAATACTGCTTTCTCGAACAGAACGAAAGAGCTTCTTCCGAGCTAACACAACTGCGTCAAAAATTGAGCACCACAAATAAAGTGTCTAAGAATCAGATACAGGTAGCAATCGATGAAACCCGACAATCAGTTGAAATAAATGATGTGGTTAGAAAACATATTAAAATATCTACCAGACCTATTAAAAGACCTAGGATACTGATAGCGGGGTATGATATTAAAGGGTACCTTCCAATAATAAAGAGACTTACAGACAGTAAGTACGATATAAATAGCCAAAATATGGGCCAAGTTTCTATTCAAAAATTGTTGGAAACCAGTCTTTCTTTATCGCATAATTTTAACAAGTCTGATTATGTTTTCTTGTTTGCACATCATCAAGATTCTCTGCATGGAAAAAAATTGCAGGAACAGAGGATTAAAAAGTTAATCCTTGACATAGATCATACAAATGTCATTCTTGTCGGTCCACTACTGTCTACAAATCGCCCCGTTCTCAACAAAGTAATTGCTTCTCAAAACTACATACTAAATAAAGCATTCCAAGAAACGAAAAATGCCAGTTTCATACCACTAATATCGCCCTGGCCAATACCAAAGGAGGAAATTGCAGACTATTTGGTCAATTGCTTTATTAGGAATGATGTTGCTCCCCTTTCGTCACTACAGTATACTGCCAATGACTCGACGACAGATAAACTCCATAATCATGATGTTCCAAGCACCCAAGACCTAGATACTCAACGCCCAACGCCTCATAAGAACAAACATTTTTTGTGCCCACCAGCGCCTCTGTTGTCGCAAATCCCTAGCGCACAATACTCATGACGAAATTGCAATCTTGTTGAATGTTCAGTCGCTGCGAAATAAGTCTAATGAGCTTTCATTGCTTTTGTATGATCTTAATGTACCAGATATAGTGCTACTTACGGAACATTGGTTGAAGTGCAGTGAGCTGATTGTTATTTCAGGATATGTGATACTGTCGTCTTTCTGTAGAACCCAATTGACTCATGGAGGCGGTATGATTCTTGTAAATGAGTCAATTTTGGAGGAGAACTCCTTTCAACGAATAGATAAATTCAATTATTTACTTAAAGAATCTGCATTTGAGTTTACCATCATTTACTCTAAAAGTAAAAATCTTAATATAATATGTATTTACAGGTCTCCACGTTCAGATTGTAATGAGTTCTTTTCTAACTTGGAATGTCTTATCACAAATCTCATGTTCCGCGCATATTATTATGTCGGGAGATTTTAATATAAATTATGATGACAAGCGTTCTATACAAACCTCAATACTGTGTTATCTTCTTAAGTCATTTAATATGCATGTGAGTTCACCAACGCGTATCACTGAACATTCGTCTAGTACTATTGACTACATGTATTCCAACGTTTCGGAGAGTATGGTGGAATGTAGCGTTCTGAACGCCGCTTTATCTGATCGTGAAGCGGTTTTTTGTAGAATCTTGTGCAAGAAACAGCCAAGGCCTATGTCGCGTTATGGACGAATTTTCAGCGAGCGAGGTTATGATACGCTCCGTCAACTGAGCGCCATCACCCAGTGGAGTTCTATACTCAGCTCGCCGGACCCAATATCAAAATTCCATCGCATCCTTGAAGGCCTATTTGAGACAGCTTTTCCAGTGGTGAAAATTAAGCCTAGGGCAAAATGCAGAAAATCTTGGTTTACTAAAGGTCTAAGAACGTCATCCCAAAACCTGCGCTCACTTCATGCGATTAGAAGATGTCCCGCTTTTCACAACTATTTCATTAGCTATAGATCAGTATATCGCCGATTAATTAGGTTATCTAAACAGTCCTATTACTCAAACCGGATGAAAGATGCTTTTGACAAGCAAAGGGAATGTTGGGCAATTGTAAACAGTATACGTTCGGCAAACAACGCTAAGACATCTACAGCCCCTGATATTTCTCCTGATGAATTAAATAATTTTTTCTGTAATATTGCACAACTCCAAGAAAACATTAATCCCTCAATAGACCCTATCAGTTACTTACCAGCCAATAATTTTCCCAACTCCTTCTTCTTTTTGCCCACTGACTTAACGGAATTGAAAACAACAATAAACAGTATTAGGAACAAAAGCTCATCTGGAGAAGATGAGATTTCCACTAAAATTTTCTTAAACTTGCCTGATACTGCCTTATTGGCTTTGGTGGAAGCAATAAATTACTCTTGGACCATAGGTTCATTTTCGTCATGCTTGAAGTCCGCAAATGTCATACCAATATATAAGGATGGATGTCCCAATAACCCTTCAAACTACAGACCTATCTCTCTTCTGTCGACCCTATCGAAGATAATTGAAAAGCTTGTTAAATACCGTGTTATGTCGTTCTTAACATCAAACAACATACTTAGCAAGGCTCAGTTTGGCTTCCAACGGGGTATGGGCACGAATGATGCCATGTATAATTTCTTTCACCAGCTCTATTGTCAAATAAATGGGGGTGGAGCTTTCGCTGCGGTTTTTTGTAACTTGTCCAAAGCTTTCGAAAGTATGACTCATGAGGTTCTGCTTCGGAAGCTCCATTTTTATGGCTTCAGAGGCGTGACCTTGTCCTGGTTTTCCTCTTATTTGCGAGGCCGTTGTTAGAGGGTGTTTGTGGGTTCTAGCCAAGAACCCAAGTATGGATCGGTTGCGTTGGGAGTTCCGCAGGGCTCGGTGGGTCCAATCCTGTTTCTCCTTTATGTAAACGACCTTGCTTTTCTTGATGTTCAGGGGAGATTTACTATTTTCGCTGATGACACCACGGTGGTCTGGCACGGCACAGATACCAAATCTTTGCACGCGACTCTGTCGGGGGACCTTCACAGGGTGAGGGATTGGTTTGACGCCAACCTCTTGTCGATGAATTTCAAGAAGACCAGGCTGGTCTGCTTTGGTTGTACCATGGAGGATGTGACCATGACTGGCACTGGAGGTACCTTCGGTTGCAGGTTTCTCGTTTTATCAATAGAGAGGTCTAAATATGAGGAACATATTACCAATCTTGCGAGCAGGATTTCGTCTGGTTGTTTTGCTGTCAGGGTGACTGTTCAGGAGCTTGGCCGAGGAGTTGGCAGGGCTGTATACTATGCCCTGATAGAATCGCGCCTTCGCTATGCCATAAGTTTTTGGGGTAATTCAAGCAATTACTTAATGCAAACGCTATTTGTTCTCCAAAAGCGCGCATTGCGTTACATCTGTGGGGCAGAATTTCGGGATTCATGCCGCTCCCTGTTCCCCAGAGAGAAAATACTTACAGTCGCGTGCATTTATATTGAAGAAATTGCCTGCCTCATTTTTAAACATCGGCACAAATTTAGTACGGAACATCCTAGGTACATTACACGTCAAAAGAACAATCTGAATCTTCCCATCCCTACATCCACTCTTACACAAAAATCAGTTTTTTATGAAGGTATTAAAATATTTAATCACCTTCCACAAAACATCAAAGTGGTGACAACGGTGAGAGTGTTTAAACATCTTTTGAGGGGGTTCTTGGTTGACCGAGCCTATTATGCACTCTCTGAATTTTACAGCGATGTATTTTAGCGATGTTGTAGTATTATGTAAAAAGGATTATGTCGGTAATGGATTGTATGCGTTTTTCGCGTTTTTTTTTCTCTTTTTTTGACTCTGTATGTCCGCTTTGTCTTTTCTGTTGACATGTTTATGTAATGATTAGTATAGGTTTTTATTTTGTTTGTTTTAGGTATTATTACTTTTAAGTAGGCTTTGTTTATAACAATTATTTTGTTCACAACAATAAAGCATATTTTGACTTTGACTTTGACTATTCTATCTACGAGGTTGGTTAAATTAGCAAACTAATAGTATTTTTTCTGCTGATTAAAATGGTTAAAATGAAAATCGTAACTGACATATGTCTCATAATGTATTTTTTTTAAGTATATTTTAAGTATATTTTTTCATGAATCGACACGAAATTTTTTCCCCGTCAAAAAAGTTCCTATGCCCCAATACCCTAAATCTTAAAATAACTGAAATATTCCCTTGAATTCGTTTTTAGTCTAGTTAGCCATGAACAGCAAAATAAAACAAAATATAACATAGACACGCAGGATTAAGCGATAAATGTCATTCGATGTGTCAGTGGATTATTCTGATGTCAATGAAAGCAAGCATTTTATGTAATTGTGTATTATTGAATGTGCCAAAATGGTGTTCACACATTTGGAAAAGTGCGATATGTTAGAAGCCTATCTTATTTGCAGAAAAAATAGTTTCCGAGCACTGGAACAATATGGTCAAATGTACCCTGAACGTGATCAGCCAGACAGAACGTATTTTCTAAAACTGTAAAGGAAATTTAGGAGTAATGAAGGAGTTTTTCGAAGGGTTAGAATTAAAAAACAGTTTATAATAAGTGCACCAGTAGAAATAAATGTATTGGCATATTTTGAAGCGTACAAAAATAATTCAACAGGAGATTTGGTTCGGGACAGTGGATTAAGTTTATTTACAATTTGGAGGATTTAAAAATATATATAAGTTTGTGCCCTATAAATACTGATCAGTGCAGACATTATTACCTGGCGACACTGAGAGAAGAGTAAATTTCTGTCAATGGTTGGTAGGTATGTGTAGGCAAAATCCCAACATTTTAAAGCATATTTTATGGAGCGATGAAGCAAGTTTTTCAAATAGGGGTATGTTTAATCGTAAAAACTGTCACTATTGATCTAAAGAAAATTTAATTATTTCTCATCCCAGAAATCCACAAGTAAAGTTTGGTGTGGCTTAATAGGCAGCCAAATAATTGGGCCAATTTTTTACGATGGAACTTTGACAGGCAGAAGATATGTAGATATGTTGTCAGAATTTCTAGAAGAATATTTAGATGATGTCAGCTTAGAGTCACGCAACAGAATCTATTTCCAACAAGATGGAGCTCTTCCCCATCAAATTCAAGAAGTGAGAATCTTGTTAGAAAGGCTTTTCCCAGATAGGTGAATATGAACAAATGGTCCGATACGTTGGCCCCCAAGATCTCCTGATATAACTCCTTTACTTTTAGTTCTGGGGTTATGTTAAGGATGAAGTGTATAAAACGAGATACGAGAACCTAGTCGAACTTCAGGATAGCATAAGATACATTGTCGATTCCATCGATGGCAGCACAATTTTAAAAGCCACAAAACGTACTAAAGAATGCCCAAAAATGTATTGAACAAAACGGTGATGTCTTCGCCCATTTAATGAAATTTCTTTACTTTTTCTTAATCTCAATTAAAACTAATTAGAAAATAAAAGAAAAATAAAACTTGAGAAAACCGAGTTTTATTTCAACAATAGTAACCAAAACTAACCCAAGCTAACTTATCTAAAAGATAAATCTAGTTATAATAATATGATGATTTTCAAATCTAGGCCAATATCTTATTAACTGCTGGGTTCTTTAGGCGACATGCAAACGGTTTGTAAAAGCACACGATTTTTAAGTTTAAAAAATATTACTATTCTTAATTTATTCGGCTCACGGGTCAAAGTCAAAGTCAAGTATGCTTTATTGCCACAGAAAAATTCAAATAAATTTTATGGACAAAGCTAACTAAAATAAATAAACTAACCATAGTAGGGCAAATACAAAACAAAACAAAACTGTTCAATTCTTGTTTTCGTTTTCACCATTTTAATCAGCAGCAAAACTACTATTAGTTTGCTAATTTAACCAACCTCGCAGGTAGAATAATAACGGAGTATATCTTGCAAAAGTTTCTGTAATATTTTGCAAACTTTTTAATGTTGAATTATACAAGATTTCAAAAATATTTATTATACAATGCAATTATATTTTCTTCCCAAGTCTCCCCATAAATCGGGGGCCACAATGCGTCCCATAGTCTCGGCAATAGGATCACCAACTTATAATATATCCAAGTAGCTAGCGAACCAGTTTGAAAATTTACCTGTAAAACAACATAATTCTGGAGTATTAAATTCCTTAGATGCCATTAACAGAATCTCAAGGAAAGTGAAGTTTTAGTCTCGTTTGGTGTTAGCTCATTGTTCCCTAGTGTACCAATCCCACAGACCTTGCAAAACTTTGATGAATTACTTCAATATAGCTTTTATAATGAGATCACATAAGAATATTTAACTTTAACTAATCTTTGCATGGATAAAATGATTTTCAATATAACTATAACTATTACCAAGAACTTGAAGGTACGGCAATGGTCAACTGGGTATTATTCATGAGTAGATTTGGAAACAAAACCAGTCAAGAGTTCGAATATTTTCCAAGAGTATGGTTGGTACAGGTATGTGGATCATATTTTTGCGATTTTAGGAATGATAAGAATACATTCGAATTTGATATTTGCAGAAAAAATACTTCCACTAACGGATATATTCCTAACGACTCCGTTCATTGCGACCAACACAAATTGGTCAATTTTTATTTCTTAGTGCACAATATGGATATTTTTCCTCTCAGTAATGAAACACTTGACGATGAAAAGGAGAACATTAAGAATATAGCGAACTTTAATGGTTTCAATATTAACTTAATTAATAGACATACCTGTAAAAAAACATCCTTGATTCCACTTCTTTCATTATTCAGGATAAAAATACAAAACATACTTCAATACAATGTAATCATCAGTATACTAGAGGACTCCAAAGATCCAAAATTAATATACCAGACCCAGTTTAACATTAAGAAATTATTGGGTTGCCCAAAGGACAAGATGGAAACATTGGAAAAAGTCAAATTGTATATGAAATTCGTTGAATGGACTGTAACCATAAATATGTTGGGCAAACTAGATTTAAAGAACACAAATCTCATTTAAAGCATGTTTTTAAAAATAGTCATAGAATAACAATTAACAGCTTAAAATCAGTTTATATATCTGATATAGCGTTTGTTAGAAGCTACGAAAATATGCAAATTATTAAAATTATGAATAGTTAAAATCAAGATAGAGGGCCTTCTCATATAGTCCATTGACTAGTTAGTCCACATTGCAGAGAAACTTCCTCAAATAAACTATGCAATGATTTTTATCATCTTTGATAAATGTGTCCCACAAATTAAATTATTTAAACGATCACTGATCTCTATAAATTTGGATCTTTTTGGGCAATCAAAAAGTGCTACACCAAATATCCTTAATCTAGTGATTTACAAATAAGAGACTGGTAAACGCATTTGCATCATCTTTTCAAAGTGTGTACTTATCCAAGACTCATACCTGTGAATTCAACCTACACCTTACAATAAATCTCGCTTACTGGACTCGCTTGATAAGCTGAAACCGAAAGTTGTACAGGACTGTCTGTTTTTCTTGTCCGATACTGCAGATTTTCAACTAGTTATTTATTAATCTTGTCTTTTTTATGTGTTTGAAGTGTCTTTCTGAATTACTAAAAAACTTAGATTAACACTCATGTTCAAAAATGATACAAAATCTCCTGTTGAGAAACATCGGCCAAATTCCTTGCTGAGTGTTTTTGTTCGGATGTTTGAAGTTGCATTATATACAAGAATATATTCAGAAGTGATAAGAAAAATCTCAGTGCACCAACATGGATTTTCTCTTCGCTAAGTACTAACACTAACCTAATTTGCTTGATTCAATTTATGTTCCACACTTTAAACTTACCGTCAAGTAGATGTGGTGAATATGATTCTTGAGATGTTGTTAATAAACTCTATCATTCAATTCTTCTGGAAAGCTTCCTGATTTTGTATTATCGTGTGTGTCATTTAATTCAATCTTTAAAGCAATCTACATGTGGTTAGGGGTTCGCGAGACTGAGACCGAGACCTGGCAAGTCTCGGTCTTGGTCTCGAAGAAAAAAATTAGTCTCGGTCTCGAAGCTCGAGACCGAGACCGGTCTCGGTCTTGTCTCGGTTTGGTCTCGGTTTGAGCAAATAAAAAGTAATTAAATAATTTACTGTTTTATTTCGTTAATAACACAAACGTTACTTCGGAATGTTAAGTTAAATGAAACATCTAATAAGTATCTTTTGTGTATCAGTTCTTGGTGTAGATGTGATATTAGGGATAAACTTCTTAAATAATTTTACATTTTTTTGTTTGCAACAGTTGTTTGGATAATAATAGTTAACTTAAATAGGTACCTAATAATATTTTAATATATTTCATGTTAGTTTCTAAATTGTTGTTTTGATATAAAAATGCTTACCTCTAATGTAGGTAGTGATAGGGATTTTTAAGTATGTACACATAAAAACTAGGTACCGATTTATGTCAATTTTATTGTCAAAGTCAACGCTTTTTCTTCTTATTTTTTACATTTCTTATCAGTTGTAGCGTAGCCATACAAAGTGATGTAATTTTCAAACATTCTGTATTATATGGAAACATTTATTTTGAAAACTTAAAATTTAACGGTATACAGGGTGTCGCGAAATTAGTGGACGAAACATCAACCATGTATTTATCGGTCAAAAATAACTAAAATTTTTCTTATAAATATATCCGGAAGGGAGCTAGAGGCTCTTAAAAATGGGCTTCTGAATATGGTTTTCTTTAATTATTTCCGAAACGGTGTAAAATAGAGTTTTAAAATTTTGGGATTCTACTAACTTTAATATTCTGAATTTAAAAATGGAATTAAAAATAAAAAAATTTAGTCAGGTGCGAACATTTTAGGGGGTGAATCTAAAAATTTTTTGGGCTAACTTTTTATATATTTTTTCTACAATTTTTGAAAATTTGATTTTTTTTCGCAAAAAAGTGCCTCTTAGTTTGCTTCGCTAGGACGCAGCGTTTTTGAGAAAAACGGATTTTAAAGTATACTGACTGCCAAAAACGGGTGTAAAATGAAGGTTATAATTTTTGATATTCTCCAAAAATTCCTGTTGAAGTTACAAAACTTCATATTATTATAAAATAGTAGAAACACTTGTTCCAGAAAAACGTTATGACAGATTTTCAAAATTTGATAAACTATAGCATTCAATTTACACCCGTTTTTGGCAGTCGGAATACATTTATAATCCGTTTTTCTCAAAACCCTGCGTCCTAATGATACGAAATAAGAGGCACTTTTTTACCCAAAAAAAAAAAAAATAAAATTTTCAAAACTTGTAAAGAAAATAAAAAAATAGCTCACAAAAAAGTTAACGTTAATTTTTTATATTCACTCCCAAAATGTTAAGCACCTGACCTGACTAAAATTTTCTATTTCTTATTCCATTTCCGAATTCTAAATATTAAACTTAGTGTACTTAGGGGAATTCCAAAATTTTAAAACTCTATTTTACACAATTTTGGAAATAATTAGAAAAAAAACATCTTTAGGTGCCCACCTTTAAGAGGCCCTAGCTCCCGTAGGGGGCGTTTCCCGATATATGTTTATAGAAAAAATTTAAGGTATTTTTGACCAATAACTACAGGGCTAATGCTTCGTCCACTAATTTCGTGACACTCTGTATAGGTATACGGTACATACTGTATAAGTGGATATGGTCAAAGGTGGCCATTCATCTTTTAATATACTAATCTGACACAGTTGTACCAGAAGCAGATATCCAGTTGTTTTAATGGATACGCGATGTTTTATTACCTTGTAGATATTACGAAAAATGTGAAAACTCATAGCTGTTTATTGCTTGGAAATGGCTCAAAATAAGTTATCTACATAATTACATATTATGTACATAACAGTATAACATTTCTTCTAGAATCTTAAAAAGAAACAGCCCAATTTAAAATAAACAAGCGTTAGACCCGGATTTGCACGATTTTTCAATTTTTTGGTTGATTGGACCCCGTTGGCATAAATTGCCAATAACATACATAAAAATTTGATTTTTTCAGAAAAATAAGTTTTGAAAATTCAACAAATAAAAATATTTTTCGAGACCGAGACCGAGAGTCTCGGTCTTGGTCTCGGTCTCGATAGGTAAGTCTCGGTCTCGATTCTAATTTCCAGGTCTCGGTCTCGTTTTCGAGACCGCGACCGAGACAAGACCGAGACCGAGACCATAGTCTCGCGAACCCCTACATGTGGTTCATAGAGGTTACCGGTACAACGAGTTCATTGCTACCATTGGCACCACTGTTATTGGGCTTTTTAGTTCGCAAAGTTTTCTGTTGGAGAGATGGATTTAAAGGCTAGGGACCGTCTAATGCGAGGTATTCTCACAAAGTTGAGCCTTGTGGAAGAACACGAACTCCGTCATTTAATTTTGTTACATTTGGGAGACAGCAATTTACGCTAGATTAAAAAAGTTTAAACAAATATCACGTGTTGTATATTCTCTTTAAAAGTAATTTTTGCCAAAACTTTTGAGACATTACTTTATTGAGATAAATTCAGTTGCCTGGTGATTGCAGACTGCTAGAAAATCTTGATTGAGACAGTCAATGGTGTACAGATAACGAAATGACAAAGTGACTATCAAGTAAATGTAAAGGAGACGGAGGTATATATCGTTGTTGCCGGGTAGCCATACCACGGTGCTACGGGCAGTGGACGGATCTCGGTCATCTTTCGACTTTCATTCGTAGTCACATAGTCGGTACGATTTTGGAACTTTAAGCATGTGGGATTAGTCGCATTACAGTAATACGCAAAGATTAATTTGCCTCGAGTTTTCGATGTATTGAAATAAATTTTCAAAATCCCAACAGGATTATTGTCAATTTATTTGCGGTATGACGGATACAGGAAACTGGCATTCTCATAAATTCTAAATAAAAATATTATATAGCTAAATCTTTCAGCATTTAGGTTGGTATGTAGCAGGTGGCAACGATATTTGTTTCTCTTCAGAATATTTCTCACTGTTCTTGACTCAATGTCAAGTTCTTCGGCAATTCGGGAGATACAAGGAAAATTAATCACTTTTAAACTGCTAACAGCAGTCTTACGACGTTTCCGCTTTTCGTCCATTTGACGTACCGGGTGTTTCACTATAAATGGCCCCCACTTTAACTTTTTTAATTGACATTTTAGAAAAAAGGTTAAATACAAAAATTAAAGGGGTTGATGTGAAGTTTTTTGTGGCATAATACTGTTGTATACAACACGCGGGATTAACCAAAGTCCAAAGTTATATATTTTTTTAATGGAACACCCTATTTATTATAGGCTAAATCGAAAGAGCTTGCTTTTGTGATTCCAATTATATAGGGTTTGTTATATTTATTTTCATTATTTCGGTCAAAAACTCGAATCTTAATTAATACTCTAAGATGGCCATGAATGCTATGACGGATTTCATACATGCGTTTGTTTTGTTTGTAAAGCTATCATAACAAAAAATTTGTGCTCTAACGAGCATAGATAATATAAATAAATATAATTTTTTACTTATAATCGAATACCAACTTTAACAAGATGACACTACAAAAATATGTATGAACTAAAGAATATTAAAACTTCTAATCATAAATAACCGTATAAAAAAGTTTTCGAACATTAAACTTTGAAATAAAAAGTTGAATTTGTTTTTATTTCATTGAAATTCCTTCAGATGCTGAAAGTGACCACCACTCTCTTGAATGCATAGCCTATAGCCTTTTTAAATTTATCTAGAATTTTAACAATCCATGCGTTATATTTATTCTCTTAATTTGGTCACTTATGTCTTGTCTAATTTAATTAACGTGCTCGTTAATTTTTCGATATATATTATTTTTAAGATACCCTCATAGGAAGGTGTCCATAACCGTAAGATCTGGCCTATTTAACCCTATTAAAACTTCCAACCCAGGTCTCAAATCTGTCGTTTAAATAATGTGTGGCTAATCTAATTTTCTGACTTGTTGGAAGATGATATCTCTAAACTCATTAAGCGGAAGGGTATCAATGAAGTCTTCACTTTCATTTTGAAGGGCGTGAAGGTAAAATTCTCCGGTACGGTTAAATGTCCACCAAACAGTCCAGACCTTACGGTCCTGGACACCCTTCTACAGGGCTGTCTTAAAAATAGTATATATCTAAAAACTAACGAGAAGGTTAATTAAGTTAGTGTCGAAATTTATAAAATAAATATAAGGCATCTCGAGTGGATTGTTAAACCTCTAGATAACTTGAAAAAGGCTGTAGGCTAAGCATTCAAGAGAGCGGTGGTCATTTTCAGCATCTGTAGGAATTTCAATAAAATAAAAGCAAATTGAACTTTTTATTTCGTAGTTTAATGTTCGCAAACTTTCTAAAGAGATTTTTTTATACTGTTATTTATGGTCAAAAGATTTAATATTCTTTAGTTCATATATATTTGTATAGTGTCATCTTGCTAAAGTTGTTATTCGATTATAAGTAAAAAATTGTATTTATTTATATTATCTATGCTCGTTAGATCACAAATTTTTTGTTATGATAGCTTTACAAACAAAACAAACGCATGCATGAAATCCGTCATAGGATTCATGGCCACCTTAGAGTAATAATTAAGATTCGAGTTTTTGGGCGAAATAATGAAAATAAATATAGCAAACCCTATATATTTGGAATCACAAAAGCGAGCTCTGTCGATGTAGCCTATAATATAAAGGGTGTTCCATTTAAAAAAATATAACTTTGTTTAAGCCCGCATTTGCGGAACACCCTGTATACAACAGTGCTATGCCACAAAAAACTTCACATCATCCCCTTTAATTTTTGTATTTAACGTTTTTTTCCACAACGTCAATTGAGAAAGTTAAAGGGGGGTCCATTTATAGTGAAACACCCGGTACGTGCTGTTCCTCCCCTTTTTTACAGCTGCATATCCGAATTATTTACAGACCCACACTTTTCGAATTTATTCACCAGATACTTCAGCGGGAATAGGTCGGTTTTCAAAAGAAAATGCAAACCTGCCCACAATTTCATGTGTGATTTAAATGCGTTGCCTGCGAAGTGGGTTAGAGGAACTATGCAGTAAACAGCTCGCCAAAATTTTATTTTCGGCAACACAGAACCCGGCGTATTCCGTCTCTGCCCAACACACAAATGCATCTATCGGTTTATCAACGTTCACTTGCAAGGTATTTACCGCTCACAAAAATTCTCAATCTATACCTGTATTTCAAATAGACATATTACAATATAGAAAACGCATTTCTGTTACTTGTGGAAATCTTTAGAGGTTTAGGAATTAATTCATTTTGGTTTGTAGTCCATTTATTGCTAATATACAGCATATTCGCAAACCTTTGAACATGCTAGAATTTGTCAGTAGAATATGCAAAGTTTCTACCTATTTAGAAGCTGGACGGATGATCCTATAGTATTAATTTGTATGATCAAAACTTGAATATGGGCCAATAATATGAAATTCCTTTTACAAATAACTTATTAGTGCAACGAAATGTGTTCAGAGAAAATACTTGAATTATCTTATCTTAAAGTCCTCTGGGTCTTACCTACCTTGTGATAACATCAAAGATCAAAAACTAGTTCGTGCATGGAATATTGCAAAACGATTGCTCTTGTATCTAGTTTTGTAGGATGCGATTTTTTTTTTATATAAGAATGAACTTTGAAATATGTCTGACACTCAACGTTTAGGATTACAGTGGGTGAAAAAAATTTGCTCAAAATGCGCAATTTCCTGCGCAGAAATATGATATTTGTATACTTAGTACCAATCTAATGTTTTACAAGAAATTGAGGCATGCTTATAGGTAAAAGTATAGTGGAGCCATTTTCACGGTTCAATGGACTCCGCAAAAGAGCCTCTTCCAACCACTAGTTCATTAATCAGGTATACATGGCTTTTAAAGATTTGTCCTACAGTCCCTTCAAGGCTATTGCACTGTTACGTCATAATTTCTGACGTCAAAAGAAAAAAATCCGTACGTCTTAGATAGACTCGTACGTTATTTTTTACACTAGCCAAAAGATGTCTCTGTACCTGTTTTCTATTCCGGAGCACGTTCCGTTTTTATCAATTTTACATACTTATTTTCCGTTTTGCAAACTGCTACACTTTATTTCCTGGGAATTTTAATAATTATGAAAATTATTATACTCTCATAAATACCTACAATGCAATTTTCGCCATTACTAATTAAAGCGATCTGTTTCAACACCCTTAAAGACTAATTTTTGAACAGTGCTTAAAGAAATTTCCAAAGCATCTGCAACACGCTACA
This sequence comes from Pissodes strobi, assembly GCA_016904865.1. Lineage (NCBI taxonomy): Eukaryota > Metazoa > Arthropoda > Insecta > Coleoptera > Curculionidae > Pissodes > Pissodes strobi. Next base: position 212,359 of record MU182453.1, on the reverse strand, counting down.
ATGATAATAAAAACTATAGTAAACCACCATCTCAAATAATAAAAAAATACATGTTTTCTATAGATCATTTTTTAGTATTATCAAATAAATAAATATTACTTACATTGTGCACAGTGTTACAGTGTGCTTGCTCTGTCTCACTGAACCGGGGGGGCATCTCAAAACGATTTTTATTATCAATTATTAGCGTAAAACACAAACCAACTACTAACAAATCAATAAATGAATTAAATCTGTTTGATTATTTTCGTTTTGATATTTTGACATTGACGCCAATCGATGTCAATGATTCCAATTTGACGGACCAATTTAGTACATACGTTCATTGCATAAAGAAAGATGGAATAATATGACGTAACAGAGCAATAGCCTTGAACGGACTTTAGATATTCTAAGGGGCTAAGAAACATTAGATCCATGGTGAAGGGGAATACTTTCTTTGCCGTTTAGTTCCGCCTCCCAACCGATAAAAAAATCGATAGCTACTCAACATAGACTAAATATTGAAATCAGTGACACAAGAATATTTGTTTTTAACCTTAGTGCCTAACAGAATTTGCTTAAAAACACGCTTATAACGGAAATACTTTGAAATCTTTTTTATTGTGTTATCGTTTAGAGCGTTTTTAAATGGCGCATTTATTGCTTATTCTAACGTTTTGTTAATTTTTAGAAATTGCTGACCACGTCTTACCAAGACATAGATTTATGTCAGCTTATGAGCAAAAAATCGAGCCCCCAGACCGTAAATGGCAATATCTTTTGTTTGCTGCTGAACCTTATGAGACAATAGCTTTTAAGGTAAGAATTTACTATAAATCATATGTTATATGCTAGTCGTGCGAAAAATATGATTACTTTCTTCTTAGTATTTCATCATATTTAATATCGTTAATATTATTCAATATACTAAGTTATAAAAAATAACGTCTAGCTTGCCAATGGTTCTGATAGAGCTCCAGCTTTTTTAAAAGTACATGGAAGTTTTGAAGCTCTTAATAGTGGTCAAAGAATGTTAGGTGATTTATAGATAGAAAGTTGTAAAATTTTGATATTACATATTGACAATAAAATTACTGTTTTAAGTTATTACATTATCATTAAAATTGTTGTTTCGATAAACTTTTATGATGTAGCTGTTTGCTTTCTTAGCAGAAGATGGAAACGCTGCCATTTGGAGGGTAAGAACGTTAGCCGATATAACATTGGGAGCATTGGCAATGTAATTTTATTATTTATATTATATATTTATATTTTTATTATGGTCTTTTATATTGTGATTACAATTGAAACAATTTGATTGTGTATTATTTGCAGTTTTAAATAATTGTTTTCGTGTTTTTACTACATTATCAGAAATAATTTCAGTGATAAAATGTTGGACCGATAGCCACAATGTACGATGAAGGCGGGTTCCAGAGGCATGTATGTTTTATATCTGATTGTAGACTTCGCATTTTATACAAAGTATGTTAAGTTTTTTTCTTTGTCGTGGAAAGAAATGATCATAATAGATTTTTACGACGCTTATAAAGGCTATTTGTTGTTCTAGATTATGGCAACACAATAATTATTATATTAAGTGTATTTCTTCTTCTCTTAGTGGCATAACTGGAAACGTAAATCATGCTTAGATTCCGAGTGGAAATACGAGAACGGTATGCCAGCATTAATAATAACTTATTATGTTATCTGTCCACACCTGTATCCAAGTCTCGCCATATTTGCGATACACTTTGCCCACGCACCTGCTGTGGCATTTGTGATGGTCTCAAGATTTTCAAATCTAAATGTTTGTTTTATTTTGGTACATATTAGTTCGACGGGTGTAAGTTCGCAAAAGTAGAGCGGTACACGCAGCCAGTAAATGATGATAAAAATGATAAAAAGATGACCGACATTGATAAGCCAGAAAAAAATCCAGCAATTTAAAAAAGTTTTATTAATAATCGGTAGTTACGTGATATCGTTATAAAAAAACGAGTCGTTAGTGTAGCAAAGTGTAAAAAGTGCAGTATGCATTTCATCCAGCTTGCATAGAAGAAACAGCTGAGCAGAAAAGCGATGAATGTATCGGCGAAGCATTCAAGGTTAGAAAAGAAAGTGTAAATTCAACAAACGAAAATGTTCCAGAAGTAGTACTGATAAAAATACTGGTGAAAGTATTACGAAGTAAGAATCCGATTCTTAAAGTGAACGCCAACGCCTGAGGGAAAAGATAAATTTCCTTGGGGAAAAATTGAGAAGGTACAAATACGAAAATGCAAAAGTTGACCATTTCGACAAAGATGATACCGAGTAAGAAAGCGACTCCCAGTGCGGTTATCAATAGACAAATCGCACCGTGGATATCCTAGAAGTATCGACACTGACCGAGTAAGAAAGCGACTCGCAGTGCGGTTATCGATAGACAAATCGCACCTTGGATATCCTAGAAGTGAGCAAGTATCGACACTGATAGCGAGACAGTATCGAATGCCGAGGTCGACAAATTTCCTGCTGTTGTCGATTCGCCGCCCAGCCCTGACTTTGGCAATGATGAAAGGAAAATAATTGGATAGAGGTTAGATATCAAAATAGACGACCTGTAATAAAGCGATAATCGACAAAATACGTCGACCTGAGCGACTTGGAGGTAGGCATGACACCATATCTACCCTTAAACCAGCGAATAGAGATCTTTTTTGTTTCTGTCTGGGGCAATCAGTGATATATTTAAGTCTTCTCAAAGAATATTACTTAAAATTGACTACACCTGCCAGAAAATGAGAAATAAAAAATGTCCCAGATTTTTGATCGAAAGAGATTATCACAACCCATATTCTGAATCATCCGCGCCAGAATATGATTAAACTAAGGAATGAGAGCAAAGACCGTTCGTTAAGTTATAATTATAATTTAGTCTCAGAATTAAAGTTTCATAAATTGAGGTGACCCATTGCGAATGTAATGTGTATTGTCTCTGTTTGAATGAGCATTGACTGTATAATGATGAGTTTTTGACTTTGTACTTGCAAGGTTTTAGGGCAGCTGTTGGTTTTCACTGGTCGGTTAAGAGTCACGGAGGAGTGACAATTTATCTACAAAAATTATATTTGGCTTGAGGATCTAACTACCTCAAGATTTCTAGAGAGAGTAACATGTGAGATGGCTTAGATCTTTCTGAGACATCCTTCCATCTCGTTAATAGCTGTATACATGTCAGGTTAATTTTTATGGGTTTTTACTAATGACCCTGATAGTCTTGATTTTTCAGTGAGTAGAGTTATAACATGTTCATTTTTATAACAATTATAGTAGAGCAAATGAACTTTGTTTTTACTTTAAACTTATGATCTTCACAAAAATTTAAATTTGCCTATAAAACTGAATGCAGCTATTGACAATGTCTTATCAACTTGGGAACTGATACATTCTCTTGTAGTTCACTTCATCTTCATAACCTGTCAGATTATGGAGAAATTATTTTCTCTTTTGTACAGAGAGTAAAACCTAAACCGCACAAATCTAGAATCAATTTTAAACCTGTTATTCGGGAGGCTATATTTACGCTTTATAACAGCTTAGAAGCTGAAATATGAATATAAACATTAATCTGATATATGAATATAAACATTAATCTGATATTAGGGTTCGGTTGTTAATGTATCTCATCATTGATTCTGTTCAGAGATGTTTTCCATTGAAGTCAAGAATGTTGAATGAATATGACCACTCTGTTCAAATAAACGAGTTCACAGATCATCTAAGAAAAAATCGTGAATGGCTACCCGCTCTGCGCTATTAATAAACAAAATTCCATTTTGTTGCCGACTGTGATTGATTATAAAAACAGGTACAGAATAAGGGCCATCGAAATAAGAAAAACAGCTCTACTAACCTCTAGATTTCTATTTAACAAAAATTCACAGTCCTTCGCAAAGATGTCACCGGGGGGACATTGAAAATGAAGAATAAAAACGCAAAAATGTGATTTGTGTTGTAATTCAAATAGTTTTTAAAATCGTTTTTAGGTTAGTTTTGGTTAGTCGCCAAGACTCAGTTAATTTGGGTTAGTTTTATCTTAACATTTTTAATTTGTTCTGATACGTTTTAGCCCATTTTGCTGATTTTAGTTACTTTTGGTTAGTCATTCAATCAACTTTCGGTTACTTTCAGTTAGTTCCAATTTATTTTATTCACTTGAACTGATTCTGATACGTTATAACCAATTTAAATGTTTTTGGTTAATTTTAGTTAGTCGCCAAAATTTGGTTAATTTGGGTTAGTTTCAACTTATTTTAATATGTTTAACCTGTTCCGATATCTTTATCTCTTTTTGGTGCTTTTGGTTGAGTCATTTGATCCGGTTCCGATAAGTTATAATCCAATTTAATGTGTTTGGTTAGTTTTCGTTAGTCACCAAAATTCGGTTCGTTTTGGTTAGTGTTAACTTACTTTAATTTTTGTAACTTGTTCCGATACGTTTTAGCCCATTTTGGTCCTTTGGTTAGTTTTGGTTCGTCGTTCAATCAACTTTCGGTTAGTTTCAGTTAATTCCCATTTATTTTAGTCATTTGAACCGATTCCGATACGTTATAATCAAATTTAAGTTTAAATAAACAAACTAACACGATCTCTCATGCCTATGACGTCATGTGGTAAATGTAGCATGCACTATTTCACGATTTGAGGCCCTATACTAGTAGTCCAATAACGGGGTAATTTAACCTGGAAGCAAATCAGGTAGAAGGTTTTATTTTTTTTTAATCTTGTATATATGGTCGAAAGTATGTAGAAACCAAGTTTTTGACCTCCTGCACCCTTGGAGCAACTAACTGTAACCATAAAACCTCAAAATGTTGGCACTTTTTCCGGATTTTCAGCTATAACTGCTTTTCTCTATGTCCTAGCAAAAACTATCCTATATAAAATTTGTTGTTAGTTCCTGCATTTCTGCAATCCTATTTGCCATAAAGGTAATCTATTCGGAGCACCCCTAAGCCAACACAAAACAATGCTAGGGTCCGTCCACAAATAAACATTGTTAATATTTATTCTGATAATTGATAATACCCGATGAACCATTCGAGAAAGTAGCAAGCTCCACACAATTCAAGTCTTGGGAAGCTTATGGTTTTAATAGGAGCTATACGTGATTTTGAGCAAAGAAAATTACAGGCGACTGAGTTGTCAGCATAAATCGCTGTCATATAAAAACATACCCCGTAAGCTGCCATTGACGCGTCAGAAAACCATGTATTTGTATGACAACAATTTCTTTAGAATCAAGAACCCACCTAGGAATTTGTAAATCGCACAAATAATGTAAATTACTTGAAAACAGTTTCCGTTTTTCTAACAATGCAACTGGTAACTCGTCTCAGGATATTTTACTAACCCAAATTTCTTGCATTAATATCCTTGCAATCACTATGACCGGACCCACATATCCCATAGGATCAAACATTTGTGATATTTTTGATGCCAGCTTTTTAGTTATTTTTAAATCATCTATCTCAAAGTCAGGAACTGAAATCTTAAATGAATCATGAATTGGATGCCAGACAACTCCCAAAACCTTTCCATTTTCATTATAAACGTTATGTTAGTTGAATAGTTAATCATTTGATAACCACTTCTGTAAGGAGAATCCTCCTGAGTGTTAAATTGTTTTTTTAGTTCAATTACCTCATCTTTAGAATTTGTCCCACAAAGAACATCATCCACATAACACTGATTTAAGATGGCATCTGATGCCAATGGAAAGTTAAGGCATTCATCTGTTGCCAATTTGTTTAATCAACGTGTAGCTAAAAATGATGCAGCTTTTGTTCCATATGTGACCGTTTGAAATTCAATAATTTTTATAGGCATATTTGAGTTTTCCCGCCACAAGATATTTTGTAAAAACAATTGTGGATTCATTTTATCGTCCCATATATTTTTTGAATATCTGTTACCAACACAAACTTATACATACGAAACCTCGTTAAACTATCGAACAATTCTGACTGAACCGTGAACCCTTTATGTAGTATTTATGTCATTCAAAGACAACCATGTGGAGGTTTTACTCGATGCGTCAAATACAAGGCGTTGTTTGGTGGATGTAGATTCTTCCCTTATCACACCATGATGTTCTAAAAATATTCTTTTTTTGCAATTCATCTGAATTGCACTCAATATACTTGCCATGATGTAGCTCAACATACTCATCTATAAAGATTTTATAATAATTAAAAAGTTTAGTTAAACTTTGCCTCTGAAAATTGAAACCTTTTATAAGTTATATAAAAAGAATATCCTAATTTCAAGTAATTGCAATTGTTTTTCATGGGCAAATCTACCTGAAAAACAAATTTTCCAATCGTTTGCATGAATCTAAAAACAACTTCTCACATAATTTGTCATCACTGGATAAGAACCTTTATTAGTAAACTCCTCTAATTGTGAAAATTTTGGAATTGATTCATTGACATCAACCAATTCTGCCTGTCCAAATAAATCAACACTCATACAAAACTCATATTGCACACTGTCTCTTTACAATGGGAATTTATTGGGGCTGTTCCACATACCAACCATTCTAATTGGGAATTATGTAGAATTGGGAACCCTGGAAGAATTGGTTGAAAATATAAATCTGCCGAGGTTAACATATCAATATCCCCCCGTTTATAATAAAAAGGATAAGGCTGATTTGTGAACCAGAGTCCAACAAAGCTCTTGTACCCTATGCCCATCCTTAGAGATTAAATTTATCCTAGCTGTAGCAAGTCAAACTAGAGAATTTGAAGTTTTTGAGCAGTACATAATTGTTTCTCACCTTCATCTTTCTCTTTTGAAATACCCAAATTTACCCCATGAGATATGCCTATGAAATTATCTTGATTTGTACTCAACATTGCATTACCCTGACCCTGATGAGAGTCTTTATTAACCGCATTATGACTAACCTGAGGACTATTGTCTTTATAGTGTGATTGGTCATCCCTCCCGTTATTTTGTTGACCACCCTTATTAACATTACTTAGCATATCATCATGTAACAATGTATGGTGTTTTCTCTTACAAGTTTGTCACCCCTCTTATTTGACATTGAACCACCCCGTGGGTTTTCCCCCAACAGTTATAACATAAACGATTAACCTTGACAAACTGTCTTTTAGACAGATTGATTAATTAACACTTATAAATGCTATGATTGTCCCTATTATAAAAATTACACTTTGTTTTTATTCCAAATGTAAAGGATCTTGTTGAGTCAAGTATGCATTTTTGAAATGTTTATCTCCTAACCTGTTCCTTGACCATAATTGTCACAACCCTTTGAATTTTCAACTTCAATATTCTCTAATGCTACACAACGATTTTCTAAAAATATAAGAAAATCATCAAGAGTTGGCAACACTGCTTGCGCTCCTGAAACCCTTTGCCCTATACTTTTCTCCAATTCGTATGCTTTATGTGTCTGATAATTCAACTTTTGCGCAAACAGAAAAACCACTAAAACGTCCCACTCTTTAACATGCAGTTTTAGTGCTTTTAAAGAATGAACATGCTGTTTAATATGTGTAAGAAATGCCCTTGGGATGGCAGGTGTATAGAACATGCCCTTTAGATGTGAATTAATAACCGCTAATTTATTTTGGTATCTATTTTCAAGTAGATCTAAAGGTTCCTTATAATCATCATTGGTCATTGGTAAATTGTTAATTCAATTCAATGCGTCACTCGCTAATGAACCCTTTAAGCAATGCAATTTTTGCACATTGTCTAAATGTGAGTGGCCATCGATTACTGTCAAAAATAAGTCTATAAAAGTTTGCTAGTCTTCAAATTTTTCCGAAAAGGTGGAATAATTAGACTTGGCAACCTTGCGCAATATTTATAAACTAAACCTTAAAAAAATGCTAACTATTTTCATCAGAGTGGCACTACAAACTATATTAACTAAATACTAAGTAATACATTTAGACATCAACAATTTTAATAATAAATATAAATAAGTATTTCCCTACTTATAACAAGTTAGATTATTAAAATTATTTTCATCAACACTTAATGCAAGTTTTCATATACTGAGCAACAAATTCTTATTTTTTTCTCACTAAAATAAAATAAGAAACCAATTCAAAAGTTCAAAGTTCAAATCCAAATCAATTACTATTCTTGAAATTTGTTTGCAACAGTAAATCAAAAAGATCTGACCTTGATCACCGAAGCTATAATAGTTTTCTTCTTTTTCTTCCTTTAATCCTTTAATTTATGCGGCTCGACTTTGGACCAAAATGTTGGAACAACGAAGTTATAGAAGTATACTATTGCTTTTTGCAGCAGTGATCTTTGCTAGAATTTAAAGAAAATATCAATAATATTAGTGTCACCAATAATTTTGTTTTAAAAAACCTGGAAAGCTGCTGAGTTTGATAATTCATTCTTGGTGGAAGCTTGTAATAGCAAATAGCATCTTTCTTTTAGTGGTTATTAGATGGGTTATGAGTTCAATGAGGTTCAATTAGGTTTTACTTAATAACTATCTATTTTCAGGGACAAAAAATCTGAGCGAAATCGTATGGCCCGGGAACATAGCTAATAAAATATAGATCTAAAAATTGAAGAGAATACTCGGCATATAAACATTTATTGTTGTGAACCATTTTTGTTTTTTGTTTTGAATTTCACGTAGCTTAACTCAAAAGCAGAGCAGTTATATTATCCTATTTTGCATTTTAGGTGCCGAGTAGAGAAGTTGAAAAGACCGACACTAAGTTTTGGACCCACTGGAATAAAGATACTAAACAATTTTTCCTACAGTTTGCATTTAAGGCGGAGAGTAAAAAGCAACCGTCAATTATTTCCCGACCGCCTATGATGGGAGGAGTTCCACCACCGCCTCCGATGTTACCGGTACCACCGCCTCCAAGACCGCCAATGTTTAATCCTATGCCACCACCTCCGCCCATGATGCGTGCCGTTATGCCTGTGCCGCCCCCCCACTAATTGATGGTTAAATTATGGTATTTTAAAGTTATTTATTTTTTTTTGTTCTTTTTCCATATAAATACATAATAAATAAATAAATAAAATACTTATTCAAAATTTGTTTTAGTTAATTCAATTATTGCAATGGGGCACATGGGAAAACGTTACTTTAAACCCCGCTTTTTCGCAATACCTTTTGCTAAAAAGGTTACCTAAATGACCTGTTGGTGACCTATTAAGTCTTAATAAATTTTAAATCTCTCATGATTATGGCAACCTTTGACATCGATCGAATATTGCTGTGATGTTGATTTTTTATTGGTTATAAACTTGTATTTGATGACACCTGTCTGAATCTCAATAAAGTACAGGTAGTAGTAGTAAATGTCTAATAATCAATTTATACAAATGATGTTTATTTGTTTTTTTATTTAATATAGCACGTTCATGAAATGCTTGAAGAGGTTCACAGAAATAGTGTAATTGGCGAATTTTGAAGATATATTTAGACCATTACATTGGGATCTACAGAGGTAACAGATATTGTACATACTATTATGGAATATAAGCTGATTCTAGTTAAATCCAATACTCTCAATTCGATTTTACATGTCCAAACCCAAGGTACCCTTAAATGACGTCTAACATTTCTAAGAATAAATTTGGATTGCCGACTTTGCTAGAAACAACTCATGGATTATAAATGCTATAAATTAAACAAAGCCTACTTTACTTTACTATCACTGGGGCAAACTGTGGGTAGACAAAACGTATGGCCAGTGGCGACTCGTGGTCAATAGAACAAAACTATTTAGCCCAGGGGAACGATCTCGGCAAAGTCAAATATTCACCCCCGCGCATCTGCTGTTTCATCAAAATGAGTTTTAACGGAATATTAGGTATTCTATTGCCGTATATTTTTGAAAAAATTAATTCACCCATGGTCGCCCTTAAGTAAGTTTTAATAAATTTCAATCCAGATAATTTGCTATAATCACTGGCGTTGTGTACCGGGTGGCCCGTTTAAGAGGGGCCTTACCTTATCTCTAAAACTACGGGGGTTGGAAAAAACAGAATATCTTTATATTTTTTGTATTGTTTAATCGTCACTTTTTTATATACAGGATGGTCAAAGAAAGTTTCACTTTTTTAAATGATACGCTCTATATTTTATTACATTTTTGGATTCTACTTAAAATTCTAAGTATATTTGATGTATGATGTTATACCTCTAAAGTTAGTAGTTTCACAGCTATAAACAGTTGAAAATCGGTACTTTGGCTAATTTTAGTGATGCCCACGATATTCTCGTTTGCGAGAATCTCGTCTCGTCTCGTTTCGCTTTCGAGACGAGACGATACTTTAAATTTTCCTTGCGAGACAAGACGAGACTCTCAAAAAGTCTCGTCTCAAATCTCGCACGAGAGTCTCGCAAAATTCTCGAAGTATCGCAGATAAAAATGTCAAATATATAATTAATTATTCTAATTATCGCGAATGTTATTGGAGCTTTACGAGTTATGTGCTCTAATTAAGCTTTCCGAGTTATGTGTTCTAATTAATATTTATTTTAAAATTGCAAGGGCGTAATAATTTTGGTTATCGCAATAAGATATGTTACGACTACGATAGATGATATCAGAATTGAAGAAAACCAGCCTCGAGAAATTTTAAAATATTTTAAAAATTTATTCCTCAAAATTTGAAGGTGAAAAATCAAAAAAAGACAGAGACACTGAAAAGTTCAGAACCTGATCATGACAAAAACACTTTAAGCTCAGATTTTGAAATTTATTTTGCTGCTCTCTATCAAGTGGCGTCATCATCATCGCCTAGCGAAGGAGTGATGGAGGAGTTTCAACACTATATTTCCTTGCCACGATGTGGCAAGACAACAAATATACTACAATGGTAAAAGGATCATGATTCTCAGTTTCCTGTCTTGAGTGCGATGAGGAGGGATTTTCTCAGCATCCAAGCCACATCTGTACCGACAGAAGGCTGTTTTCCCGGGCTTCTTTCACCATAAGAAAACATCGGAACCGGCTGAATAATACATCAGCTAGATGCCCTTTATGTTTAAATGACTGGATTTAAAATAAAAATATTGTTCAATAAGTTGACCAAGTTACATGATTATATACTTTTCATGAATCCACCCAAACACCTCAGTTCTGTAAGTTGGGGAAAAATCTATCTCATTTTTACTCTTACTTACCATACGCCAATGATAAATAAAATTGTATATGATGACAATTTATTCATTTTCCCATTTCCCAACATACAATAATTATTACCAACGAATTTTGAGAAAAAAATCGCATTTTTAATATCTGAGATATTAGGGAGGATACATGAAACGTGACACACACTACATAATATATTTTCGTATTTTTCTCTCTATTTTGTTTTTGTTCGTCGAAATGAAAATTAGAACTGGTTTTATTATTTATTATTTGTATTTCATGTATCTATGATCGATTTTCGTTTTTTTTCCCTATTTTTGTTGCCTTGTTAGATTATTGTGTTTTTGTTCATTACAATAAAAATTTCAACTGATTTTATTTGTGTATTTCATTTACACAGGAAACATGAACATTTTGCGAGACATGAGACGAGACGAGACTTTTAGTCCGAGACGAGACGAGACTTTCCACTTTTCTTGCGAGACAAGACGAGATTTTTCAAAGTCTCGTCTCGTCTTGTCTCGTAGGCATCACTAGCTAATTTTCACCTTGGTAGCAGGAATATCATTAAAGATGGAGTAAAATGAATTCCACATTCCTATCTTAACTTTCCAAGAGCTACCTGATGGTACCTACCGAGGTACCAGATTTGGTACCCATGGTATCGCCTGCCAGTTAGTACCGTCAGATAGCTCTTGAAAAGTTAAGATAGGAATGTGAAAATAGTTTTACTCCATATCTAATGGTCTTCTGGCTACCGAGATGAAAAGTAGCCAAAGTACCGATTTTCAACTGTTTATAGCTGTGAAACTACTAACTCTAGAGGTATAACATCATACATCAAATATGCTTAGAATTTTAAGTAGAATCCAAAAATGTAATAAAATATAGGGTGTTTCATTTAAAAAAAATTAACTTCCTTTGACCATTCTGTATATAAAAAGTGACGATTAAAACAATACAAAACAATAAAGATCATTTTACTAGGAATAACTTTCATATTTAATTTTTTTTTCCAACCCCCGGAGTTTTCGAGATAAGGTATTACAATATATTATGTAGAATCTTAAATATTTCAAAATTAGTTTGGAGAGCTGGACGTGATTTTTGTTGCTTGAAAATTTAAAACTAATTTAATGTCCATTACCTTTCTTAAAATATTGCTATTTAATTTAATTTCCCTTTGGACTAAAACGTCTTAATCCTTTCCTGCATCTGCTGCTGGGTAAATGTAAAATGATGAATAGGGTGAACTCTACTGAGTCATTAAATTATTGCAATCTGTAGGCGGAACATAAACGTGCTTGTTAGTTATGCTTTGCTATAACGAAAAAGTATATAGAAAGCATAAATTACTGTCCAGCAAGAACCAACGGGAAGGTGAGAGATATCTTGCCCGGGGGGAATTTAGATAAATTGGGAAGAGAAATAATTTACTATTAAAAATTCAATAAAATACATTCCGTAAAAATTTGCGCCTTTATCTTTCTTAAAATATTGCTATTTAATTTTATTTTCCATTGGACTAAAGCGTCTTAATGTTTTCCTGCATCTGCTGCTGTGTAAATGTAAAATGAGGAATAGGGTCAACTCTACTGAGTCATTAAATTATTGCACTTGTAGGCGGCACATAACAGTGCTTGTTAGTTATGCTTTGCTATAACGAAAAAGTATATAGAAAGTATATGTTACTGTCCAGCAAAAACCAACGGGTAGGGAATTTAGTTAAATTAGGAAGAGAAATAATTTATTATTAAAAAATTCATTAAAAGACATTCTGTAAACATTTGCGCCTTTGGGGGTTATTTTGCACCAATTCTGCAAAATTATTTGGCAAAGTTGCACACTGTTAGCTTTCCTAATACAGCCAAATGTTTGTCGCCAATCTTTAGGGTAATGTAAATGCTCCCCACTTTACACGCTTGTCCTTCGCCTTGAGCGCCAGTCGGCTTTAAGCACTGCCACAAAACACGCGTTTCGCTACAGAAACTGATTCTGAAAGATTGCAACAAATCGCGAAGACTGCTAGAGAAATCATTATTAGACATAGTTTAGAGTGCTTCGGTACTGGTAGGGCAAATAGTTACCAAAAAGGTAAGACAAATGAAGTAACAATCAATTTAAAAATATAAAATATTGTGAACCACGACAACTTTACTCGGCTTTTGGGTTTATTTTGCACCGGTGCCGGTGGCGTGAAGTTACCCCTTAGTAATTTTGAAGTGAAACTTCTTAACGCGCGCCGGGAGTAAAATTTGAAGGTCGCGACACACGGCGGCGTGACACGAGCTGGCGGAACGAAAACTGGCCGCAACACACGAGCTGGCGGAACGAAAAATATGAGGTTTATTTATTGTGATATCTTTGTTAGTTTACAAGCAAAAAATATGGGATTTGCTCTATTACCTTGTCAAGATATAAGCAAAACTTTTATGAAGAATATATATTTTTTCATTTAGGCCTTCACTTTTTGTTAATTGAGTGCTATATTTAAAAAAACTACTTTTTAACCAAATCCGTTGATATGTATAAGGCTAGGGGCGTTAAAGTTTTTATGATATCTTTGTTAGTTTACAAGCAGAAAATATGGGATTTGCTCTATGACCTTATCAAGACATAAGCGAAACTTTTACGAAGAATATTTTTTTTCATTTAGGCCTTCGCTTTTTGTTAATTGAGTGGTATATTTAAAAAAACTACTTTTTAACCAAATCCGTTACGATATGTATAAAGCTAGGGCGTTTAAGTTTAAGAAGCTTCACTTCAGATATGCGCACATAGTGCACACGCTTTTTTATTTCATTGTGTTAGTCTTTTATTTAATAATTTGTATGCTAACTGTGAGATTCTTGTGTTGTAGGAGTTCAACCGGTGTTACGGATATACTTACAATGCCGTACTCATGTTCCGTGGTCGGTTGTCGTGGCAATTACAAAAATGGGCCGAAAGTACACGCATTTCGTTTTCCAACGGACGAAGCCATGTCCAATAAATGGGTAAAGGCTATTCACAGGGAAAATTTTGCTCCATCCAAATTCAGCAGGGTTTGTGAGTTACATTTTGCCAAAGAATATATAATAAATTGTTCCACAGCAACGGATTCAAAAACCGGCGACAGTATAACTGTAAGTTTAAAAATTCCTAGACTAAAACGAGATGCCGTGCCTACGATATTCCCTAACTGTCCTTCTTATTTATCTACGATTAAAAATAGCCAGACTGAGTTTGAAACTTATAAAAAAACATTTTCGAACAGCAATTTTGAAGAGTCTCTTGTTGTTTTTAACTCGTTTCAGCTACCAGAATAGTGGTTTAAAATCAGTGATCTGCAAAAAGTTACATTGTTTAAAGTAAAATATTCTCCTGGGCCTATTATAAGATATTCTGTAATAATAAATTCTGATTTAAATGTAGACACATTTTTGTATGGCTGCAAAATACAAGTACTCCAAAATGATATTAAACCTGATTTAAAAACACCTTTTATCTCTAATAATATAAATGAACTGGAAGATTTATTATTTAATATAGACAAAAAGTCGCAAAAAATTGAGCCTGAAAAACGCGATCAAAGTAAAAGTATTTCAAATCACATTTCGAACTTATTAGATTTTTTAGTGTCAAATATGTCAGATGAGAGGGAGGACGTTTTCCAAATAATTCTGCTTTAGCTTTTATATCTGAGCAACTAAAATTACATACATTAAGCAAAGCAAGATATCGTTATACAAATAATACTATGATTTTAGCCTCCATCCTTCAAACAATAAGTCCGCATGCTTATACACTACTCTCAATACTTGAGACATTTTGGTGTACTTATCTTACCTCATCCAGATACAGTAAAATCTGTTTCGAGCAAGGAAAATTTCGCCTAAACTTAAAACTAAATATTTTCTTAACCAGACATGATATCGATCTCTGGTTTTTAATGGTTAATAGATTTGTCCCTTTAGAAAAAATTTCCAATGTTGGATTTTTTTTAAACTGTCAAAATGTGTCAAAGAAGACGACGATTTTTGCTCCAATTTCAATTGCATGTAACTTCCATAATCATTTTTTAAAATTTTGTCGTTGTACATCAATTGAATTACTGCTCCATAGCAAAGAAAGCGGTCTGTTAAATTTTTGCTATCTGCTATATTTTAAGAGATACCGTTTTTTTTGTAAAACCTTGCTTTTTTCAACTCTTTGGTAGTTAGACCACACTGTGCGTTATATCGTGCAAACTTTGTAAGTGATAATTATACCTTGCGAGAAACTTGTTTATGTACAGTAATAAAATTGTACCTAAATTTTGTGATGTGCAGTGGCGTACTTATAATCACTTATATGTCTATACGGTTTATGAGTATCTCACAATTTTTCACGATTGTTTTATATTGGAAAGTACTCGCTCGTAAAATCAAACACATTAAAGTAACCCGTAATTATATTAGATCATTCGTAAATACTGGAATAGTTCTGCCATACATGGATGACTTAATTTTACCAGCAATGGACGAAAATGAAAATATTGAAAGGTGCTAGAAACAGCCAGTGATTATGGGCTGGAAATAAATATGAAAAAGTGTTAATTTTTGAAACGACGTATAGAATTTCTAGGATATGTTATAGAAGAAGGACACATATTCCCATCGACATATAAAACAGAAGCTGTTATGAAATTTCAACAACCGACGACGATTAAACAAGTACAAAGTTTTTTGGGGTTAACAGGGTACTTTCGTAAGTTTATATATACCTAACTATGCATTGATATCAAAACCCTTAACGGACTTGTTGAAAAAAGATATGAAATTTAAATTTCAACAAGCGGAACAAACCGCATTTTGTGAGCTAAAACGGATTCTGTCCGAGAAACCAGTATTAGCAATATTTCGTAGAAACGAGGGAGCTGATCTTGAACTCCACACCGATGCTAGTCAAGATGGTTATGCCGCTATTCTGATGCAAAAA
>MU182453.1:167533-181247 GCA_016904865.1 Pissodes strobi | reverse complement strand
ATATATATAATATTTTCCGTCATAGTAGAGCAAATCTACTTTCGTCAAGAAACTCGTGAAGGATCAAAATTGTAAAGCTCGGACCATTGTATCCTAATTAAAAATTTTTGTTTAAATATGTTTTTCTAAAAATTATACAATAATTTATTCTTTATTGTATGGACATTTTTTTGCCAATAGGATAGCCAATATAGTACCAGAATACCACGAATGTCCGAATTCACTTCTCCTCCTTGGCTTCTATCCTAATTTACTTACTCACAGATATGATTACATGTAATCGTTAGGTTTTTCATGTATTTTTTTAAGAAGCTATGAAGACTGTTTATTTATTTAAGAGGGTTCTAGTAATAAGTAAAAATATAAAGTGTTTTACAAATAATTTATTTCTAAATGTGGTAAATATACTAAAGCTAAATAGATATCACATACAATCTGTACCCTCGAAATAGAAACTATAACAATAAAACAATATGTATACAAGGAAATTATATTTGGTTTATTGATATACGTATATAGTATGTAATAAATCTAGAAATTGTATATTTAAATTGTTCTGATGTTTGCCCATTTGCGGGGTTTACATTTTTGTGATGTATTTTGATTTTCATTCATCATAATTGATGATCATAAGTTAATCCTAGAATGTATACTTTAGTCAACAAAGGCATCACCTTATTTCAATGAGCATTTTGTTCACAACGGCAAAAATATTTCTTGCAAAAGTACATTTCTTGTATCTTCCTTTAAAATATTACATTATTATAGGTGATGTTTTATATTTACTGGCATAATTTATGCCAATTAAGCACCTTTTAGTTTTGCATATCAATTAATTAGAAATACAGGAAACCAAATGACAGCAGTCAAGGAGCTCCATCAGTGAATTTATGAGCTCGACAAATGTGAAACTTTTATTCTTTTAAGAACAAATTCTAAATAATCTTCTGGCTGATACAATTTTTATACAGTAATGGACCGCTAAAAAGTCAAAACGAAAAATTATCTAACTGAAAAACGCTGCGGAGGAAACAAGTTTGTTCTGCAATAAGTGTCACGTGAGACTGATTTTGTGTTAAATCTGAACAAGCATAGCAATCCTCAAAAATCCAAGACTGTCCGTTTCAATCAGAATTTAGTCCGGTAGAAAGTTATACGATAAGTATATATCGTATTAATCTAGATCACAGTCGTATCTAGTAATTCAAATCAATGCTGTTGGCTTGAAATGGATAGAAGAACATTTTTATGCAATAAGAACCTTGATTCATTAAATCAACTTCCTCTTTGCTTAATTCTTAAATTAATTATTTTCTGTAAGAAAAAAAAATAAATTCTCAGTGATAACGAACATGAACAGGATTCAGTCTTAGTCTTTCATTGTCGGTTTGATTTTATAGAATCGGATTTTGATTTATTATGGAGTGTTTGACGAAGTTTGATGAAATGATATCCGTATTAGTGTATATGTAATAGTCCAAGCTTCTTTCGCAGTAAATATGCCTTTATCGTGAAAGTTACGTATCACATCAAACATAAATTAATAGTGGATTCTAGTGTCGGGTCGCCGAAAATTTGTATTGTTATAATTCTGCTATCATCTTGGCAAAATAGGGAGGACAAATGTTCTACAAACATAAAATCTAAAACTAGGTATCTATATTTTATGGTAATAAGATTTCCTGGCCAATAGTTTTCCATTGTTCACTTGTTATTTTCAAAAATGCTTAATTTTTGTTATATCAGCTACCAAAATTTTATTAATGACATTAAAACACGTTAGAGACGTGTATACTAATAAAATAGAGAAAGCAAATAATATTTATTGCTCTCGGTGAAATCTAAGGCTTATTATTTACTGTTTTCGTGTGATTTATCTAAATCTTTTAGTTTTAATAAAAGTCATAAGTAAAGCAATATTTACGTTAAAATTTGCTCTAAAAATATTTTAATAATTCCTACGTCACTGAATCGAAAATTAGATGTTCAAGAACTGTACGGACTTCTCTGCCAAAAAATATCTACAAAGAGAATCTTTTACATTTCTGACAAGTTGAATCTTGAGAACGAAACATATTCGGAAATTGCTAATATGTAGTTTGGCGAGATGAGTCGCCAAAGTATGTTACGTGCTCTGGTCGTCACTTAAATGAAGGCTCATTTATCAACAGAAATGACGCGACGCCTCCATTAAAGAGCCAGGGCACGTGCCATGGATATTCCATAGATATATGTATAAATGTGTGCCAGATTTGTACCTTTTTCTACATTATATAAATATCACTGATGAACCGGTGTTAATAAGATAGTATTATGTTGATTATACCTTAGAGTATATAGTTGAAAAAGAGGTAGTTGTTTTGCTATTCCACTGGCCCCATCATTAAAACGGGTCTGCGGGCGAAAAGAAGTGGGGGTAGCGTCTGCGGGCGACAAGCACCTCCCACTGTAGGCCGCGAGCTACAGTGGGAGGTGCTTGTCGCCCGCAGACGCTATCCCCACTTCTTTAGTTTCATTCATTGGACATGTTTTGTTTTATTTGGGGGGTTAGGGGGGTAGACATTGTTGGGGCCAGGGCTGCAGCATAATTATGAATGAAACGCGGAGTCTATCTTTATTATATAGTCTAAGGATTATACTCTTCTCAGGAAGCAAAGTGTAAAATTCGTTTTAATTTTTTTGTTCAAGAGCACATTTTACAGTTTCTTATCTCTAAAAAAAATCCCATTTTTAAAACTTGTTGGTTAACTAAATCGAATACACTAAAAGAAGAAGAAAATTATCTAGAAATCCCTCATTAATTATTACCTAAACTTTTTGTTACAATTCATAATATAATAAATAAATAACAATGTAAATTTTAAAAAACTACATGCACCATTACAAAAATAACTGGTTAGTACTGGTAGATTTATCACAATTTATTTACTGGGTAGCAATGGTATCAACGTGCAATGTGAGATTTTACAAGTCTTCCAATATACTCTAAAGCTAAGAACGTTTTGTTTGGTGATAATCTTTGTCTAAGTAAATAATAGAATCCTCCTCTAAATAAGAAATAAATAAGCACTAGAGCTGTAATATCCAACCAAATTATTGTATTCTCCATACCCATATCCTTCATGAAATATTCTAAATCAGTCCATATGCAGAATTCTTCTTGATCGGGACATTCCAATTTTTCTCTGTCAGTAAGCATGGTGTGTATGAGACCTTCAAGAGAGTAGCGTAGGTAACTAAAGTACATTGCGAACTTTATTAATGTTGGAATACTATCATAGCCACTTCCAAATCCATAGACTGCAAGTAACATGAAAGGGACTGCTAGGACAGGCCCAACAAACATAGAGTTCTGTAAAAGAAAACACTATTACATAACACAGTTTTAAAGCAAATACCTAATTTATGTCATAATTTATTACTTTCGTCCTTTAAAGCAGTTATATAAAAAAATAATTTAAGTCACTGTTTCAAACCTGTAAATATACTCAACCAGGGGTTTTTGGTTAAAATTATGTATGCTCAAAATAGTGTTTATGTATGACGCAATAATCTTATTAAAAAGCAAATAGTGAATAATGAATGTATGGACGATAATTCTCAATTGCATTTTGTTGCGGTGTGCGTTTAAAATCTTCAAGTAACATATTTGTAATTTATGACTACGTAACATTAATACATCAATCTCTTTCGGGAATGTCCCGACGATTTATAAGGTAAGATTTTCAACAATGACTCTATATGGAAAAACTTTTCAAAAATGCGGATTGCTGTATCACGTGCAACGTGCAACACGCTTCCGTATATTGAATCCCTTATACGGTAGACTAAGAGAATTATTGTTACTGTGCCATTTTCTAGGTCTATTATTTGCTATCTGCAATATCTTAAGCAAATAGTGAAAATTAGGGAAATATTTAATAAGTTGGGTGTGCGTTGTTTTTTTTTGAGCCTATACCTTTAATGTCATAGGTATTTGACCAGTAAATTTGATTCCATCTCAAATCTTGATGCATCTGGTGAGACACATTTATTTCCATGGTCTTACATACATAAGAGAGTTCAGAGGTATGTTAAAATATTGATTTCTTGCTAATTAAGGACTACATTTAAGAGTCCGCATACGCAAAAATTTAGTAGATATAAATTATTATGTGACGTTTAACAATCGGTAAAATTGATAGAAAATACCCCAACATGATTCACCAAATAGGTACATTTGGTTTATTTGACCGTTTGATTCGCCAAAGGACTCGCTGCCTTAGGATATCTTTTAAACGTTATTTCCACTCCAACTAGATTTGACAGCTTACCCCCACCACACGATAACAGTTTGAGATCACAACAGCCTCCCCTCCAGTCTCCAGTACGATTTTTTTTTTTTTTATGGCAGTGGCACACACACTAAAGGTAGATCCTATGGCGCTCGACGAGCGGTGTGTGTGCGAAGATGTTGATTGACACGGTTCTTGAATATTTGTAGGTTGTAATTAGTGGGAAACAGATGTCCTGGAATACACAGTGATGCAGTGCGCCAGACAAAGGAGTTCTGGTAAAGCGATGTTCTAGGTGTTTCTAGTTGTACAACGAACTGGTGCGCTCCTGCCGTCTGTCGGGACTGCCTGACAGGAGTTGCCAGGGGCGGGATTATGTGGGCCAAATCCTGGGAACATCTGCCGTGAAAGTATCTGTAAAACAGAGACATCTCGGCCACATGTCTGCGATGTTCCAGACTATCCAGATTCCGGGTCAACTCCGGATCGCCGACGAGACGCACAGCCCTCTTCTGAATGGAATCCAGCAGCTTTAGGGTATGCTTTGGTGCGGCACCCCAGATATGTGAGCAATATTCTAAGCACGGTCTTATTTGCGCTTTGTACAGCAAGAGCAACTGCTGCGGTGTATAGAGTTTTTTGTTGCGAAATAGCGCACCAAGCTTCTGGGAGGCTGATTTTGCGATGTTAGCAACATGGTCATGCCATGACATATTGCTGTTGACCACAGCAGCCCGATTGACGAGGATGAAGGAATGGTCGATCCTGCCATAATGATGTCAGGGCCCGCTGTATTGGCCCTCCTAGTAAACGTTGCTGCTTGGGTCTTTGCTGCATTGAGCTGGACCAAATTTCGGTCGCCCCAAGTTTGAACTTTCTCCAGGTCTTGATTAATTGCTGTAATCTGCTCCTGTCTGCGGTGATGAGTCTCAGTCGCTGGTAAGGGTTTTTCTGATCTAAAGTGGGAGACAAGGGTACTGTCATCTGCAAAACTGTAAACAGGATTATTCGTTTCGATCAGCAGGTCATTAATATAGATGAGGAACAGAGTTGCTGAAAGTATTGCGCCCTGAGGCACGCCCGCGTTGATGGTGAATGTGTCCGAGATGTGTCCATCGACTGCAACATGTAGGGATCGGTTCTTAAGGAAACTGGCCAGCCAGCTGCAGAGAGAGGCGGGCAGTCCCAAGGACGGCAGTTTGTTGAGCAGTCCGTCATGCCAAACTCTGTCGAATGCCTTTGACATATCCAACGCAATCGCTCGAGACTCTCCGTAGTTTTCAATTGCCCTACTCCATATATGGGTGACATAGGCCAATATATCTCCTGTCGATCTCTCTTTGCGAAAGCCGTATTGATTATCGCTGATTATTCTGTTGCTCTCGAGGTACTTGAGTAGTTGCTGGTTGACTACACGTTCCATGACTTTGGAGATTATTGGAAGCAAGGCAATCGGGCGATAGTTTGAGGGCGTGGTTTTCTTGCCTTTTTTTGGAACAGGTTGCACTCGAGCGACTTTCCAAGAGGATGGGTAAATCCCTTTTCTGTAAGAAAGAGAAAAAAGCCTGGAAAAAACAGGTGTTAGTTCGTTGGCGCAGTTCTTTAGCACGATGGCAGGTATTCCGTCCGGTCCTGATGCCTTTTGCGTATCTAGTTCTTTAAGGATTTTGCGAATATCACGATGAGAAAACTTGACTTCTGCCATGGTGGTGTTGATGTTCGGTATAGTGGGGAGAGTCTTGCTTTGGGGCACGTCTAAGGTAGAGTGCGATGAAAACATTTTGGCGAGCATGTTTGCTTTTTCTTTGGCTGTAGCCGCCGTGATGCCACGTTCGTCCGTCAAAGGTGGGAGAGACGTTTTTGTAAAGTTGTTACTTACTGCCTTTGCTACCGACCAGAAATTCCTGGAGCCACTGGGGCATTGCAAAAGTTTATTCCTGATCCTTTGATTGTGTTTGTCCTTAGTTTCGTCGATCACACGCTTGCACTCGTTTCTCGCTTCGATAAAATAATTGCGATTTTCAGCGGTCTGATTTTGCTGCCAGTACTTATAGGCTTGCTGTTTCCTTCCTACAGCTCTTTCGCATCTTTTGTCGAACCAGGGCTTTCCTTTTGATGGTAACTTGATGGAATTTGGGATGTATGCTTCCATTCCTGAGGAGATTACTTGCATGATCTCTTCGCAGCAGTCTGACGGGTCGTCAGTGGCAAAGCAGACGTCGAGCCAAGGAAAATCTAGGTAAAACTGCCTCAGATCGTCCCAGTTTGCAGAATTGTAATGCCAGATTTTGCTAGGCAATGGTGGATCCTTCTGTATGAGTGGCAATTCACAAACCGTTGTAATAAGTTTGTGGTCGGAGGTACCTAATGGCGGACCAACTGTAACCTTGTACTGGTCAGGATTGGTGGTCAGAAAAAGATCCAGGAGGGCGGCGAATTCGCCCCTCTCTGAGATTCGAGTTGGTTCGTCTACAAGTTGAGTAAGCCCGCAGCTGATGGCAAATGCTGCAGCCTCTCTACCTTCGTTGTTGGTCTTGTTGTGATGTTTGAGCCAGTTGGTGTTGTGGGCATTGAAGTCTCCCAGAACGATTATTTCTGAACTGGGGTGATCGACCTGTATTGAGTCAAAGGTGGTAGCTAGTGTTGAGAAAAAGCTTTGGTAGGCTCTATCGCTCGGAGGGCGATAGAGACAACATATAAACTTGGTTAATCCCTTGGCGGTGAACTTGAGCCACATGACGTCAAGGTTGTTCGGTTCGAGTGTTTCCTCGCGGTGACATGAAAGGTCGCTTCGGACAAAAAGGCATATTCCGAACTTATATCTAAATCGGGTATGTAAGTCGTAACCAGGATAGAGGTAGTTCACTGTTGTAGTGTGTTGTAGAACATACTTGTATTTCTGTAAGGGCTAATATGTGTGGTCTATTTGCTTGTAGATGTTGGTGTACCGAATTTATGTTTGTATTTAGGCCTCTTATGTTGCAGAAATCTATTCTAAATTGGTTCGGTATCTTTGCTGTCTGTGAAATTCGGAATGAAGGGCTCCCAGGGCCACCCAGCGCCCGGAGATCCGAATGGCCGGGGAGTTTACCTCCGGAATATTTTGATCCTGGAAGCACCATCATGTCCATATATTCCTACTGTGAAACCCGGGATCACCAGCGCGGAAGCGGAACGTGATTTGGGAAAACCACTTAGCGCTCCCCAATTCTGGTGGGGTGGTCTTTCACCGGACGATGCGAGTAGGCTTATGCATCTACCACCTAGGGCCGCTTCCACTCGAAGCATCGGCCTCAGACTCATTCCTTTGGCGGTCCCTAGTCTGACAGGGGTAAAAATGGGGTTTGTTGGATCACTCCCCAGTGATCAGCTCCAGACTTTGTACTTTGGTGTTCTCCAGCCTGGAGGAGGACGATGGGATTTGATGGGCCACATCCCGTGGCAACTCGGAATGGTGGGGGGCGTCACTCCCCATAATCAAACTGCTAGGTGAGCGTTTATTAGCCAAAGGATATTTATGGTAGTATTTACTTCCAGGAATTTTTTACGCTGCAAACTTTCTCGAGGTCAAGGAAAACGGTAAGTGTTCATTTTGTGATAACTTTTCTGACACTTTATAAGATTACAATAGGACAAAATTAAAAAAAAAATAAAAAAGGAATAATGAAGTTTGATCTATTGTATTTTTAAATCGTTAACATGTAAGGCGCGTTATTTGAAATTCATTTTGGTGTTAGAGATTACTGAAATTATACGTAATATATAGCAAACGTTGCTGTTAATTGTTTTTTTTTGATAATTATAGGATAAAGGTATTAATCTTTAATTATTTCCGAAACGGTGTAAAATAGAGTTTTAAAATTTTGAGATTCTATTAACTTAAATATTCTGAGTTTAAAAATGGAATTAAAAATAAAAAATTTTAGTCAGGTGCGAACATTATAGGGGGTGAATCTAAAAATTAACTTTTTTTGTGTGGGCTAACTTTTTATATACTTTTTCTTCAAATTTTGAAAATGATTTTTTTTTCGCAAAAAAGTGCCTCTTAGTTTGCTTCGCTAGGACGCAGCGTTTTTGAGAAACACGGATTTTAAAGTATACTGACTGCCAAAAACGGGTGTAAAATGAAGGTTATAATTTTTGATATTCCCCAAAAAATCCTTTTGACGTTACAAAACTTCATATTATTATAAAATAGTAGAAACACTTGTTCCAGAAAAAAGTTATGACAGATTTTCAAAATTTGATAAACTATAGCATTCAATTTACACCCGTTTTTGGCAATCGGAATACATTTATAATCCGTTTTTCTCAAAAC
Source organism: Pissodes strobi (assembly GCA_016904865.1). Classification (NCBI taxonomy): domain Eukaryota; kingdom Metazoa; phylum Arthropoda; class Insecta; order Coleoptera; family Curculionidae; genus Pissodes; species Pissodes strobi. The sequence goes on along the minus strand of MU182453.1, from coordinate 172,655 downwards.
CCTGCGTCCTAATGATACGAAATAAAAGGCACTTTTTTACCCAAAAAAAAAATAAAGTTTTTAAAATTTGTAAAGAAAATAAAAAAAAAGTTGACGTTAATTTTTTATATTCACTCCCAAAATGTTAAGCACCTGACCTGACTAAAATTTTCAATTTCTTATTCCATTTCCGAATTCCAAATATTAAACTTAGTGTACTTAGGGGAATTCCAAAATTTTAAAACTATTTTACACAATTTTGGAAATAATTAGAAAAAAAACATCTTTAGGGGCCCACTTTTAAGAGGCCCTAGCTCCCGTAGGGGGCGTTTCCCGATATATGTTTATAGAAAAAATTTAAGATATTTTTGACCAATAACTACAGGGCTAATGCTTCGTCCACTAATTTTGTGACACTCTGTATAGGTAGGTATACGGTATAAACTGTATAAGTGGATATGGTCAAAGGTGGCCATTCATCTTTTAATATACTAATCTGACACGGTTGTACCAGAAGCAGATATCCAGTTGTTTTAATGGATACGCGATGTTTTATTACCTTGTAGATATTACGAAAAATGTGAAAACTCATAGCTGTTTATTGCTTGGAAACGGCTCAAAATAAGTTATCTATATAATTACATATTATGTACATAACAGTATAACCTTTCTTCTAGAATCTTAAAAAGAAACAGCCCAATTTAAAATAAACAAACGTTATACCCGGATTTGCACGATTTTTCATTTTTTTGGTTGATTGGATCCCGTTGGCACAAATTGCCAATAACATACATAAAAATTTGATTTTTTCAGAAAAATAAGTTTTGAAAATTCAACAAATAAAAATATTTTTCGAGACCGAGACCGAGAGTCTCGTTACCTTGGTCTCGGTCTCGATAGGTAAGTCTCGGTCTCGGTCTCGATTCTAATTTTCAGGTCTCGGTCTCGTTTTCGAGACCGAGACAAGACCGAGACCATAGCCTCGCGAACCCCTATTTCCGACACGTATTAATAAAGGTTCCGAAAATTGATTATACGTTTGAAACCATTCCTTGCGGTTCGTTCGAGATATGATTTGTCGCGCCCGAATCAATTAACCAGAAATCAGAATGTTTCATGTCACCGCTATGTCCAATAAATGCTTGTTGTTCATCATGTTCTTCGGTCTGGATTTGCGCACTTACATTTTTCGGACAGTTTTTTGGATATGCCTTTTTGGACCGCACGAGGCACAACCCGGACATTCACGACGAAAATGTCCCATTTTCCCGCACGTAAAGCATTCATATCCTTTAGGTTCAGTCATTTTCTTGTCCTTGAAAAACTTGCGTTGAAACCTCAAACCTGACGTAAATGCTGTCGTCATTTCTTCAATATCGGATTCACTATTTTTACGTCGTAGTTCTTCAGTCATAAGACGAGTTGTCAATGTCTCAATATTACGTCTTGACGCGTCCATCGAATCCCACGCACTATGAAAATGGTTATATTTTGAGGGTAAAATTGACAATATTCTAGTCATTAACATCGATTCTGGTATCTCACCTCCCAATTTCTTCATTTTGCTAGCCATCTGTTCTAGTTTGGAGATATGCGCAGATACATCCAGAGAAGTGTCCCATTTGAAATCAAAAAATTGCTTTTGGATTAGCCCCAAACTTTCGTCAGACTTAAGATCATAGACACTGTGTAATTTCGCCCACATTTCTTGGGCATTTTCACAATTCACTAACAGTTGTAACGGTTTTGTTTCTACTAACGTTACAATTATTTTTTTTTTGCGATACGATCAGCCTTTGTCCACTTTCGAAGAATGTTTTCATAATTCTGATCCGTACTCTGTGGTTTGTCAAAACTTCCATCGCAAACTCCTAAAGCGTCTTCACTATCTAGTAATGTACTCACAATAAACTGCCACTGCTGCCAATTCTCGGCATCCCGAAGTTTTTCGATTTTATACTTTTCAACCTCCATTTTATTGGCTATGAAGATGTCACGCAAGTCACAACCTAAAGACTTTGCCGAAACCTCGATCACAAAAACAACACTACTTTTATGTGCCCTGAGCCCATAACCTGTTAACTTTTGTGGAATATTTGTTTTGTGAGAGCAAATCTAAAAAACACTTCTTACTGCAAAAACGTTTATTGTTCAACTAACTTAATATAAAAAGGTTGTGTAAGCAAATCTGCATCGAAACAGTCCACCTGACATAAAGCCGAAGGCGGCAAGCTCTTATCTATAAAGTATAAAAAACTAACAACTGAGTAGCAATAGATATATCGAACATCATTAATAAGCATAATGTTTTATTTCTTAACAAATAAGGTAACATTTGTCCTTGCATTATTACCTGTTCAGTTGCTGAGAAACATTTCATAATTTTAGTTTTATATTTATAACGGTATGCTTTTTTTAGGATTTAAAATTATTCACTTATATTGATCATTTTTTAAATTTGCTGATTTGCTTGTATTGGTATGTATGTGTTCAAGTTGTTTTCAGGTTAAGTAGGAGGTAACGTACGTAATTTGGAATATTCATAATGTTAATTGGTGTCGTTTTACTTTCAAAACAATTTTAGCATCAACCCTATGGTAAATTATACTGCTTACGTGCAGTCTCTGTTTGTTTAGGAAATCGACTAAGATCGAGCCTATAACACCCGAAGTATACGTAAATCATATTTAACTAATAGGAGACAAGTTAGAGTTGGCGACTCAGTGATGCTTGTCCTGTAGAGTACGGTGTGCTACAGGGTACAGTGCTAGGCCATTGACCATTGATTTATAGCAAAGGATAAGCAATAGCCGCCTGTTGCGCTATTCAAAGGGCGAAAAAACGGGTTCCAACGCATGTTAAAATCGACGCAAAATCTAACAACCTAAGCAAAGAAATTCTCGTTTCGTCCGGCGCACTAAAAAATTGTGCTGTTGTTTCCGTGTCAGCAGGTGTCGATCAGAACCGAACTTGGCTTTTGGCTTTGGCCTGTTTTCGTTTTGTAGCCGACGGCCGCGATTGTTGTTTGCTTTTGTGTATTGTTTTTTCGTTGTATTGTATGAGGATGATATTCGTGTTATTAAAAATCAATATGTTATTAGTGCTTAGAGTTTGACGGCGTTTTCTGTTGATAATTCGAGTTTTTTAGAGGTGGTCTGCTGCGTCCTTCTGCGGACTTGATTTCAATTTGTATTTTCGTTAAGAAAGATATGTTGTCAGCTTGAATGACAAAAAAATGTCAAAAGAAAAGCATTTTTTGAGGCCTTCGTTTCCAGCCCAATGAGGCAAGTGAGAGAACAAAAAAAAAACGTTGTATTTGACGATGCTGATCACATATTTGAACATACATTTTTGGAAAACCTGTATACAAAAATAATAGAGAATGCCATTTCCATATATTCTAAAATAAGATTTTACAATTTGGTGGACAGAGGAAATAAAAGCGGAGTTAATTAGAAATAAATTGACTAAACTCATTTTGTTCTCAGGCCAGTGAATTATTTTTGTATTTTAGTTTTACTTATTGCTTTTTGTTTAGTACTAGAATTTGATTGTTTACTACCCCTTAAAACATTGTAGTGATGCAAACAGATTTTAAGAAAATATGATGCAATTAGATCAGGGGGAGCAAAATGTTACATTCTAGATCTGTTAATTGTAATTACTACATGCACAATAGTTCGCCATTGATTTATGAAATCAATGTAATTGTGACCATAGTGACAATTTTAAATCACCTCAAATGAATATTTCTATTCTAATTATCATAACCCAAGAATTAAAATCCCTAATATCATAATGTTATCACCTTAACAAACATTATATCAAACGATATAGTCAGCACTAGCTGCAAGGAAATATTAAATATAATTATGACAAAATTTCCTTATATACAATAGTGGACATGGCAGTCGTCCTTCCCGAACGTTGGTTGGAATCTACTACACACGGCATGGTCCGCGCTACTTCCCAGTGACCCCACCATCTATTGTCGTCCTTCGTGATCTCGAGGTACATGTCGTCGCCCAGATTTTTATCTGCATATCATCAATAGTCGACTGAGTATAGATTTTTAAAAATTTCTTCCAAGTACAGACTTGTTTGAAAATACCTAACGTAGAAGTAGGGGTGCATGAGCACCCCTATTTCTTCCCCCCAATTGCAATTTTATAAAATCACAGAAAACTCTGAAACACTTACTTACTTATTTTATTAGTAGAGTGTACATATTAATTTTCAGGCCTCTATTGCTTATTATTTTTTAGACAAAGACGCCCCTTTTTAAATTTTCACCCCTATTTAACACCTTAGGGCTCATGTCTTGACCCCCATATTAAGCTTTCAAATAGTGAAAACCGCATCAAAATCCGTTCATTGGTTTTTCAGTGATGCTCGAACATACAAACAAACAATTTTTTTTTTAAATATTCATTTTTTATCTGCAGATCATCAATAGTCGATTGAGCATAGATTTAAAAAAAAATGTTCCATGCGCAGACTTTTCGATCTCTATTAGTTCATTATATGTAATGATAATGTCATCTTTGATTATGCTTGTAATAGGATTTCAAATTTTCGAGTCCGGGCCCACATATTGACAGCTACAGCTGGCGCCCACTTAATTTTCTAATGCGCAAGACGAAATGTTAATCTATTTACATTTCGCGGTCGTAAATTTACCATGTTTGATCTATTTATTGCTTATCCACTCCTATACAAATCAATGATTTGATTCAAACATGAGATCGTTGCATCACATTGAATATGTAGCATGTACAATGCGCTTGGTGGTATGGGGTTCTGCTTGTGGTTCAGTGTCATTAATAATTGCCCAGAAAAGGGTTTTAAAAATAATTTTATTAAAGAAGATATTTAACTGAATTCTTGTATAGGGTTGCCGAGGTTCTGGATTTAAAACAACTTATTTAAAGTATGTATCGAGAATACTTTTAAACAATAAATATATTGACCCTTTTCTACAGATTTCAATTCGGGACACTGCCTAGATAAATGAGTTGCCAAGTAGAAATTCTTGAGCATGCATCGTATAAATATTAACTTCTGGTAATTACGTTGGGGTTTGGAACCTTCGGCATCATGCACTAAAAACAGAGTTTCATCCACAATACCGAAACAGAATTTT
>MU182453.1:148114-167133 GCA_016904865.1 Pissodes strobi | reverse complement strand
AGATGATTAAAACTGTTTTAATCATCTCCTGATGATGCTAACATGGTTAGCGAAACGCGCGTCGAGTGCAAAATTCTGTTTCGGTATTGTGGATGAAACTCTGTTTTTAGAACTTCTGGTAATGTCAATAAGTTAAGGGCAGTAATAAAACATAATTTTAATAAAGAAAAAAAATATTTTTTTTTTCTGAGAATACGAAATAATGAACTTGCTGTAATGGGCACAAGGGTATTGACTTCATATCCTCTAAACTGTAGTTAATTTGTGAAGCAATACACAGGATACTACAATTGCCCAGCACGGCTTATTTGGGGATTCTTATTACATTAGGTAATTAAGTTATTGTTTAATTAAATAAGTTTCCATAATATACATTTTGGTTAGCGCATACGAATATATTTATAACCAATACAGTTTTATCGAAGCTTTCGTGGTGTTCTTACTTTTCGTTAATGTGCGAGAACCGTACTGATTACATGGCGATCCTGCCAGCGTCATCAGTGTTTTCTTAAGATGTTGGGTTAACACACACAAGATGTGATTGTGTCAAAAAAATGGGGAAACCCCAAAGAATAGAAAAAATTATAACTGCACAAGCCGGAAATAGCGAGGAACAAACGACAACTCCAACAATGGCGTCTCCCTTCTTGAAGTGTGCGTTAATGATAGGTGGAATAATTGTTATTGTTTTGGTGGTTTACTGTTACCTTTGCGCAAAACAGAAAGAAAAATCAAGTGTAAAATAAGAATTCAACAGCTTGTATAAGAAAAAAAGACTCGTTCTGACTATATCGATTCAATCAGGGAATTTCAACTAGTGGATTATGAACTTGTATTTATTGATATAATCATATAAAGTAGGCACTACTTTTAATGGCGGAATATCTAGAGCATGCGTTTTTCATACTTATTGGTTACTTAGCTAGCAGCCTCTAATAGTAGCCTCAAAAAGTTTTTTTTCTTGATTTTGGGCATGCCTTGAGTTGGTTTTTGTTGGTTGCTCTCCGCAGCGAGCGAAGGGCCGTACGTTACAAATATTTACTTGTTACATTTTGAATCTTTCTTGTGGAATAAATGTCTTTTTTGTCAAAAGCAAGTTTCTTTCTCAGTCACAAAACTCAACCAATTTTGACAATTATTTTTTGCTACGTCCGTTATATAAACTACAATATTTCATCTTATATATTATATTTTAACTTAAATACATAATATCACAGTTTGAAATACGAAATCGAATCGTTAAACAGTGACCCATACACGTTACATCACAATTTGTTAGTACCGTAAAGTAAGCCGTGTTTTGTTTATTTCATAGAAAATGCGAGTAAACGTTAAATTTTATATTTTTTGAAAGTGGTCGTGTTATTTTAAGCTGTAAATTAACGAAAACTAGAGCAATTCATTAAACATTGTAAAAATGGATCTCTCTGATAGAGATAATGTGTGCTCTGGCACAAATAACCAATACGGCGAATGGAGCAACTCTAAATTTGTTACCTGAAAAGCCCAGAGAAATTTACCTTAAAGAATACGTCGCCTTTATTGACCGGCGGCGCAACCAAAAAAAAACAGTAAAAAGGTTCACAGAAAGAGTATTTTTAGCGTACTTTCAAGACATATCAAAAACATTTAAATCGTCAAGTGTATGGTCAATATATTCTAATTTGAAACCAATCCTAGCTGTTGTAGATTCGATCTTGGCCGATTTTCTAAACAAACAGAGAATGCTCATAGGCACTATAAATTACCAGAGGGGCTAGTTCGAAAGTGAATTTGTAAATAAAACAAAAACCTTTAGCATTATATGAATGTTTTAATAAGTTATTTTACCTGAAAACAACTTGAAGCTCATAAATAAACAAATATAAACATTAATTTATTGTATCTAGTCAGTGCTATGATATATGGACAATATCTGTCGGTGCTAGGTATCGACCTTGCACAATATCAGAAGAATAATATCTTTAAAAACTAAAGCATTGCATAAACAATTGTAATCCTTGAAGCTAAGTACGGTTAAACGTTTGTTAAAGTTCCTGCAGAACCACTCAGTATGAGCTTGGTTAACTGAGATAACGCTGCGATGAAATACAGTAATATACAAGCAATAACAAAAGGATTAATGTTACCTTAATGTCCACAATAAGCTAATATGTACAATATATTCACCAATTGACTGGCAATGTTCAATCGTCTAGCAGTTTATCTTCAAACACAGGGGGTCACTTAAAAACACTTACTAAGTCTCTCCTTAGCTTCTATATACAATGTACTTCAGCTTCTTGCAAATAAGAATGACTCAAGTTGTAGTGGATTGAGAATATAATATATAACTTCTGTTGGTAGTTAGCATGACAGAGATGCCTTTGTCAAAATGCGTTTTGATGCACGCAAAAATGGATTCTAAAACATGCTACGCAGGTCGCGTAGGTAGGCAAACTCCGTGAAATGGAAATAACACTTATGGGAAACTTTATATTATAATAAAGCAGAGGGAATACTGGACGAGTGCCAAGAACGCCATTTACTTTTAGGCTTAAACTCCAAGAAATGGAACTAGGAAGCTTTATATTGTAATAAAGCAGAGAATATTGGCCGAGTGCCAAGAACGCCGTTTATTTTTCGGCTTTTGAGAGTGATTGTGAACGAGTGAGTTTACTTACATGGCCGAGGGCCACAGGGAACGCTTACTATAGCGTCTTGTGAGAGAATCAGAGAAAACCTCCATGGCCGAGTGCCACGGAGAGCGATTAGTGATCGCGACTTGCTTTGAAGAGGGTCAGTCAAGAAGTTACTCTCGAGGACCACGACAAGATGTATTGTCGCAATGGCAGAATACCACAAATGCCGTTTGAGAGATTGAAAGTTATCAACACGTGAAACTACATGGCATGGCCGGCGGCCATGCCACCGGGAGCGCGCACACAGCGCGGCTTGCTTGTTTGGGAATCGAAAAGCTACTGAATTCTAGCTAGAACGTAAGAACTAGATCAACTAGACCGCGTGTCTTCTCTCCTTTTAGCGGGAGAAGTAACATCACTCCGGAAATAGAAAGGGCAAATAATGTAAATACAGAGAAGTTATATAAAACTTAACATCAGAGATTGTCTAAAATAAACTTATGAATATTAACACAAATCTGGTCGAAATACGTTAACTTGTTTTTATAAAATTCGATTATTAAAGATCGAAAATTTAAAGAAGCTAAACTGATTGCTTCCGTTTTCGCTGTGAAAGCACAGTGTCGAATGCGTTTCTGCAGTTTAGCTGACACGGCTTTGGGTTTCGAAATACATCGCGGTCCTTGGCCTAGCACGTTCAATGCAGTTCTATGCAGGACTGCTTGTGTTGTACTTGTCGATTAACAAAGAAAACTGTTTTCTTGTATCGTGCTGCCGGGTGCAGATGAGTAAACGTTGTAACAAGAGATGGCGCTAGGAGTATGCCGAGGTTTTTAAGAGACATTCTTTGATTTCTTTGGAATGCGAACACAGTGGGGTGGAATGTTAATATAATACGAATTAAATCGCTAGATTTGAAAACATGTTCAAATGGTTTTTGAACACTAGCAGTAAAAAATAATGTTTATATCAGGAAGTATCCCAGAGTAGTAGCCGTTTTAAAGAGAAAATAATATTATGTTAGTTACAAGCCAAAAATATTGTCACGGCTAGCAACCATCCAAATGTTTTTGTGCTACCGGCTACCGTATAGAACTAGCCTTGTCACGTCTAAGTTATTTCGTATGAGTCATCGCCGGCCGAGAAAATTCGGGAGCTGTGCTATGCGGTCCTCGAGAATAATATAGAGAGGCATGGCTTCGTCCAGAGTATTCGCGTTATATTTAAGACTGTACATAAATAGCGGGCAAAACGCGACTTGCAAGTAGTTAATCATTGAATTGTGAATTGTAAAGATCTAATAGTTGTAATGTTATAAGAGTAGTTCAGTGTGTTTAATTGTATAGATTGATAAAGGATAAAAAGAGTATTGTTTTAAAATAGTAAAATTTGCGATTTCGTTAAGAACCCACGGGAAAAACGTAACATTTGGTGTCAGAAGTTGGATTGTGAAGGGACCGGACTTGTGATTTCGAGGAAAGAAGAGGGCACAAGTACATCAACGAGACCGTTTTGATTGGTGGATTCTGTGGAAATTTTATAACATTCTATGGTCAATACGAGGCAAGAAACGGCAGAAATGGAGCAAATGAAGATAGAAGGCAAGCGGAACGGGAACAGGATGAACGTAGAAGGCCAGTGGATCGGGAAGAGGAGGAACGTAAAAAGCAAATAGAACAGGACCGGCTTCAGAAAATTTTACAAGAAGATAAAATGCAAATAGAACAGGACCGGCTCCAGAAAATTTTACAAGACCAAGAAGATAAAAGGCAAATAGAACAGGACCGGCTTTAGAAAATTTTACAAGACCAAGAAGATAAAAGGCAAATAGAGCACGACCAACTTCAGAAATGGATGCTGGATGTAATTGTAGGCGAGCAAGGAAAATGACAGAATATATTGGAGGTCAAAATGAGAAATTATTTGAAATAGAAATAGACTAGTAGACAATAAACAAAAAGAAGTTGGAACGTACAGAAAGAAATGAAGAATTTTTAAGCAGAAGTTACCAGACTAAACAATCAAGGACCCACCGAGAGAAGAAACGATTTGGAGACCAGCACAGAAGACAACTGTATCAGGCACAAGTAAAGTCCCGACATCAGAAGCCTGGTGAAAACCTGCAAGAGTTTGAGGCAGACGTTAGACGCTTCATTCAATTGGCCTACCCGGGAGCACCAGAAGAATTTCAAAAGGAACTTGCTGCCCAATATTTCGTGGATGGTATCAGGGATCCAGAAACTCAGAAAATGCTACGACTAGCCAAATTTGAAATCGAGGTGGCCTATTAAGTCAAATATCAGGGCCGTATCCATCCAGGAAGAAAATCCGTCAAACAGCTGTGAATTAACTGAGATGGGCGAAATTTTGAAGAAATTAACCGAAGTTCTTCAGGCCACGGGGAGATTCCGGGAGCCACTAGAAGATAGACCATGTAAGCGAAATATTTCAAATCAGTGCTTTAGATGTGGCAGGATTGGGCGTTTCAAAAGAGACTGCCGAGTACAACTACGGTCTAGATCTCTAGCCAGAGACGCTAGGACCTCAAAGTCAAATCAGGAAAACTTCAATTAGTCAACATTGCGAGGCGGGTGTTGGCTAAAGAAGATAAAGCCTTCAGGATCGTGTCCATAAAAAGTAGGAAAAAACGCCGACAGTCTAACTATTAAAGGAAATATCAACGGAAAAGCCATTACAATTACTGTTGACACTGGTGCGGCGGTATCTTTGGCAAGGTCCAACAGAGTAACTAGAGTAGAAGTTCTACCCATATCGAAGAATGTAGTTTTTCGTACGGTTACCGGTGATGCAGCCGAAGTACTTGGAGAAATGGATATTGAACTTCAACTGGGACGAATTAAATTACACCACACAGTGTTAGTAGCCGACATAGAAGACGAATTTATTTTGGGGATGGATATCATCGGTCAACATGGATTCTCTTTTGAAAACAAACTTAACCTTCTGAAGTTTGGCACCGAATTGTTCATCCTTACCAAAACAGATGATGGCAGACCGACTAAAGTAGTGGCGACATGTACTGTCAGAATAAGCAGAAATATCGAGCAGATAATTTTTGGGAAACTGGAAAAGGATTTTGGATGCTGCATCGGACTTATCTAACATCACGATTTGCCTTGCAAACACCTCGTAGGGAAAGCACTAGTCAAACCGACGGTGAAGTACCGATAAGGATACCAAATATTTCATCCAATACCATCAAAATCAATAGAGATGTAGTAGCCACTTGCGAGCCGGTACAGTGGGTAACCAGTTGCGAAACGCGGTAAGAAGTAGCACCCTCAATATCACCTAAGGAAGTCCTAGAACATTTCCAGAAGTCGTGGCATCATCTGTCTTCCGAAGGACTGAAGAAAGCTACCCAATTTATCAAAGAGCACAGTACAGCCTTTGAAAGGAAAAATTGCAATACTGGAAGAATGAACATCATAAAACATAAAATCGACACTGGACGTGCTCACCCCATACAGCAGCATCCTCGGAGGTTACCAGTGACGAAGCAGCAAGAGGTTACCACATTAGTGGACAAAATGCTTGATGAAATTATTGAAGAGTCATCAAGCCCATGGTCGTCTTCTGTTGCCTTAGTCACCAACAAAGATGGGACTACCAGATTCTGCGTGGACTATAGAAGGCTCAATGACGTCACCAAGAAGGACAGCTATACACTCCCAGAATTGATGACACGTTGATGAAACTAGCAGGTTCTCATTGGTTTTCAACACTAGATTTAAAGAGCGGCTACTGGCAAGTAGGCATTGACGAACAAGATAAGGAAAATACTGCCTTTTCTACCGGAAGTGGTTTATATCAGTTTAAAGTCATGCCCTTCGGACTATGCAAAGCCCCCGCTACTTTTGAGCGTCTTATGGAAGTTGTTCTACGAGGCCACTTGAAAGACATGCCTGGTCTATCTTGATGATATAATGGTAATAGGAAAAACTTTTGAAGAGCACCTACAATACCTGCATGAAGTTTTTACTAGGATCGAGAATGCTCAGCTGTTACTGAATCCAAAGAAATGTTTTCTTTTCCGACAAAAAGTTGAATTTCTCGGGCATGTCGTGTCATCGGAGTGAATCCAAACTGATCAACGAAAGATTACAGCAATCAAAGGTTGGCCTCGTCCTCGCGACAAACACGAACTGCGGATTATGTACTTATTATAGAAGATTTGTCGAAGGATTTGCAAATATAGCTGCACCTCTACATAAGCTCACTGAAGAACGAGCAAATTATAACTGGAATCATAACTGTGATTCTGCGTTGAGGAAATTAAAAGCGGTTGTATGTTCTAGTCAGTCCAATCCGGAACAAAAGGGTAAATTTGTATTGGATACAGACGCAAGCAACACTGGCATCGGAGCGGTTTTATCGCAAGTACAAGCAGGAGAAGAACGAGTTATCGAATACTACAGTCGAACACTTTCGAAACCTGAACGTAACTACTGTGTAACCCGAAAAGAACTGTCTGTTGAGCATTTCCATCAATATATGTATGGACAAGAATTTCTAATAAGGACTGATCATGCAGCACTTAAATGGCTTTTGGATATGAAATAGCCTGGAGGACAGGTAGCCAGGTGGCTTGAAAAGTTACAACAATATAACTTTAAGGTTAAGCACAGGGCAGGGAGATTGCACAATAATGCAGATGCTTTATCCAGAAGACCATGCGAGTATAATTGTTAGCATTGCCAAAGAATAGATCAACGAGAAGGAATCACTCCCATTAGGTAACTGAAGTTTGAGGTTGATCAGCAGTGGACCACAGAGCAACTTAAAAAGGATCAGCTTAAGGATAGTGAAATAGCTCTACTGCTAAAAGCTAAAGAAGAACATCAACCAAGACCAAGCTGGAGAGAGATTTCAACCAAAGGAGTTACTTTTAAAACTCTGTGGGCTCAGTGGGACTCCTTGGTAGTGGAAAATGGACTTCTTAAACGAGCCTGGGAAAGCGCCGATGGAAAAGTAGTGAAGACCCAGTTAGTGGTACCAAGGAGGAAGATATCGCAAGTTCTGGAAGAAGTTCATAATGGAAAGTCTGGTGCTCATCTCGGAGTGAACAAAACTATTGACAAGATCCGCGACAGATTTTACTGGGTCAACTACTGCCAGGATGTGAAATCGTGGGTCGGCAGTGCCGCAAGTCAAGGACCCAAAACAAGATCTAGGGAGAAAATAAAACAGTATAATGTGGATCTACCCTTTGAACGTATCGCCATTGGCGTAGCTGGCCCCAATATCAAAAATTTTCTCAAAAGGAGATATCAATAGATTTTTATTAGAGGTTCCTGATAAGAACTACCGTATGCTTAAGGTGAGTTAAGTAGATACCTCCAGACCTACAATTATTTCTGTCTAATCATAATTTTATTAGAGTACCTACGGATCTTATGGATATTGCAATTAAAATGAAAAGTAAGGAAATTAGATATGTGGCTTAACAAATAAGCTAATTTCTACCAAAAATTATAAAATTATTAAAATCTAAATGTATGCGTGCTGTTAACAGCGAGCGGCACAAATTATCCTGCGAATGCATTAGTATGCCTTGCGTTCCTAAAGATGGCTCTGCTTTCGAAGTGGTATGTACATTGTACAAATTGAATGACTGGAAAATTATTATGTATTTGTATTTCATAGAGCCTGTACATTTTTATATCTCTCAAAAATTAGCCACAATTATTCCTTTTTAATATAACGAATTAAAATCAATAGGTTGTGTTAACTGGACTTTTTTGGTTTTGGGAAAAAATGTTTTACAAAATCATGTTAAAAATATGAGAAAAATATCCATGCCATATTTATTTATGTTTATCACTTTTCTAGTTAGAAATGATATTTGGAGTTTCCGAAATTCGTCGACTAGACGAGATATACATTACGAATTGACCATATGCAACATAAAAGAACTTTACTTTTCGTTACAATTTTTTATTCGAAAACACATACACAGATATGCTTTACATATCAGGAGGAACGCAAGAGGAAAAATTGACTTTGCTTAACATTTATAAAAAATATGCTAAACTTAGACTGGCATATACAAAAAGACATAATTTTTTCTTATTTGTACAAACGGCAATTACAAAGACATAATTTTTTTATTTTTTTTTATACAAACGGCAAATACACCAAACATGCTGTTGGTATTAATATGTTTCAAAAACTCCAACAATCGCAAAATTTTTAAATGTACCAGAACCTAATTCCTACACAGGCCACATGTTCAGACGCACCTCAGATTCTGGAGGTGATAACTAACCCAAACTTAAGCAACGTGGTGGATGGAAATCCACCCGTTTGCAGAATGTTATGTTGATCATTCTCTTAAAACAAAATTAGACTGCTTAAATATGATATTCGGATTCGGATCGGACGATATAGTAACGCTAGTTGCAATATAAAATAAATAATCAATCGTATCCGTCAACGTTCTCAAATAATCACAGCGGCATAGGAGGAGATAGTAGTATCTTATCAGTAATGCGTTAATACATGAACCATTGTCTAGTAGCTTGATTGGATCGAAAATTTATGAATTATGTATTAATCCAAACAGTTTTACTTTCACTATAACTATAATAAAATGAAAATGTTTTCCTGTCCAATAATTATGAAATTTTTATGACTTCACAATTCTGGAATAATATAATGAATGAATTATTTGGAACATTAACCAACGGGTATTCCAGAAATCACGTCATAATATAGATAACGATTATTTTACCAATAAAAATCACGATATTGCCAATAATATCAATAAATATGGCAAGTGTAATTCGAGAATTAAGAGTATAGAAATCTAGATATTTGATTGATCTATACTTATATTTTCAGAAAATAATAAAAATAGGTTAAATCGCTATGTGTACCCAAAAAATATCGTAACAAAACATATGCAACTCATGCATAAAGTCTTTTTTTACGAAGTTTCAATTCGTAAAAAATACTACCTTATGCACTTGTTACAAAAATTACTATTGTATATATTTTTATATTGTATAATACTTACCACTAAACTAAGCTGTGACGCAATAAGCAATCCAAAACTTTCCGAAATTATTCCAGTTAGCATACAAATGAAATAGAATGTCCCCAGTCTACCAAGTTCCATTGGCTGATCGGTTAACAGATATACTAGTATTATATAAAGTGACCCCAAAGCTAATTGAACTGGTATGGTTGATGTCGTTAGAGCTGCAAAGTAAGCGCTTAGCCTGTACCATTTATTGAAATGCTCTCGTTTAATTAGTTGGTATTCTTTTGGAACTAAAAAACAATTAAATATTAGTGGCCAATTGATTATTTTTAATGGAAAACAAATACCATGTTTCTAAACTAAAATTTAATGTTACTGCGCCTGTTATTGTAATAATATTACTTATAAGTGACGTAGCGTTAGCCTTGGGGCAAAGCCTGATATGAAGTAGACAAATAAATTTAATCTCAATAAATTTAAATGCTTAGAGGAGTGGTAAGAACCCAAAGAGGTATTAGGTATTAGGGAGGTTATAGGTATATTTTTTGATAAAGATACCTTCAATTAATTTATAAATATTCATTTCAGGTGAATAAGTTGATTTCAAGATGGGAAAATTCAATCGAACTTTCAAATTTACCCAAGAATTGCTACACCAAGAGACTTAGAATTGGCCGTGGGGAAAGCAAGCTTTTTTTGTTTTTTTTTACAAAGTTTTGTCAAGCTAATAGGGAATATTTAGTTGTTCTGAATAGTTAGCCTACCCTTTGCGTACTCTTTAGCAACTGGGGAGCAATACGCATTTGCATTTTTTTTTGTTTAAAAATTATTTAATTTCAGCTCTATTTTTTGTTAACCAATAAAGTATATATTTGGTTGCTTCATATTCTTTTTTTATTAATTTTTGTTTTTTACGGTTTTTTCAAAAAAATGATATTAAGTGGGTACTCTAGGGCGCCTCTACCCTAATTTTATTGATAATGAGGCTATCACCGTTGACTGGTCAATCAACGCGCTATTACTGTTGAACAATTGACAAACTGACAAACATTTTGGAAGGCTATGCTTTAAATATGAAAAAGGAAAACTAAAGTGTATTGAAGGTAAAGTTGAACTCTATGTCACAAACAGTTACAATAAATGTTTTAAAAAGAGCTAATTAATCAACAAGAAAAGAAGTTCTATAAAAACTGATGAAATATTTCTCGCTTCCAAACCAGATTATGGTCAGCTAAATTCGAAATGGTGGTATACGAACTCGCCATTTGGAAAGCACTTTGGTTTAAATACACTGTGTCTATGATAGGGATTTTTATGGCAGTGGCACACACGCTATCATATGGCGCTCGACGAGCGGTGTGATTGCCAAGGTTCTTGAATAATTGTGTAGGTTGCAATTGAGGGGAAGCAGATCTCCTGGGAGTATGTTCCACAGTGATGCAGTGCGCCAGACAAAGGAGTTCTTGTAAAGCGATGTTCTAGGTGTTTCCAGTTGTACGACGAACTGGTGCGCTCTTGCCATCTGTCGTGACTGTCTGACAAGCGTTGCCAGGGGCGGGATGAGGCGGGTCAAATCCTGGGAACATCTGCCGAGAAAGTATCTGTAAAACCAGGAACATCTCGGTCACATGTCTGCGGTGTTCCAGACCATCCAGATTCCGGGTGGCCAACGAGATGCAAAGCGTTCTTCTGAATGGAATCCAGTAGCTTTAGGGTGAGCTTTGGTGCCGCACCCTAGATATGTGACCAATATTCTAAGCACGGTCTTATTTGCGCTTTGTAGAGCAGCAACTCCTGCGATGTATACAGTTTCTTGTTGCGAAATAGCGCACCAAGCTTCTGGGAGGCTGATTTTGCGATGGTCATGCCAGGACATATTGCTGTTGACCGAGACACCGAGCAGTTCTATTGACGAGGGCCCGCCGTATTGGCCGTCTTGGTAAACGTGGCTGCTTGTGTCTTTGCTGCATTGAACTGGACCAAATTTCTGTCGCCCCAAGTGTGAACTTTCTCCAGATTTTGATTAATTGCTGTAATCTGCCCCTGTCTGCGGTGATGAGTCTCAATGGCTGGTAAAGGTTTTTCTGATCTAAATTGGGGTCATCTGCAAAACTGTAAACAGGATTATTCGTTTCGGTCAGCAGGTCATTAATATAGATGAGGAACAGAGTTGGTGTGCCCTGAGGCACGCCCGCGTTAATGGTGAATGTGTGCAACGTGCAGAGATCGGTTCTTAAGGAAACTGGCAAGCCAGCTGCAGACAGAGTCTGGCAGTCCGAAGGACGGCAGTTTGTTGAGCAGTCCGTCATGCTAAATTCTGTCGAATGCCTTGGAAATATCCAACGCAATCGCTCGAGACTCTCCGTAGTTCTTAAAAAGGGCTAAATCAATAATTCGGCGAGAATACCAACAATTTAAAGAAAGGAATGGTTTAAAGGCAAGTCATTAAAACCAGCAATAGTCAGTCGATCAAGCCGTAATTAAAGCTGAATAAAATATTGAGCATCGTCAGCAAAAGGTTGAAACGATGGTCAAGATTATTAATGGCTGTATTGATTACGAATCAAAAGATATCAAGAAGTCAGTTACAGAAAATACTGATTAACTTCGTAGTACTAATTCAAACTAACGAACAATTGGTAATACGGAAAACTAGCCAACAATAATTATTTATAATAATTGTTCATTTCATGTAACTAACAATTAGAAAACTAAAATATTTTGATACTAATCTTAGTGTATAATTTCACATTTATTTTATTATTTATTAAATAAATTTAAAAATGATTTGAAAATAGTAAATTTTGTTTTATAATAAATTTGGTACAACGTTTTTTTCGTCAAATTTTTAGTACTTGTTTTCAATGGGAACTTTTTTTTATTCCAAGTTCTACAAAAAAATCAGTTTAAGAAAATAGAATTTATCGACTTTAGTTAGAAAAAAATAACAAAACATAAATTTTAAATATCCCAGTTGATAGTTTTTATAGTACATTTGATTTACTAAAATTGGTGGATAATTATGCTTGGGGGAAGAGGAAATACAGAAGAATAAAGGCTGATTTTCATATATAGGACTGTGCACCGACTGTGCGCCTACCATGCTGCGGCCGTCGCGGATATTCTACTTTTTCACAATAGGATTGGACGGCCGCAACACGGTTGTAGCACAGTCCTATATGTGAAAATGTAAATAAGAGCTTCAGTGCGTTTTATATGGAACATATAATTTTTTGATTTACAGTGACAACGACACGGTAGGCGCACAGTCGGTGCGCAGTCCTATATATGAAAATCAGCCTTAATAGGACTAATCAAATACAACTATATTTAATCTCTAATAATTTTACAATTTGTCAAGTTTAGTTACACAAAATAATACAAATCAAGTGAACTTGCCACTACTCTCCTCTGGTGGCCTTCAATCTTTTAATCTGGAGTTGTACAATTAATAGTGTATTCCACAAATAATAAGCAACTAGAAAAAACTCACTAGAAACCTATATAAGTTGAAATATGCTAAGTAGCTACGAATGATCGTCTCATTAGTGAATTTGATAATTCATCTAAAGCAATAATAAAGCGTAAAACACAATACGCGGAGTCGATTCTAAGGGTTCATTGAACACATTTGCATTATAAGATTCTTTACACAAATAGTGCACTATATAAAAATCGGCCTTTCCTATTGGTCGATCCGCATGGCCCTCCGCTCGCTTCGCTCGCTACGGGAGCTCAAGAAAAGGGAACTAACCAGGTGCTAACCCAAACTAACCCAAGACATACACAAAATCAAGAAAAAAACTGTTTAGAAACATAATCTTTAAAAAATAATAAAAAAATAGCAACGGGGTTCGAACCTAGGTCGTCCAGGTGAGACCCAGCTGTCTCTACACCACGAGACTTCTTGACAGAAATCGATTATATCACGCAGACATATCGTAATACGAGATGGATCGACCAATAGGAGAGGTCGATTTTTACATAGTGCACTATTTGTGTAAAGGATCTTTAAATGCAACACATTTTTATAGGTATCCGTGTGTTAGTTTCGAAACTATCGTACGTACGTATTGATTCTCTCCCTTGTCTGCAGTATTTCTGATCCTTTGTGTGATCTACTATTGTTGTATTTAATGTTGTGCATAATGCCATAGATTTACTTAGGAATACACACAGTAGAGATATCTATGGCTTAAATGTTGTCGTCTTCAAAGGTATAAAAGTTATTATTATCATTCAATTTAGAAAAATAATACATCTCCCTAGAACAGATATTTTCCCAGATACTCTGAAGACTGCATCAGTCATACTAATCTACAAAAAGTTTGACCCAAAGTATATTTAAAATTTTAAACCAGTTGTCTCAAAAATGTACGAAAAAGTATTAAAAATCCAGGTAGTGTTATTTCTTGAGAGAATTTTATAAATCTGAGAATTACTGAAATGCATAAGGCAAACTGGTCTAAGCTTCAGGACAAATATCCTTGAAATGCAGACCAACGGTAATAAATAAAAAAACATACCAAGGCAATTTACCTACTATCTATTGACAATCCTAAAGCGGTAGTTTTGCACTACTCACACCACAAATGAAACATCGGAATGATGAAATGAACGGCACTGTCATACGTTATTATTACCACTCAATAAAGCTTTAGAGCTACACAAACTTTTCATTATAAATTATAGAACAAATATTAATAGACCAGAATCGTGTACAAAAGGCAATAGACTAACGGCACACGAAAAATCAAAGAAGAAGCCTTAAAGGAACTGAGAGATAAGAAAGAAACAAACATAATATTACATACAAAGTAGCAAGGACTGTCACGATTCACACAAGCAACACATACGTAAGAACAACCACTCCTATCACCAATCCTATCAAACAACGATACTACAAAACATACTCGAGATCAAACAAAAACTAAAAAGCGAGATGGAAACAAGTTTATCAGACTGGAAAAGCTGCATTTCAACTATGCGAAACATATTTCCGAAATGACACTTTAAAAAAGACTCAAAAATATTAATAGACACGATGAATAAAGAAATTATTGCGGGATAGATAGACCCCGCAAGCACATTGGAAGACATAGAGGTTGTAAGGAATAGTTAAACAGCAAATGAATCTACAAACAGGTTACATTGATTACAAAAAGCTTTCGACTCTGGGCCATATTCATGGCTAAAGAAAATACTACAGATTTATAAAATACGTCCAATTATAAGAAATTGCCTATCAACCATTACGAACCGCTGGAGAATAAACATAAATTTAACAGCAGGAAGAGAATAAAGAAAACCAGACATCACACAGATTAAAACTGGAATCTTTCAAAGAGATTCGCTGATTGTAGTTCTGTCTCTGCATAGACCCATTCTCCAAGACAAAATACAGTTTTCAGATTAAAAACATCAGAACAAAGGTCGCGGGTGACGGCCTTGTAGTCCTTCCAGGAGACGAACCGCAGGCTGTTGCGCACCATATGCACGATACACAGCTGGAGCCGCGCCTCCAGATACACCGCGTTAATAGCGTCGGGGAAGCCTTTCAGTCCGTCTACGCAGGCGATAACCACTTTCTTTATATGGAGGTCATCAAAATATATGAATCAACACAGATACAAATGCGAAGACAGCTGAAAATAATAGAGAAAAAATAATTATATAGAGGCAAATGAAAAGACAAAAGCGATACAGAATCAACAAAATATTAGATAGCATTTAGAAAGCAGAAACATACAAATATTCGAGATTCCAACAGAATGCAAGAATAGATCACACAATAGTAAAAACAATCAAACTAGAGAATATAAGAAACGTCCAACAGAAATCTCGAATACGTTTGGGACGTAAACTCTTTAACTTTTGACTGAAAACGCGACCTCGATCCAAGTATACACTCTCCACACCAGCTTTTCCATTGTATTCGTTTTTCTGCCAAGGTTCGACTTCGCACAACTACTATTGGGTAATGTCGCGTGCATCGCGTTAATATTGGCTGACGTTTATTGTATTCTTACGCGGGTTCCTACATCAGGATTCGCCACCTCGTAATATTGAATGGCTGTAATTTAAGAATCTCAATAATTCGGTCCATTTTCGACTCTTTTGGTATAATCATGCATATTAACTCACCAACTAGAATAACTAAAACTGGTTCTAGTACTATAGACTATGTCGTGTCATCTTTTGATCCAGAATTCGTTGACTGTGCTGTTCTTAACTCGGGTTTCTCTGATCATGAGGCAGTATTAACAGAATTTTCGGTAAAATCCAAATCCAAAATTGCTTCACGCAAATTATGCCGTATATTTTCGGATACAAATTTTCTAAATTTCAAGCACCTATGTCTAACAACTGACTGGGTTGTCCCCTCTGATGATATCCATACCGAATTTTCTAGATTTATAAAAACTTTATCTACTCTGGCGTTCGAATCCTTTCCGCTTAGGCCTATCAAAATTAAAAAACATAACCCCTGGTCAACTAAAGGCTTACGCACATCTGCAAAGAACATGCGTTCATTATCTCACTTAAAAAAATACTCGGACAGCGTTTTCTTCCATGGTTACGTGAAACTTTACAGGAAAGTCTATCATAAAACTATAAAAGCTGCCAAGGACATTTATTATAATGAGAGGCTGGCTAAATCCGGTAACGTTGCTAAAGAATCATGGTCTATTGTGAATGACTTAAGGAATAAGGCTTCTTCGTCTGGCACTATCGCTAATTCACCTGAGAACCTAAACAATTACTTTGTAAATGTGGCTAAAGGTTTAATGAACACCATAACTCCTTCTCATGATCCACTTTCATATCTCTCTAATGCTAATGTGAATTTACACAGTTTCTTCTTTACGCCTGTAGCATTTGCTGAGCTTCGCAGCACAATTAAAGACATTAAAAACAAATCCTCACCTGGGACTGATGGGCTTACTCTGAAAATGTTTTCAAACCTGCCGGAATGCACATTAAACCATCTTACTGCTTTAATTAACAAGTCATTCCAAAATGGGGTTTTTCCAAACTGTCTTAAGACGGCAATAATTATTCCTTTGCATAAAGGAGGAGATAAAGACCAAGCTTCGAACTATCGCCCAATTGCACTACTTCCCACATTATCAAAGATCATTGAAAGATTGGTTAAAAAAAGGCTTCTATCTTTTCTCTCTAAATATAAAATACTTACTACCCATCAATTTGGATTTTTAAGTAACAAATGCACAAATGATGCTATGTTTTCCCTCTTTAATTATGTATACTCCAACCTGAACAACCATCACTCTACAGCAACCATTTACTGTGATTTCTCTAAAGCTTTCGATTGTGTAAATCATAATATCTTAATTAACAAATTGCAGTACTATGGATTCAGAGGAGTGCCTCTCGAATGGTTTAAGTCGTATCTTAACAACAGAAGTCAGCTTGTGAGGGTTGATACGTCGATGTCTTCTTGCAGGCCAATAGATTGTGGAGTACCCCAGGGTTCAGTACTAGGCCCCATTTTGTTTCTGCTGTTTATCAACGACATTGCTTGTCTGGACATTAGCGGTAAAGTTTGTCTCTTTGCGGACGATACTAGTTTCACTTGGAGCAATCCGGATATTACGGCGCTTCATAGAACTGTATCTAGTGACTTAATCACCATTAAATCATGGTGTGATTCTAATCTCCTGTGCCTCAACGTTTCTAAAACTAAAGTTTTGTCATATAAAAGTACGTTGCCATCTTTTGTACTTAATAACACCACTATCGACGTCGTTGAATCTGTGAAATTTTTGGGGCTTGTTGTGGACAGCCATTTGAAGTGGGACTTGCACATCGATGTCTTATCAAAAAAATTAAGTTCTGCCTGTTTTGCGTTAAGAACTGTTTCCAGGGAACTTAGCGTGTCAACTGCTAGAACAGTCTATTATGCCCTTTTTGAGTCGCACCTCCGATACGCCCTTCCATTCTGGGGTACGTGTTGTGCGACTCAATTTGAGCGTATTTTCAAACTACAAAAGAGAGCTGTTCGATATTCACTGGGACTAAACAGTAGAACTCACTGCCAGGATTTCTTTAAAAGATTTAAAATATTAACTCTTCCTTCCTTATTCATATTTGAATCGGTTTGCTTAATCCGCAAGCACGTATCTGCCATTCCAGATAGACCATTTCACAACTATCCACTTAGGAATACGGAGCATGATCTTTATCTGCCAACCCCACGCTCAGAGTTAGTCAAAAGCTCTATATTGTACAATGCAAAAAAAATGCACAATAATCTACCATTTGAACTGAAGTCAATAACATCCTTTCCCGCATTTCGCAGAGCTTTGAGATTATACTTACTGGAGAGAGCCTTATACGCAGTCAACGACTTTTTTCTTAATTAATACTTAATTTTGAGCATCTTACACACTGGTTTAATGATTTCATGTTTAATGCTTGGTGTTTAGTGTTTAGGATTTGATGTTAAATATTTTGATATTTAATATTTTACATATTTTGACCACGTACAATTTGTACAATTGTATAGTTTTGTATAGTTAGGTTTTTCTTTTTCTTTTTATTGTATATTTCTATTTGTGTTTTTATATGTTTTTTTTATATGTTTTGTATGTTTTGTACTCTAGCTCTTGATATTTAACATTTTAAATAATATTTTGACCTCGTACAATTTGCACAATTGTATAAAGTTTTGTATAGTTAGGTTTTTCTTTTTATTGTATATTTCTATTTGTGTTTTTATGTGTTTTGTATATTTTGTACCCTAGCTTTGTCTACAAATTGGAAAATTTTTTGACAATAAAGCATCTAAATTTTAAACTTATAGTTTATGTCTCCCGTACTATCGGTGACCCCCCAAAAGAACCATTGCGACCCCATTGCGAGTCGCGACCCACCGGTTGGGAACCTTTGGTCTAGATGCTTACATACATAACTCATACACTTCAAGACATATGCAGGTGGCAGGGAAACAAATTCCTAGGCTACTCTGATATTATCACGATATCTCATGCGTGCCACAACTCCCACAGCCCTACTCTGGAGACCAAATACTGTCGCAGGCATAGCTGAATATCCCAAGGCAATAATATTATAAACCATCCTCGCATGGAATATACCAAAGTAGTGTAAATCCGAACACAGATTGAGAAAGCTGTCACAGCATATGTGCTTGTCCAGCAAGAAGATTGGACAGATAGTCCTCATGGGATGACACCCACACACCGGACAATATCCAAATTTTCCGCCCGCGCAAGGTCTTGGCGTGTAGAGAAAGTCATAAGTACAATTTTTCCTTATTAAGTAATTGGTTATTTGGGGCAAACCACAGATAGCCTCTGACTGTATCTCCTCACACTTCGCGCACCTCTCTTTACAAAAATGTGGAGGTG
>MU182453.1:126780-148014 GCA_016904865.1 Pissodes strobi | reverse complement strand
TATGCATTAAACTTCGCTTCCGTTCCTGCAATACCAAGTATCGAAGGTGAAAATCACGACATAACGATCCCACTTTTTTTTTGGTTCACTTTGCATCACCAGTGGTGGTACCTTGTAATATTCAGCAAGGATCCAAAAGTTGGGGATTTTTGGCGTTATTTAAGCCAAAATGTTGAAAAATTAGAAAAGTTAATTAGCGTCCGTACATTTGAAAAAGAAAGAAAAGGAAATCGTGGCTAAATAATTTTGGAGCCCATAGTGGTGAAGTGAACTCGCATCTGGTATCCACGTTAAGTATCGCTTAAATTGCTGTTTTAATAAATACTGTGTATAAAATAAAAATTATGTCATTGCTTTCATACGTCATATATGAACACTTACATTGTAGGAGAACTGGCATCATAGGTATGTACATAAAGAATATAAGGCAAGTAAAGTAGAAGCCAAAGTTGAATATAGTCTTAGATCCATCTTTCCCCATTCCCAGGTACAAAGATCCTACGAGACATCCTATTATTATGTGTAGAACAGTTCGAAGTACTAGGTAATACTGAAAGACAAGAATAAATATTATTTAAATGTTACAGGCAGTAGGCTTCTCTGATATATTTGTGTACTTAAGGAAGACTAAGAAATCTCGTTGCGAATCTTAGATCGTATTTTGGTATTTGCAGTTGTATTTATGTAGGTATTTGACAAATATATAGCATTCCCAAATACATTTTACCGACGAACTTAAAAATTTATTGTCAAATTTCAAAACTTGTCTCAAATCGTTAAAGTTTTATTCTAATTATGCCATTAGCAGTATTTTTCGCTGTATTTTTTTTTGTTTCTTAAACGTAGTTTTTAAAAAAGATGAGAAATACGCTAAATTGATGATAAATATTATTAATATGCCAGCTGGTAAGCTATGATTGTTTTTTTTATAATTCCAGTATTTTGGCAGGATGGTGGCAGATTAGTCACCGTAACGAAAAAAAAATCGACCGCACATATTCGCGTCGTGTCATCTCTTCAAATAAGTTATTGTTTCTTATTTCTAGGCTAAGACATCGAAGAAAAATCTTTTATAATTTTTATCATTCTCTAGTCAAAGGTCTATATATGTATAGATCTTTGCTCTAGTTAATCCTCCAAAGGTCCCGCGCGGCCTCTTGCATACGACGCCTCGACGCATGCAAAATTGCACATATTTTGAGAAGCAGACTTGTTGGGGCTGCCAGTTTTATTGCGGTGTTTAATATTTCTATTTCATCGAGTATTAGACTTCCTTTAGTATTTTATCACAGTGTGGTCATTGAAAAAATAACAGAAACTTATGCAAAAACTATAACAAGAGGTGGAGTGCAACGAAACGCTTGATGAATTACCAGATGGTGATAAATCTTACTTCAGACGAATCGGCACTTGGAAATTGCCTTTCATTCATGGGTAAGTTACATAAACATACTTCTCGTTTTGTTATGGCAAATATGGCACCACTGGCACTGTTTGGAAACATGTTCAAAATGCTTTTCAAAAGCACTGAGTACTGCATATCAGTTTCACGTTATTTTTATCTTACTTCTCTGAAATTTTCTAGGTATAAGGCTGATAGAGAATGTATTTCTTAGTGACAATTTTAAAATCATTTCAGTCATTTTATTATTATTCAGGAAGGCCCACCGAAAAGATTCTACCGACGTTTTCTGTCTTATGATGTAGAAACAGAAACACGATCGGACCAGTATTCTTTAATTTTGGATGAGCAGTTTTGAAGAAATTTAGGTGTAAAAGTGATGTTATCGAAGTCACTTATCAAATACTTCAATTTATTAGATATTAAAAATACCCACCATTGACCTCCATATAGTAGTAGAGACATTGTTCAAAGTGCTCTCTAACATTTTTGAGCATTTCTGGAGTTATAAGATTGCGTTCGTATACAATACGTTGTCGCAAGTCTTTAAGTGATTCAGGTTATGTTGCATACATTTGTGTCTTTAAATGGCCCTACAAAAAAAAGCCATTCGAAAGGTGTTCTTTCCAATCCATCTTGTTGAAAAATTATGTCTTCCACATGGTGGTGGTTATTTTGCTCACTTACTTTTGTAAAGCTAGCTCAGTCAGTGGGCATGTTTTAATAAATCTAAATATATTTATCCGTTTAGATTTCAAGGTAAAAATAATGGACCAAGAATATGATCTCCAAAAATTTTTAGCCAAGCGTTTTGTTTCTCTGGACGTTGGGTGTGGAAGTCACGAAAAAGTCTTGGATTGTTTGAACTATAGATATGTGATTTTAATATTCTCTGGATGATTGTATACATGAAATATCTGATAATTTTCTGGTACTTAGAGTAGGTTCCATCTTGATATACCCCAAACCAGCTATTTCGACTGCTTTAGTTCTTATTGGATTTTAAACAACCATTTTTTATTTTCCATAGATCTAGTTTCTCGAAATTTTATAACTAGGCTGCGCACGTTCTATCAATGGTTTAATTCGCATTTTTCGACTTGTTTACTAAAAACATTCCTTATCAGTTTTGTTACATTCTTAAAATAACATCACTCTTAAACCACAGCTTATTCAATAACCAGCTATTCATCTCTATCGAAATCGGAAAGTTGGAGTGTCGGGCACTGCGCATCCTGACAGTGCCCTTAGCGGATCAGTTTCACGGTCTCGTGATTTTTCAGGCCATGTAATGACACGAAGCGAACTGAATTTAAATGAATATTCCCTTCAAAATCCACGACAAATTCGCCCGAAGCTGCGGCTATTGCCTTAAAAAGACCGGAAATTTCGAATTTTTATACAATTTTGCTATTTAAAATCGTTTTCAAAAGGATTTTAGACGATAAAACATCGTATTTTAAATTAAACGAATTGTCAAAAGTATTATTCAGATGCCCAGACGTTAGAAAAATATTAACTCATGGACCTCTTCTAAAATTTTCACTTGACTTTCCCAAATCACAGGATGCCGCCGCAAGATGAGTAGCTGGTTATTGAATATGCTGTGCTTAAACCATAATTTCTCGAGACCGCCTCATCCAAAATTGAAAAATAAGGTGGCATTGAAAAGGTAATCGAATGCCCTTTAAAATGATGTAAAACATGATACCTCGTTCCATGTAAGATTCTTAGGAGGAAAGTCATCCCCGCCTAGAGTTTCGATCTGAGGCAATGATTATATCAGAAATGAAGGTTGATGGGTCCGAGTGTTCTTCTTTTTTCCACATCATAAGACAGAAAACTTCGGGGGAAAGTTTTCGGTGAGCCTCCCTGTATATTCTAATTATAGCATGCGCGAAAACGTAAAATTATCCAGGAAAAATATTCCTGGTCTGTCAGATCGATGCGACCAATAATTTTCATTTGTTTGGTGCGACCACTGGAAGGTTGATACACTTTAGTGGCAAAATATACAAAACTAAATGCGTTGGAGGTAAAATCTGCCATAACAACATAGAACAATATAGATCTTAACTAACACAAAATAAAACCATATCATGAAAGCTTAAATCCAAAAGTGACATCTATAAGATCTCATGTAAATATAATTTTATATAGGTGGCGCGACCACTGGAAGATTAATACACTTTAGTGGCAAAATATACAACACTAACTGCGTTGAAGATAAAATTTCCCATATCACCGAACATTAACTATATGATAAGAAGGTTCACTCTCCGCGGCGGCGGCACGTCAACGGTGTGTCTCCTTCCCAGCGAGAAAACTAGCAGAATATTGGCAGGCGACCTTTAAAACGGCGCACACTGGTCGAATTTCTATCAAACCTGGCCATAATAAGGTTTAATAGAAATAATACATAAAAGTTATTAAGTATTACACGTTTAAAATATCGTGTTTTAGACAAAGATGCTTTATTGTTGAATTTTTGGATCATCTATATTTATATAATATAGAGTATAGCAATTATCACTAAGGATAAAAATCATGTATAAAAATCATTTGTATGTTCTTAACCCGTTTTAAAAATGATTTTGAAAATTAAGGTCTTCTTCGTTGTAAAAAGGGGTTTTAAATTTTTTATTTGATGATCCAAATTTTGCTTTTTTGCAACGGTTAATTCAGAGCAAAATCAATGTCAATTGGACGACAGAAACGCGTTAGGAGGGCCTGCAATTTTGCCATAAAAGTATTTCAGAGTTAGCGCTATTTTTAAAAATTAATCTAATAGGGGCCAAACTAGTAAAAATATGGAAGCACCAGTGCAGCAGTTGTTTAAAAACACTTGCTTATATTCTTACCGTCCCGAGGTACCATCAAAGCCATATTTTCAAATTAAAACTGAATTATAAATTTTATCTGCTGATTCAGCCAAAGTATTTATTACCTCTTTTTGTAATAACATCAGTGTTTCATCAGTATGGTGCAATAATGATTCTACCGAAATGTCAGCTTCAGTTTCACTTACTACAATATTATGAGAATAGGGGTGGGAAAAAACCTTTAAAAAATTATCGATTAATATTTCACAAAATATCGATTATTTCGATTAATCTATCATTTCGACGAATCGAATATATCGATTATTTCGATTAATCGACTAATTGATTAATATTTCATAAAATATCGATTATTTCGATTGAGCGATTATATTAATTAATCGAGAATAATCGATTATTACTTTTAATAATCGCCCAGCCCTAATTGGGATAACATTTTTTTGGCCTCCAAAACTTTGCCGTACGAAGCATATAAGTTGCATTTTTTTTGTCCCGCTTGCATTTTGATACGTTTATACTGATGCTTAGACAAATAATTAGCTTATATAATTATTAGAGCTAATACTTCATCAACATTTAACTCTAAATGTAAATTATCTTGATTGTTTTTGTTTTCAAAAATTTTGGCTTGCTCGGGTTCGTTACTAATAGTTTGGAGAACTTCCGATGCGGATCTTACCATCTGATCTGTAGCTCGTTTGAGCGGCATAAGTTAACTCCTATGGTGTTGAATTTTCTCGGAATAGTTTTGTTTTCCGTCTTTTAGACCGCTCACTACACTCACTGAACGCTATTGTTTTGCGTCCTTTTACAATATATATTTTTTAATTTTACAACAGTTGTAAGCCAATTTTTATATTTTTTTTCTAAAGACTTCTCGTTGATCCTACTTGGTTGATCCCACTTGGAAATATATTTATAGTAAAAAGCATTGCAAGTCGACCTAAACTCATTGGGAAAGTCTTGACATCCTGTTAGTTCAAATATTATAGTTAAATAACTTCGATCTGAACCAAAGAAATAAAAAAATACTGAAAGATTTATTCTTGTGTAACTGGAACAAGTCTTTTTTCATAAATAAAAAATAAATTTACTTTTCCTTAATCATTAAAATTAAAAATCACAGTAATCTCAATGATTGAAATTAAAAATCATTGTAATCTATCTCCTGGACTATCGTGTTAAAAAAAAAGAAAAAACTAATTTTTTAAGTAAATTAGGAAATTTTTCGTAAATTTTTACAAATTTATGCTATTATAAAATAAGTATTTTAATAAATATACAGTAAAAATATTGTGCGAACCAATTTTAAAATCAACCAAAACGCCAAAATTTAATTAAATCTAAAAATGGAGCAAATTCGAGCAAGATTTTTCTTCTTGATCTCTTTTATCAGAATCGTAATGTACATATTACAGTATATTTGTAGTCGAAAATATGTTGAAATCAATTATATTACGAATTTGTAATTATAATTTGATAAATATATCAATATTTTACATCTTAAGTTCATTAAGCAGACAAATAAAAATCTTTTAAATATTAGTTATTACACACCTTGAGTATTGTTAACAATAACTAATTAAAAACGTTAATAGATTTGTGAAACAACCTACATACAAACTTTATCAAAATATTTGGTAAACAAAATAACGCTAATAAATAACCATAAAATAAGTGCATAAAGTGCTGCAAACAATTCAAGAAATATCAATTGTTTTTTTCCAAAGCCGACTAGAGTACTAGAGTGTTATAAATAATTTCGTCATAAATTTGATTAAAATTACCGCAAACGAAAGTATCGTTTCTGGCCAGCTTTTAATGAAATTAGACCCGTGTGCGGCGAGAGTCCGCCAACCGTTATCAAGCAACCAAGCAAAAGACTACGATTCCTTTGTAGCGCTCGCCGAACACGCATATCAAAGCTGCCGCGGTTGAGTAGTTCTTCTTATCGTATAGTTAATGTTCGGTGTCCATATCAAAATAGAACACTCTAGATCTAAACTAACAAAAAATAAAACCATATAATTAAAGCTTAAATACAAAAGTGACATCTATAAGATCTCATGTAAATATATCCCATTTTATAAAGATGAAACCTATACTGTGTTACGGTAATTTTAACAATTCCGTAACATCAGATTTTTCCGAATTTGCTTGTATTTATTTTTGGTTTGGAATAATAACTTCTCATCTTCAACCTATTTTGAATTACTGTCTGAACCGACCTGGTAGCAACAGTGTGGAAAATTCCGCATTAAATAGTACGAAAATATTAATAAACAATGAATTTTTATGTTGCCCATCAAGTTCATTTAAAACTAATTTGGTCTTTTAAATATATCAGTCGATAATAATTATCTAGTTAATATAAAATGAAAATTAATATTATGGGTTGAATCTACATAAATACAGCAGTAGTATATTATTTAAAATTGATAAAGAATTTCAAATATGCAGATTATATTTTATGCTTAAAATCGGTCGCTTCGTACGGTGGAAAAAGATGAAATATTTGTGACGACTGCGTCAGTGTAATTTTTTTCGAGATGTGATTCTGGTAGAAGGTAAGACTGGATTTTAAAATCTGTCTTGTACCGACGACCAGCGTGGGAGGTTTGAGAGAAGGTAGGCTTGACTTTTTCTTTATCTTTTTTGCGTTATCTGATCTTATTTCTAGTTTCCTATATCGTAAAGTCTGTAGGCAGAATAAAGCTGCTAAGCTTGTGAATTTCTGGTATTTGGCTACTATCGTTTCGCATACCACGTTGTATTTTGCCGTGTGTATGTTTGTGCCTGTAGGGCATGTGAGATAGTGTTTTTTTTTGGGCTTAAGGCTCTTGGGTAAGAGAGAAAAAAAAGGGACTTGATCCTACAAAAGCAGGGGTTATTAAATTCCGGATTTAGTTCAGCAACCCAACTAAGGAATCGATCAAATTGGCCTATACTGCCGTCAGTAGTTAAAAGGCAGTAAGTGAATTTTTTTCAATTTTGAGATTTTTACATTTTTAGACTAATATGACCCTGTTCTATTTAAAAAACTCGAAATTTTTTCCAAAAAAATTTTTCTCTTTGTTTTTCGTAATTTAAAAAAAGGAGCAAGTGACACAACGTCACCATTTAAGAAGTAAAAAGGCAGCAAATGTGCATCTTTAAGTTAAAAGGCGGCATCTGAACCGATTCCTGCGACTTACCGCCTTTTAACTTCAACTTCTCTACTTACACGGATATTAAAAACGAAGTAATAAAGAATTAACGACCATTTTTTGAATCAAAATTTAAAATATTGTCTAAAATGACATACCCCTAACTAAATATAGTATTTCTAGTTTATATGGACCAAAAAAAAATAATCCTATATGTCTTGATTAGTGTAGGACCACATCGAAAAGTTGTTGCCATTTTTCTCGAAACTAAAGTCTTTGTCACTTACTACTGCCTTTTAACTACCGGCGGCAGTATATTACTAGTTATAATATCTAAAAACTTTCCTTTCTTAGAGCATTTTTATTAAATTATGTTACGGCATTATGCTCGTAGACTTAAAAGCATTGCAAAATAAAAACGATTATATTATCAATTGCTGCCATATTAAAATTACTATTAATTAGTTTGTTAATTTTGTGTTTTTCTTATACTTGGTTAAGTTAGCTAATTATTTACAGTCGAATTTATTGAAAATCATAATAATGCTAGAAAAGTTTATAGTTTATGGATACATTTTTGTTCCTTTTAAAAAGTTAACACCGTAGATTTTTTGTTCAATTTATTTATGGTTTTGTATTATTTTGTAAAGTTATAAAAATGTTATTAATAAATAACTTATTCCACTGCAAAAAAATATTGTTTATTTAAGTCCTAAATTAGGGGCATAACAATTTTACCTACTTTTTGATTTAAACATATTTTAGGCTTTAATATTATAAAGTAAACACAAGAAATGTATCTCATACACGCAAAACATACATAAGAATTAATACTGTTTAAACCAATAATTATGGGTTTTAAAATATACTTGTGATCGCAAAAGTACTCAAAACTTGTAACAATAGTATTATTTTTTTAAATAATCCATTTTCAATAACAAAATATTACATAAAACTCACCTTTTTTATGTTAGAAGTTTACATCCTTTGTTTGCATCTTAATAGCGGCATTTCAAAGAGTTTGAAGTTAAAAGGCGGCATCTGAACCGATTCTTGCGGCTTACCGCCTTTAAACTTCAACTGCTCTACTTACACGGATATTAAAAACGAAGTAATAAAGAATTAACGACCATTTTTTGAATCAAAATTCAAAATATTGTCTAAAATGACATATACCTAACCAAATATAGTATTTCCAGTTTATATTGACCAAAAAAAATAACCATATATGTCTTGATTAGTGCAGGACAACATCGAAAAGTTTTTGCCAATTTTCTCGAAACTAAGGTTTTGTCACTTACTGCCTTTTAACTACCGGCGGCAGTATAGGGCTCATATCTCGGTTCTAGTTAGAGGTAGCAATTTTTAGAAATTAATAACTAAAACTGTCGATAGTGTAGGATACTCAGTCTAATTTTCTCTAGTACCGTTATCGGTTGGATTCAAGCTTAGTTAGTTATTATTCAACCTATGTAAATATTTTTTCGTCACGTCAGATATTTAAAGAGCGCCTTCTCAAGCCTTCTAGACCGTGGTGGGTACAAGATCTTAATAACTCCGCTTCTTTATTTCGATTTAAATTTGTCAATACCTTTATCTTTGAATTAAACTGATTTTTGAGTTGAAGTAGCTTTCAGAAAATAATTGCATTCTGATTATCTGTTTGAATTTATCGATTTCACTTTTGTTCTTACCTGATTACTGTAATTGTTTTTTATTGAAATATTGTTCATTACAGTATTTCTCAGCTTAAATAGCTATTAATTTTATTAATTATCTGTAACCTGTTAACTGTTTAATTGAAAACATAATTATTGTCTACAGTCTAAACAATTCCGTGCAAATTGGCGGAAGCATTTTTAATTAAATTAAATTAAATTTCTCCTTCAGCGTGTGTTGGCATTTTTCAGCATTTTTAATTGAAAATAATTATTTCTAGTTCTCTCCTGTCAATTTCTGTATTAAAAACCTAAGCTAAGACAAGCGACGCTCTCCGCCATATTGAAACAGGGTTATAACAACATTCTTGGTGAACTCTTTAACTGCCTTGTACTGGTTTTTTTTTTCATGCTACTGAGTCCACACGCACTCGGCCTACCAGGACAGTTTCCAGTGACGTCACAGGACAGACCCGAGGCACTACAGCAATTTCCAGGAACCCTCTCCAGGAAGCTCGGAGGAAGCATAAGGTGATTAAAGGGCAGTTATCACCAGGAAGGTTCAACAGAATTAACACTTCTTTTTGTTAGAAGGAAATAGAATAAACATTGTTTTTTGAAATTTCTAATCTTTTATTTTGCGCTTTTAACCACTACGGCACTTGAAAAAAAATCTTTAATAAGCATGCACTCCCTACCTAAAGTGACCAGACGTCCTGCATTGAGCAGGACAGTCAAGCATTCATAGACTCTGTCCAGCGAAAGCAAATGTCCTGCAAAATGTCCTGCAATTCTCTTTTGTGGTATGCGATATACATAAAGTGACTACAAAAGCTAATTGTTTACACAAAATGACTACAAAAAGCTAATTGTTTATGCATAGTATAGCATTATTGCATAATGCAAAAAATGAGAATCACAAATATCACTCCATTACTATTTTTGCCCATTCTTGATAGTGTGTCATAAGCCGTATTCGATTGAGACTGGAGATCAGTTCAAAATGAACTGAAACTGAACTGATATTTCAGGTTCAGTGAGCTAAGGTCAAATGAAATTACGAAAGCAAATAAAAAAACGCCGTTTGACAATTGAAATTTAAATGCCATCTTTTACCTGAACTACTGAACCGATCTAAGTGATTCCGGTCCATTTTCGGTTCACCTACAGGTGACCTGGATCACTTTTTAGGTAATGGGGACAAAGTGACATTTTGCATTAGGTATAAGATCCTTTACACAAATAGTGCACTATATAAAAATCGGCCTTTCCCATTGGTCGATCTGCATGGCCCTCCGCTCGCTACGCTCGCTACGGGGCTCAAGAAAAGGAAACTAACCAGGTGCTAACCCAATCTAACCCAAGACACACCCAAAATCAAGAAAAAAAGCTGTTTAGAAACATAATCTTAAAAAAATAATAAAAAAAGCAACGGGGTTCGAACCCGCGTTTTCCAGGTGAGATCCAACGATGTAAACCTCTACATCACTAGAACTCTTGATAGAAATCGATTGCATCACGCAGACATATCGTAATACGAGATGGATCGACCAATAGGAGAGGTCGATTTTTACATAGTGCACTATTTGTGTAAAGGATCTTTAAACGCTGATATTTTTACAATCGAACACGAATCAGTTCAATAAAGTTCAGTTAGATCGATTTGAATCGATCCAAAGTAGTGAATCGAATACGGCTATAGTCGGCATTGGCCAAGTTGGTCTATTTATAGGAGGTAATGGTTGGTCTGAGCTGAGTCTGGTGTTTCCAAAGACGAAGAATTTCCCTTGTCTATGGGTGTTTCGATATGCGACGTCGCAAAGGTCATTCGTTTGTTTGTTTATAAGAACCAATTCTGCTTGTTTCGCGCCAATAGTGAGAAATGCAAATTTTTATTATATTCCTAAAACCATATAATATTAAAAGTTTTATTTGTTATTTTAAGTTAAATGTTAAATGTTTTTTGTAAACGTTGATGTATTAGAATTTGAAAACTATCTGTTTGAATGATTGATTTTTTAATTAAATTATTATATCATTTCCTGACAATATGCTGAACTCACTCTCAAAAACTTCTAGGTTTCAGGCAGCTCTGATTCATCTGATGTTGCAAACGTACGATAGAAATCCAACCTTGCCAGTACAAAATTCGACTAAACGCTAGCGCGGTCCAAGTCACGGATAGTCCTAACCAATCAAAAGCAAGACGCTAGCGTTCTGCGTTCAAGCCTGGCCCTCCACTCGCTACGGGGGCTCAATCAACAAGAACTAACCAAAACTAGCCCAAGCAGGCTAACCCAAAATTAACAAAAAAAAGTAAATTAATAAAAAACAAACATAACCTTAATAAAAGGTAAACAAAACATATGTCGCGACCAGCGAGAATCGAACCCGCAGCGCAGGAATGACATGCAAGCACTCTGCCTATTACACCACCGCGAGGCGTTGTAAGAGTTTCGCTAGATCGTAAAAACATGAATAATTCCGATATACGCTAGCGTCTTGCTTTTGACTGGTCAGGACTATCCGTGACTAGGGCCTCACTATAGACGCTAGTAAAATTCGTCTGTCAGTTACCCGTTATGCCTTTTTTAATAAAATGGCGAAGTTGCTAAAACATGCCACCAAAAAAAATTTGGCACTTATTTTCACAATTATTATGTAATGTCCTGCATTGAGGTCTTAGAATTATGGTCACTTTATCCCTACCCATACATCCTGAGTATCTTTCAGTTTATCTTTTTAGTAAATTAAAGTAATAATTTAAAAGAAAAGTGCATTTATAGTTTATTGTAACAAATTGGCTTTTTATTTGACTTATAGTAATTATAATAAGGCAATTGAAATTATATCTTAACAAATCAAAGTTTAAATTAAACAATTTGGATTTTCTTGTAACGAATTAATAATTGCATTTTCTTGTAACAAACAATACAAATTTTCTTGTAACAAAATTGCCTGTTTCTCTTAACAACACGAATAAAAGGGTACCAAACATTAAAAAGACTGAATTTAATAAATCAAATATTTATCAATATGTGGCATAAAGAAACGGAAAATTAAAAAAGTGGTTTTTAATATTGTTAGATAAAAATAAATGCGTTGCTTCAGTTTCAGTTAATTATAATATCACTAGGTGACCTTTGCTAAAAACTGAAGTTGAAATAGATACTTGGAAAATAAATACTTCAATAATGAAAAATCCTTAAATTGCTTCAAAATACTTAATTTGAAATCTAAAATACCTCGATAGAACCTAACAAACCAGTAATTATTATAATATTTAATTCATTTGTCGAATAATTATTTTAATCCAGTTGGAAATAGAAAAGTTATTCAGGATAAAACTGTAGTGCTCAATTTAATTTGGCCCACAATGCATATGCAAGAATATGGTAGGTACTATATTTCAAAGAAAAAATTAAGATGATAATTTACTTATATTAAAGTTGTAATTTCAAGAATGTGATAATGTGATAATTCTAGATTAAATACGTCAGTTTAGCGATAAAAGGCAGGCAATGGGTTTATTTTCAGATAAAATGATTTAAGATGTCCTTTGCTCATTGAAAATATACAATTATAGCACATATGTTCAAAAAGTTAAATCAAAAACATAATTTCATTTTGTTTAATTTGATTGAACTAAAGAAAAAATATTTTGTGCAAGCTTTAAGCTTGGTTTAAAATAAGATTAGTGCACCCGAATAAAGTAAGTAGATACTTTTAATAAATATTTCTGCTTAATCAAAATAATTTCTTGAATGAGAATTTTTTTCTGTGTATACGCAGCAGGTGAGCATAGAATATTATTTTGAACTCAAAAAATTATTGACAATAGATTCTGTATTCTGTATGCGGGTTATAAGTAATTTTTCAATTTTTTTATTAAAACTATATTTTTTAATACTCTTACCTTATCCCTATACATTTGCTTCCACATTCGCATTAACAATATGGAGAATTGCATTATCCAATTAGATCTACGGTTACTAAACGCAGTGTCTTGTTCTAGAATTTGGAAATCTTCGTAGTTTTGAGTTTCTAGCGATATCTCAAACATTTTCTTATCTATTTTTTTGGATTTGAAGGAGTACAATGATTTTCCATTATCTATTGCTGATACAAGTATATCTTGGAAGTTTCCGTATTCTTGGCAAGCTACTTCAATAACTAAAATATAATTATTGTTGACTATTTCTTCCGCATTATTTGAAACAATAAAACGAGAGTTGCAATAGGCGATTTCGATTATATAAAATAAAAGGCCCTTAAATGCTAAAACTCAACAGAAGATCATCACACGGAAACCATTGTCGTAAGCTAAAGTATTGGTACAATGTTTTTAAAATCATAACGGGCAATTTTCATTTCTACCATTGTCAAACCACCAATTAAAGATACCTCAACTTTCTTTATTAGCCTTAAACAAAATAATCTGAAAAATCTTTTGTGATATATATTGCAATAATTATTAAAATAAAATTGTGTGTGCTTAAGACCACACGATAGAAGTGAAAACTTCGGGGTCATCGTTTATCAGAATTTCGTTCCGGGCGTTCGTTGCAGAGATGCTGGCGAAAAACGGGTTTTCTCCTAAAATCCCCCCTTAAATTAGAGCCCCGGTCCCCCCGTATGGTCTAAGTGTCATTCAACCCCCACAAAAAATGTGCTGAGCCCGCCTAAAGAAGTTTTCACTTCAAAAAAATTAATACATTATTTTGCAGCAAACGCATTTGCGTATATCGCCAGAAAAAATCTCTCACCTTTCGAAGTTGTGATTTTTTGAGGCAATATAGACTTGTGCTTTATATAAAAAAAGATTGTTGCAAAAATGCTTCAAAATTTCCCTGAATCTTGTATGCGCATTGTTATATTTCTACTGAAAATATCTAACACACTTATCTTTATACCTTTTACATATTATTTAAAAAGTTAAAGTTAAGTAAATATATTGACCAGAGAATTAATAAAATATTAAAAGATAAATCAACAACAGAACAACTTTCAGAAAATTTTATTAATTCTTGAACAAAAGGAAATTCTAAAAATCAGTATATTAATAGCAAAAATAAGGCATGTTTTTAGTATTTTGCCTTAAATATTCCAACTAATATACTTTTACTATTATTGTTTATGCAGAGCAAATACTTAGTAGGTACCAATACTTTTTTAGGCTGCTTTTTTAAATGATACTTGAGGGGAATTGAGCCATTACAGCAGGCGCGGCTTCTCAGTAAGGTCATTTGGTCAATGATCCACCTAATTTTTATTTAAGTTTGTTTTCTTTTAACTATCAGCGGATCTTTTATAAAGTTCGGATGCATTTTCAAGCGAAAACTCCCCAATTTGTCCAGTTTATGCTGGATGCCCGGCGTATTTTAAATTCACCTTATGGCTTTTACGGCAATTAGAGAACCGAAACTAAGACGGAGCGCGTAGATACTCGCTTTCTAAGGAGTTAAAAAGAGACACATAGTTGACGAAATTGTCGACGGCCGGCCAATGATGTGCTTTTGCCGCTCGCAGGTTCGCATGCTGCCTGGCCTTTATGAAAACATACTTGAACCGCCCTCCGAGGGAGCAAATATTATATAGCAAGACATTTGGGTTGCGGGTTAGACAAAGAAAAAATATTAATTGGCTGATATCGACATACGCATTGCGTTTGCAAACACTTATATGAAGGATCGAATAATCGATTTGATTAACAAACACATAGCTACATAAATGGTGAGAGAGTTATCTTAAGAATATTATTAAGTATTTTAGTTTTATTTATAATTACCCATATTACCTATAAATATATTTGGTTATTTTTTCTAAAGAAAAAAACGTTAAAAAAGACATTTTGGGCGTGCCACCCCGAAAATGTTTCGCCTTTGGCGCTATTCTGGCATGAGCCTCGGTCGACCTAGATTTGACTCACTTTCTAATAAACCCACGAGGCGCGCCTGCATTACAGTGTACAATAATTACATTTATTTTGCGTATCGGTCAGGTTCGAAGTTTTGAAATTCGAAAAATTAGGTCCGTCATATATTGCAATATATATGCATTATTGATCGTCCGATCAATCACATTAGCGATAATAGGTTTGTAACAATAGACTGTCATATTATGTCTGATATTTAGACGCATTTATAAATAAACGAAATATATTATATTATAATAATGTATGATTATCTCTACTAATAAAACGAAGTAACATTTTTAGTGTCTGGTACAAGCCGATTGAAATTGGTGGATATATTTACCATTATTTGCATTACTCACTACAATCTAGTTTGATTAGCTAGTATATTACGGTAGGTACAACGCGGTAGGAAGATCTTTATCGCAATGCGCGCGACATTTTCTTTTTATCTACAACCGTGGTCGTACGATGTCTATTAAAAGTATTAATATAAGTTGTAATTTAAATTAGACAGTTATTAAATCAATATGTGTCTAACAACTTCCTGATAGGTAATCAAGAATCAAATATCGGGATGCTAAGGAGATAATTTATAAATTCCTAAATAATTTATTTCACGTTTAACATTTTATTAAGTAGGTAGTAGATGGTTTTAAAATAATAATAAACTTAATTAATGGGAAAACGTGTTGTTTCATTATGGGTTAGAATGCATTTTGATTTTACCACGCTAGAGTGATAAAATACTACTTACCATACTCAAATCAGTATGGCAAGTAGCTACCTACCGCACGATTGTAGGTAAATAATAGTTATTTGCCTATCAAGTGTGGTACTTTTCCGCACAGAATTGCAGGTTAACCAACGATGCGCGGCAGAGTTCGATCAGCAATCGAGTCCTGAACAGACACTTTCTGCAAGTGTTAGATAAAATATATACATAGACATTAAATTTATAATATTATATTATGCATGTATTGGATGTTTTTTGGACAACTCAGAAAAATAATTAATTGTTACAACTCTGTATCTATGGAAATAAGAATATATCTTTTATTGAGCTTCATTCATAAAAAGGAGCGAAACTCCGAGAGTGTAGCTAACTTTCGACTTGTTTTTAACATGTTTGAGGCTAACCAATAATCATGTCCAAAAGTTTAAACTACTATGCTGTCAACATGTTTAATAAACCTATTTTTTTTTTTGCAATCAGAGCAGAAAAGGCTACTGATTGACTCAATGCTTGTATTTAGGCCTCTTATGCTGCAGAAATCTATTCTAAATTGGTTTGGTATCTTTGCTGCCTGTGGAACGTTGCATGAAGGGCCACCCGGCGTCCGGAGATTCGAATGGCAGGGGAGTTTACCTCCGGAATGTTTTGATCCTGGGAGCGCCATCATGTCCACATAATACACTGAGAAAAATTGCTCAAATCAATTTTTGTTTTGGACGGCGTTGATTTACCATTATATAACGTTACATACCGCATATGCAAATTTTGTTATAGTTTAGAATCACGTTGAAATTATGCCAATAAAACTCGTTATATTAGATTAAGAAATATAGTGACTATACAAGATAACTGCAAATGAACAATAATACTACTCTGGTTATACAAGTTGTATATAAAGCAAATTATACAATAATTGTATAATGACAAATCAAATATTTCATAGCACAATGGTAATCAACTAGCTAAACTGCGGACTATTTACTGTTATACAACTTTTGTATACCAATAAAACTACCGATTGATGTCCGTAATCTTTTTCTTGTATAGCTCACCATTTGCTATTTCAATTATTTCAAAATGGCTGCCGCTGCGGATGAAACGACGCCACGCCAAACAGCAAGAAGACAAAGCAGAGTGGCGGCTGACGCAAACAATTTACCGATTATTTAAGGAAATTGTAGTAAATTAAAGATAGCAGAAAATCCACCAAAGAACATGCAGGTATGTATATCTTAGGCTAACGGATATATCATACGTTTTCAAACTTATCACTTGTTTACGTTTTGTCAATCAAAAACTCGTCCTTTTTAGGTCCTGTATTCTACGAAGATCTAATTATTTTACCATACGAACGATAATATATGCGTGTAAGAGATATGGATTACTTCCTATACTATAACATTTGAATTAACACACGAAGGGTGCCTCGAGTGAATCAAAAGTTTGAAAAAACCAATAAGGTAAGATATTTTCTATTTAAGTAGCAACCATTGTGTAGTCAATTCATGTTAATAGATCACAGGTATAGGTATATCCTCCTAATTTGTGACCATGCATCTAAAACAAATTTTAATTGACATGTTTTAATTTTAGCGTATATTGGACTCGATTACAATATCAAGATGAGAATAGAATCCAGAACCCCTACTGAAGTAATGTCACAAACATAATGTTTGCCAATGCAATTACTGTATTAACGGTATACAGGCCCTAATATGAAAGCAGGATAAAATATGCGTACGGATATATCACAAAAACTTAAATTAATATGATTATTTAATAATCAGTATACAGTAATTGTATAATCGTTATAGTTTAGCGATACTACTTTCAGAAAGACCGATTGTATATTGGCCAAAAACAGTTAATTTGTCACAAATAGTATACAAGTTTTGTATTATGGTCATTCGATTTTTGTATAGTGGCTAATTTATTTTCTCTCAGTGTATTACTGTGAAACCCGGAATCACCAACGCGGACGCGGAACGTGATCCGGAAAACCACTTAGAGCTTCCCAGTTCTGGATTGGTCGCCCTTCACCGGACGATGCGAGTAGGCTTATGCATCTACAATCTAGGGCCGCTTCCACTGGAAGCATCGGCCTCAGATTTATTCCTTTGGTGGTCCCTAGTCTGAAAGGGGTGAGAATGGGGTTTGTTGAGTTACTCCCCAGTGATCAGCTCCAGACTTTGTACTTTGGTGTTCTCCAGACTGGAGGAGGACGATAGGATTTGATGGGCCACATCCCGTGGCAACTCGGAATGGCGGGGGCGTCACTATCCGTAATCAAACTGCTCTCATCAGTTTTGAAATGTAAACTTACAACAAACAACGTGTGTTTGAACATACAAATATCTTAACATCATAAAAAGTATTGGTGAATAATGCGGATCATTTAATAAAACAGACGAATATGTTTGAGCAGTTATTTTTTATATTATATTATCTCTTATTTTACTCAACAATGTATAAAGTTAGCGATTTTTCTAAAAGTTGTTAGGGAGCTCGCCTTTTAATTAGACATTCTGTTAATGTATTATTTTTTATTTATCTATATCAATTTACCAACGAGACGAAAGTTTAAATAAAGCATGTGTTTTTCTGATGAAAGTACTTTTTCTAGCAATTCAATAGAATTTTGATAAAGTTTTGATACATTATTTAAAATCGGTTGCTGCAGCACTACATTCAATTGCTCGAGGCTTTCCATTTATGTAAATTTAATGACGTCAAGTATTTTTATTCAGTTAACCTAACTTATATAATACAAATTTAACACATTTATTTGGTACTTTCGCTAGCCGCTTTATATAACAGTTATAGGCAGGACACTATACCCATAACACTTCATTGCTCTAATATTACAGAGCATTCAATAGGTATGGCGCAGAAAACCTAACATCTTTGTCGCTCTTAAATTGTATTATCAATGCCTGCCATAACATAACTTACTACTAAAAACAACACCTAAATCATTAAAATTATTTACCGACCTAAAAGTGGATTGTCAATGGAAAACTGATATTCTAAATTATCTACATATTTATGAAATGATAACTTTACATTTAGATAGGTATAGTAATTTCTAAACAATTAAAATTACACCAATTGACCAGATTATCTAAATATATTTGGATAGCCAGACTGTTGTTTACAATAGTTTAAGTTCGTCAACATATTATCAGCTACAACAGGATCGATAAGAATTTAAAACTAAATAAAAATAAACCCAAATCATATCCCCGTGGCTCACCAGATGTAATATTTATTAGGCGATACACTATACCTTGACAGATATTGCTTTCGACTGGTAAGGTAGGATTAAACCACTGAAGGTATGGTCCAGTCACTCTTATTTCGCTCAATTAATAGCCGTGGGCTCGGTAGAAAGCTTTTGCGACTTTTATGTAAATCATGTCCACCTGGCAGCGATTCGCTACCTTAATGATTTTGACCAAACAATTCTGCTGCTACGTTAGCTAGCAGCTGATCCTCCCTTGAAAAATATATGCCTATCAGGTCATATGTTCTCTTCCAGGCCCTCAAAAAGCTCATCTGTAATAATTGGTTCAAACACTTAAGACATTACTGGCCATAAGGAATCCCTACGGTAGTTTTTATATCCTTCTTTGTTCGAAAGTTGGAAAATTATTGAAAGGTATTCTACCTGAACTTGGAAAACCTCATCAAATGTACTTAAATGAGTGTTCGGCTAGGGCAATGAGAATTCATGCTCTGTCGTCATTGAACATTGTAATTCTTTCTGTGTTTACATGGATTATCCCCCATGCTACGTGTATACCCTTCCTAAGCGATCTTACATAAGACGAAACATATTTTATACTGTTGCGAATCATTTGTCTGGTGTTCGATATATACAAAAAAAGCTTAGAGCTAAGCTTAACTGTCAAATATCAGATTCTTTCAGGGCTTTTAGGGCTGTAGGTAGGAAACAGCAAGCCTACAAGTACTGGCAGCAAAATCAGACCGCCGAAAATCGCAATTATTTTGTCGAAGCGAGAAACGAATGCAAACGTTTGAGCGACGAAACTAAGGACAAACACAATCAAAGGATCAGGAATAAACTTTTGCAATGCCCCAGTGGCTCTAGCAATTTCTGGTCGGTAACAAAGGCAGTAAGTAATAACTTACTGCGGGATCGACCATTCCTTCATCTTCGTCAATCGGACTACTGGGTGTCTCGGTCAACAGCAATATGTCCTGGTATGACCACGCAAATTGAGCCTACCAGAAGCTTGGTACGCTATTTCGCAACAAAAAACGGTATACACCGCAGCAGTTATTCTTGCTCTACAAAGCGCAAATAAGACCGTGCTTAGAATATTGCTCACACGTCTGGGGTACCGCACCAAAGCACACCCTAAAGCTGCTGGATTCCATTCAGAAGAGAGCTGTGGTATAGTCATCTCGTCGGCGCCCCGGAATTGACCCGGAATCTGGATAGTCTGAAACACCGCAGACATGTGGCCGAGATGTCCTTGTTTTACAACGCAGATGTTCCCAGGATTTGGCCCGCCTCATCCCGCCCCTGGCAACGACTGCCAGACAGTCACGACAGACGTCAAGAGCGCACCAGTTCGTCGTACATCTGGAAACACCTAGAACATCGCTTTACAAGATTTCCTTTGTCTGGCGCACTGCATCACTGTGGAACTCACGCCCAGGACATCGGTTTTCCCCTAATTACAACATACAACTATTCAAGAACCGTGTCAATCAACATCTTCGCACACACACTGCTCGACGAGCGCCATAGAACCTCCCTTTAGTGTGTGTGCCACTGCCATAAAAAAAAGTTAATCCTATTCTTTTTAGTGTTATTGACAATATAATTTTAAAACCCAACATTTTACCTTATGCAGATTAGTCTCTCGCAAGGAAAATTTAAAATATATGGAACTGGTGGTTTACAAACAAAAGACATATGAGCAAAACAAGACATTGCGTTTGGAATTCTGCACAATGTTATTGGCTGCATGGGGTTTTTCACCATTGCCACAAGCCTTTCCCCGGCGAAAAACACCACACGAAACACAGGG
This sequence comes from Pissodes strobi, assembly GCA_016904865.1. Taxonomy (NCBI): domain Eukaryota; kingdom Metazoa; phylum Arthropoda; class Insecta; order Coleoptera; family Curculionidae; genus Pissodes; species Pissodes strobi. The sequence goes on along the minus strand of MU182453.1, from coordinate 127,258 downwards.
CATATTAAAGGTATTATTTGTAAAGTTTCTCACAACATCCTCGCCCTCTCTTCTCCATCTAAACAAGGAATCGCGAAGAATTTCTTTGCATAAGCTGTCCCAGATCATCCTATCACTCAGCTTTTTTATCGAACTGTGACATCAGAGCGTAATGTTCTAACATCGCTGCCAACCTCCGATAATTTAAATTCCAACTGATCCGAAAACTTTGCACATATCCTGTTTACCAACCTCTCGGTGGAGTCCGCCACAGCTGTTTTACCTGAGGTGCCACTTCTGGTGTTCTTGCCTCCAACAGTCATATTGCAACTTTTCCTAAAACGTAGTAACCCACAACTCTATCAAGGCTGATTGGCTAAATACAAAATGGCAAGTTATTGTGTTATTCCTTTATCTAACATTACGAAACTTAGCACTATTCACCACATGGACCACAATTCACAAATAACCCGTTCAAATGACCACTTCAAATTAAGGT
>MU182453.1:102213-121392 GCA_016904865.1 Pissodes strobi | reverse complement strand
AATAATAATAATAATAATAATAATAATAATAATAATAATAATAATAATAATAAATAAACCATAGATAACATAATTTGCTCATAGCCTTAATTTTCTCTAATTAATATTGATACATTAAAGAGTAAAGGTGCCGCACTGCACCCATAGGATGCAGCCACGGGATGTTTAATTTTTTGGGCATATTAAAACTGTGAAATGACCACCTGGTAAAAGCGCACCCTGGTAGACGCCAGTATTTTTGGGAGAGCATACGGGACTGCTTCCTTGGTCGGAAATATAACAAGTGGCTTTGAAAAACTGAAATTTATCCGTTAAACCCACATGTTTTTCCGGATAATTTGTTTCTGCCCAGCGAAGTGACTGAAAATGTTATTGAGATGGAGATGGACGACGGAGGCCACGAAGAAGAACATGATAAAGAATTCACTAATCAGCTGGTCACCTGCAGCCTAATCTTGAAAATGTTTAAGGACCTTCGTCGACCACAGCAAAGCATGCAATAAATCCTGCAATAGTCGATCTAGTTCAGCGTGATCTCCAAGTCATTTCTGGATCGTTTACCACCCAAGAGATTTTAAATGAGATTTTTCCACTTCCTAAATCAGCGTCTACGGGGCAAGTAAGAAACACGAAGAGGAAAATCACTGCCTCTCATGTTCCGACTTCCTTTCATGGACGAAGTTAAAACCTAAACTCAAAATAAAAAGGAGAAGGTAAACCGCAAGAGAGTTTGTTGAGATTTCCCAAAAATGGTGGTCAGTGTCCCTATATTTCTTGTTTTTTTTATGCTCGCAGTTCACATTATGGTGCATCTCATCTGGAAGTGTTTCATCGTCCTTTTCCAGGAAGCCTATAAAGCAGGCGGGTATTTTTCAGGGTTCAAGATGGAGCGGGCAATGGTCAAAAATACATGACTCTTAGATTGAATTTCAAGAAGGCAGGCAGCCTCATAACAGTTTTAATTTCAATTATTCACAGGGTGTAACTTTTTGGGGTATCTAAACGTAACGGCTTACGTGTAGATAATACGGATTTATTGTTAAGTAGACTGTAAATATTAATTTGTTCTGTTCTTTATAGTTGGTCGTTAAAAAAAGAACTTTATTGATTTACAAAGTCTACTGTTTTCGGTACTATAAGCTTATACTGAGCAATTAAATATCGAGTTGATATGTTGAGTTATTGATCTGGTAATTCCCATCGTACTAAATGGTCCTTCGAGCCAGATTTAGTTTATCGGTAGAGTTGTGAAGCCTTTGTTTCGTCGTTTAACGAAACTTCGATTACAAAAGAAGCCTTTGGGCGCAATGGAACTTGTTGTTTGCTTGGAACTTCAACGACGTATTGGAGTTCTACTGGGGGTGGAAGAAAGGTACGAGTACGATGTATTGTGGAGTTGGAGCAGTTAAATGCAGTGTTACCAAGGTTCTGAATATAAGGTCAGATATACTTTAATATTTTTAAACAATTTTTATGGAACATTTATTTCGACATTTTTTAAAGTGTAGGAGTTATTAGTTTAGGTAGATTAGGTCGTTTGATTTTTTTTTAATTTTAATTTGTTTGGCTATTTTTCACAATGGAAAAATTAACCAAACAAAAGGGAACAATAACTAGAGTGTAATCATTTATAACCAAAAGCATAGATGATCAAAGAGCAGATAGATATATATGATTTTGATGTAAGGGAAAGTATATTGAATGAAGCTTTCAAAGGGGACAAGAAAGTTCAAGCTAAAATTGAAGTTCAGGATGATTCTGAACAGATTTTCAATGATAGGGCAAATATCGAAACAAAATATCTGAATTTATGTGGGCTTACAAAAGAGTAAGACTACTTACTTTATTTTATCTAATGCTCTAATACTTGCTCTCCTGTTCCATCACAAAGTCAAAATAATAATGTTCAGGTTCCAGAGCTATCTATTCCAGTATTTGATGGCAAATTTTCTAACTGAAGTAGTTTTTATGACTTATTTAACTCTCTAATTGTTGATAACGCCCAACTATTAGACATTCAGAAATGCATTTATTTAAAATCATCCTTGAAGGGTGAGCCTATTAAACTGATCGAAAATTTACCTTTGACTACCGATAACTTTAATATAGCTTTAACAACTTTGAAAAAATGGTATGAAAATAAGTTATTTGTTGTTTATGCACACATCAAGGCACTCTTGGAATTTCCATCTATGAGCAGGTTTACTGCAAGCAATTTAAGATAATTTATCACAACCGTGAATCGAAGAAGAAAATGATAAAAAAGTAAATATTCCAATAGAGATCTCTGGATTTGAGCCTAATTTATTACTCAAAAATTAGATTTTTAAACTAAACAAGCCTTTGAATTCGATACGGGGAGTAGTGCACTGCCTACATTGAGGGTGTTTTTGAGCTTCTTGGAAAAACGGTGTATTGCATTAGAAAATTTACGTGTACCTGATAGTACAGGAAATTTGGTTAATTTAAACAGTGAAATCACGGATCACAGGGGAGGCAACACACGGGGCAAAAATGCTGTTTTTGTAATGGTACTAATTACAATATTAGTAAATGCTTTAAATTTAAATCGCTACCGGTTGACCAACGACAACAGTTTATTACTACAAATAAATTATGTTAAAATTGTTTTTCACCTCACTTTACTTAACATTGTAGCATTTTCAATCGGAGTCATAACACTTTACTTTATACTGCAAGGGGCTAAAGCGGTGGTCAATGCAAGGACAGTAGAGATGATTGAAACGGTAATGATACTAAAATGAAAGTGAAGTCAAGTGGGAGCAATAAAGAAACTCCTGCAGTACAGGATAGGGTTACTGTAAAAACTAATCACAACTCCACGGGGGAGGAAAATAATATTGCTGATCATAGTGTAATTGAATCATTGTCTTGTCAGCAATAATACACGGAAGGTTAAATTATGTCATGTTAGCTATGGCACAGGTATTTCTTTTGGATATAAGGGGAAATTAGTTGCTACCACTGCGGCGCTCGACAGAACACACAATGTTCATTGTTAACCTCAGACTTAGTAGAAAGGTTAGGTAAACAGTTATAGAAAGAAAAAATTAAAGAAAAGGGCCCAATTTACTGTTAACATGTGTTTTTGAACCAATTGTGAAAGGTTTATTAGCTTTATTACCGTCACTCGTCTTTTATCTTATTATCTTTTATTTGAGAGGTTCATTGTAAATGAATTATAATTTCAATTTATTTTCGGCATTATAGTTAAGATTCATGATGCTCTACTTTGAAGCGAAATCTTCAAGGGGGAGTATGTTGAGATTTCGCAAAAAGGTTTGAAATTGTGATCATTGTCCCTATATTTATTGTTTTTTATGCTTGCAGGTTGCATTATGGTGACTTTCAAGAAGACTGAATCATAAGGGTTTTAATTTCAATTATTCACAGGGATAACTTGTTGGGTAATTTAAACGTAAATAATACGTATTTATTGTTAAGTAAACTGTAAATAGTGATTTGTTCTGTTCTTTACACTATATAACTATCTTTAAAATAAACAACTTTTATTGATTTACAAAGTCTACTGTTTTCGATACTATAAGCTTATACTGAGCAATTAAATATCGAGTTTATATGTTGAGTTATTACACTGGTAATTCTCAACAGTGCTAGAGTTAGAAAGCAGGTGAAGCGTAATATCTTTCAGGATGACTCGAATAGTGAATCTGATTTTAGTCAGAACGCTGATGATGTGGATGAATCCATACTTTTATTGTAACGGATTATATAGTAAATCAACGCCAGGAAAGCATTGGGTATGTTGCCAATTATGTGAGCGATGGTGCACACTCTATGTGCTGGCATTGCACCAAGAACTAAGGTGTACAAATGTGAATTGTGCACCGATAAAATGCTATGTCACCTTAGACTGCCTTGTGCCATCTTACCCGTCTGGGCATGTTTTTTTTTACTTTATTTCATCTATTAAGTTTACAATAACGTCAGTATTTTTTTTGTTCCGTGCCTAAATAAACGTTTTAAACGGACCTGAGTTTTATTTTTATGTTATGTTTTGTGTTTTATTTTATTTTTTTCTTGTTTAGTTTATTTCACAAAAAGTAAATGAGTATGCCGAGCTGTTAAATAAAGTAGTAGTTACTTAATACTTGTTATTATTTATGTAAATTAATCTGTTGCCTGTTAATTTTATTAAATATAATGCTAAATGAGAAATTCAAACGTTGATAAGTACTAAAATAGTTTATCTATGACACATATATTTTTTAAATCAAATGTGTGTGATGTGTGAGCCTGTCCAAAGGTTTATTTTGCCTACCCTAAATATTCTTTCTGGCTACGGCCCTGTATAAGGTTTTCCATTTTTCTTTCAAATATAGAGGAACGGTAGTAGTAGTGTGTGTATTCATGAGAGTGTCCCTCCTCCGGGAGGGCCCGCTCTCATGGTGAAATAAAATTGGTCCTCCCTGTAGAATATTATTAAATTTCATATTCTTGTCTACCTTAAAGATACAGACATAAAACATGAGTGTTGCATCACCCTATAATGTAACCTTGTTAAATTTTCGCTGCGGTTAGCGCCACCGGGAGGGCCCTCTCTCAACATGAAATAAGATTTTGCCTCCCTGTACGAGGACTTCATTCTGTAATGTAATCTTGCTAAATTTCGCCTCGGTTAACGACTTGGCAACATTCCACCTTCTGAGTGCATGTAACCTTTATTTAATCCCCCTTGAAAATCTTATTATAAAACTAGCAGATTGTGATGTTCCAAGTCAATTAAAATTTTGTAGTTATAGTAAGTTGTAAGTTTTAGTAGTTTCAAAGTAATGTATTAGAAATAAATTTGGGTTCCTAATTCGTGTGATCATAAGTGCGACTTTCAATTAGAGAGTTAACTGTCAAAAAAGACCAAGAGGATGATCTTGCAGATGACAATATGATATTTTCGAAAAACTTCAGTGAAGTTGATATTAAGTGAAAGAGTATTTTGCATAACTCGAAGTTATGTAATTATGTAGACATATCCTGATAGAGTGGAGAATGTGTTATGATTGTTATTTCTGTTTTGCCCTTGACGAATATTTAAGAGAAAAATTAAATATTCCCACTATGATGTAAAATATGTAGTTTGTTCAAGATCTTTATATCATATAACCCTGCCATTATGACGTCATATACGCGTGAGAGAGCGTGTTAGTTTGTTTATTTGAACTTAAATTTGATTATAACGTATCGGAATCGGTTTAAATGACTAAAATAAATTGAAACTAACCTAAAGTTTATTGAACGACTAACCAAAAGCACCAAAATGGGCTAAAACTTAAAGGAATAGGAAATTAAAGTAAGTTAAAACTAACCAAAACGAACCGAATTTTGGCAACTTTCGAAAACAAACCAAAAACATTAAATTTGATTATAACCGGTTCAAATAACTAAAATAAATTGGAACTAACTGTAAGTAACCGGAAGTTGATTGAATGAATAACCAAAACTAAGCAAAACTAAAAACACCAAAACAAGCTAAAACGTATCAGAACAGATTAAAATTGTTAAAGTAAGTTAAACTGAAATTAAACGAATTTTGGCGACCAGCCAAAACTAACCAAATACATTAAAATTGCTTATAAAGTACCGGAACCGGTTCAAATGACTAAAACATATTAAAATTAACTGAACTTTACCGAAAGTTGATTGGACTAACCAAAACTAACCAAAATCACCAAAAAAGACTAAGACGTATCGGAACATATTAAAAGTAAGTTGAAACTGACCCAAATTAACCGAATTTTGGCGACTAACTGAAATTAACCAAAAGCTTTTAAATTGGATGTAATAACATATGGGCATCGGTTCATATGACTAAAATAAATTGGAACTAATTGAAAGTAACCGAAAGTTGAATGAATGACTAACCAAAACTAACTAAAAGCACCGAAACGGGCTAAAACGTATCAGAACAGATTAAAAATGTTAAATTAAGTTAAAACTAATCCAAACTAACCGAATTTTGGCGACTAACCAAAACTAACCAAAAACAATAAAATTGATTAAGTATACGTATCGGAACCGGTCCAAATGACTAAAATAAATTAAAACTAACTAAAATTAACCGAAAGCTGATTGGACGACTAAACAAAAATAACCAAAAGCACCAAAAAGAGCTAAAACGCATCGGAACAGATTAAAAATATTAAAATTAGTTAATTAATAACTCTAATTAACCAAATTTTGACGACTAACTAAAATTAACCAAACACATTTAAATTGGTTATAACGTATCGGAACCGGTTCAAATGACTAAAATAAATGGAAACTAACTGAACGTAACCGAAAGTTGAATGGCTAACCAAAAGTAACTAAAAGCACCAAAACAGGCTAAAGCGTATTAGAACAGATTAGAAATGTTAAAAAAAAGTATTAGAATTGATTATAACGTACCGGAACAGGTTCAAATGACTAAAATAATATTAAAACTAACTGAAATTTACCGAAAGTTAATTGAACGACTAACCAAAAAGGGCTAAAACGTATCGGAACAGATTAAAAATATTAAGGTAAGTTGAAACGAACTTAAATTTTGAACCGAATTTTGGAGACTAACTAAAATTAACCAAAAACTGGCTATAACGTATCGGAACCGGTTCAAATGACTAAAATAAATTAAAATTAACTAAAACTAGCCGAAAGCTGAATGAATAACCAAAACTAATCACAAGTAACCAAAAGCACCAAAACGGGCTAAAACGTATCAGAACAGATTAAAAATATTAAAGTAAGTTAAATCTAACCCAAATTAACCGATTTTTGGCGACTAACCAAAACTAACTAAAAACATTAAAATTGCTTATAACGTACCGGAACCGTTCAAATGACTAAAATATATAAAAACTTACTGAAGTGAATAGGTTGCAAAAATTAAAGTAAGTTAAAACTAACCAAAACGAACCGAATTTTGGCGACTAACCAAAAATATTCACTTTGAATATATCGTATCGGAGTCGGTTCAAATGACTAAAATAAATTGGAACTAACTGAAACTAACCGAAAGTTGTTTGAACGACTAACCAAAAGTAACTAAAAATAACCAAAAGCACCAAAACGGGCTAACACGAATCGGAACAGGTTAAAAATATTACAGGAACGTTATGGCTAATTATCTATTAATGGATTTTCCTATCTAAAAGGGGAGGTTAATTTTTTAGGTCTTCGCATATCTGCACTTTTTAAATTTTTTCTTCATTATGACATGTTGTTTTGTACGTTGATACTTATGGGTACGGGCAAGCTTATGGGTGAGGCCAGAGTCAGTGTTGTCCTGTCATTGATAAGTCGTCCTGCGGTTTTTGAGAAGACAGGTGCTTGAGTCTTCCCCGCGTTAAACTGGACATTGTTTTCCTCAGCCCATTTCACGATGGCGTTCATATCCTCATTGATGGCAACAATCTGGTTTTCTCGCTCGTGTTGGGAACGAGCAGCGGGCATTGGAGTCCGCGACATGAATGAGGATATAAGAGTGCTGTCGTCTGCAATGTTGTAAATATAATTGTTTGTCCTGTCTAAAAAATCGTTGATATAGAGCAGGAACAGTGTGGGAGATAATATACACCCTTGACCTTGAGGAACATCGGCATTGATGTTAAATTCCTCCGAGAGATGTGTTTATCAATACCAACTATGATTCTGTGATCCCCTAAGAAATTGGAAAGCCATAGAAGCAGTTTTGGTGGTAGTCCTTATGCCGTGAATTAGCTTAACAATCCGTCATGGTGGCATGACAGATTGTTAAGCATTGATAAGTCAAATGCTTTGGATATGTCAAGAGCCACTGCACGAGATTCGCTGTAGCTCTTGATGGCTTTGGTCCACAGGTAGGTCACGTAAGTCAGGAGATCTCCCATTGAACTGTGCTTGTGGAAGCCGTACTGGCGATCGCTTATAATGCCTGCCGATTCGAGATATGTTAAGAGCTGTCCATTAATCAGTTTCTCCATGACTTTGGATATGATGAGAACTAAGGCAATTGGATGGTAGTTATTTGAAGTAGTTTTTTTTGCCTTCCTTCGGGATTGGTTGCACCTGAGCGCATTTCCAGCTAGAAGGAAAGCATGCAGTTCTTGTAGGATAGGGAGAAATACCTGCATAGTGGAGCTGTTAGTTCGGCAGCACTATTGCGGGAACGCCATCCAGTCTTGTGGCCTTCTTAATGTCTAGGCTTTTGAGTAGTCGTTTCACTTCGCGTTGGCAAAATAGCAGACCTGGCATTGAGGAATTCATTCTCGGGATAGTTGGAGGAGTCTTTTCCTGAGGATCTAAGTTAGATTTTGATGCAAACATTTCGGCAAGAATGTTCATCGTATCTTTATTTTTACTGTAGGTACTCAGTGCGTCTGGAGTAATTTCTAAATTCAACGGAGCCTCGGACTTGGTTATATCTTCTTTTTTTTAAATCAGAGCAATCGATTTTTTGAGAAACTTCTCATACCTGAACTTAAAATCTGATTTGATAAATCTCCTTCAGTTTTTCTTTTCTTTTTGATGAACCAGATTCCCATTTTTTTCCGACATTAAGATAATAAGGTTGTATATGTAAGGTCTAAACAATAATATTTTACTTCTTGTATAAGTACAGGGTTATCCAACGAGGACTAGACAAGGCGATTTTTTGACTTTCCCTGTACTTTTATATAAAAACTGAAATAGCCAACTTATGTAATCTTCTCCCGCGAATTTGGATATGTTCAGCAAAAAACAATTGAACATCAAATAAAAGTGCTAAGGGTCACTTTGATATTTTTTTAAATGGAATACCCTGTATATTATTGCATATTTGGATTGTGCGAAAAAGTCTAAACGTAGTTTATGAATAATGTCCTATACCTATCTCTAACGGTTTTCGAAATATTGGCAGTTGAAAATCGACCATTTACCAAGTTTGACAGCTTGTAAAATCTAAACGGCTAAAGATAGAACAAAACGGTTTGCACTTTCCTATATTGGTTTTTCATAAGCTCTCGTATGACACTAACTTTTTATTTAACCAGGGGTTAAATTTATCCGGGATTTTTTTACCTCGGGTTAAATCTAAAGTTGGTGTCATACGATAGCTTATGAAAAACCAATATAGGAAAGTGCAATCCGTTTTATTCTATTTTTAGCCGTTTAGATTTTACAAGTTGTCGAAATTGGTAAATGGTCGATTTTCAACTGTCAATATTTCAAAAACCGTTAGAGATAGGTATAGGACATTATTCATAAAATACGTTTAGACTTTTTCGCACAATCCAAATATGCAATAATATACAGGGTATTCCATTTAAAAAAATATCAAAGTGACCCCTAGCACTTTTATTTGATGTTCAATTGTTTTTTGCTGAACATATCCGAATTCGCGGGAGAAAATTACATAAGATGGCTATTTCAGTTTTTTTTTTTATAAAAGTACAGGGAAAGTCAAAAAATCGCCTTGTCTAGTGCTCGTTGGATATCCCTGTACATACACATTTTTTGGCAAAATTGGAATTTTTGTAGTACGGAGAGGTCAGTGTCCAAACCTTTTGTTTTCTCCTAAATTGGTCGATTCGTTTGGGAGATATTTGCCTTCAGAGTTACCATGGTCCGATTTGGACAATGAAAACGAAACAAGGTCAATTTATAATCGTTAATGTTTGAATACAAAAATTGCTCAGACCCGTCGATTTTTATTTCGAGGGCAAATCTTTTGCGCATATTGGAAAAAAGAGATCTTGTTTTAAAATACAGGGTTGAGTTTTTGGCTTTACAAAGGGGAAAAAATGAAAAAGAGAAAAAATGCATTCAAAATTTGCCTACTATTACTTATCAACTTTTTTGCATTAACAAGTGTTCAAAATGTTGGCCTTCTGCTTCCATACAGTAATGGAGGTTTTGTTCAAAGCGGTTTCGGACGTTCTGAAGCATTTCAGGTGTAACGTTTTGACATTCATCAATAATCCGTTGATGTAAATCATCTAGAGATGCTGGTTGAGTTTTATAAATTTTAGTCTATAAGTTACCCCACAAAAGATATATAACGAACGTATATCTGATGACCTTGCGGGCCACTCCACTGATCCCCTTCGGTCGATCCCTCTGCCAGGAGAAGCTTCATCTAAATACTGACGACCAGCAAGGGTATAGTGAGGAGGTGCCTCACTCCTGGTAGGAAAAAAGAGCAACAACACATTCGCCATAAATGCAGCCCACATGTTTAGCTTCTGAGAATATTCAGTGTGAACTTCACGAAACAAGAGTGGGTTTTCGTTAGACAAATACCGGAAGTTATGACGATTAACAGTCCCGTTCAGAGAACATGAACATAAATCTGAAAACTAAATGTTGAACAACAAATTCGGGATGTTTATCAATCGTTCACTAATTAACTCGTAAAATTGCAAACGTCTATCAAAGTCATCTTTATTTAATTTGTGCTGAAGATTAATCTTTGAACGGGTGGAATTTATGGTATTTTAATATTCTTTGAATGCTCGTACGTTTTATACCAGAAACTTTAGATAATTGCCTGGTACTTAACGTTGGATCGATATTGACGTGGCTCAGAACAGCAACTTCCAATGTTTCGTTTCCCACTATTTCATTTAGGAGGATTCTTTTTTTATTTATTACCGATCCTGTCTCCCTAAGTTTGGCTGAAAGTTGAATAACGTATTTTCGGTTAACATGCTTCTCTGGATTTCGATCATTAAACAACTGTGCGCACCGACCGTCTTCATAATACATTTCAATTATCGATACTTTTTCCGCAGTTCAATACATTTTGATCAAAATAATAAGCCGAAATAGTACCGGTCAGAATACTGTGATATACTAAATGTAGATAAGTGGAATTATTTATCACTTCTCGGAAAATAAGAAAACTGCGATAATTTTTTTATCACAATCATCGAATTCTGTAGTAGAAAATACTATATTGTAAATTAGCAGGTAAAGTAATTTTTGGATAAAAATGGTGCGAGTTACACTATGAAAAATTTGTATTAAAAGTTGAAAAGAGCGTTACGTTCCTTTATTGCCAGATTTAACGTGTTTTCTCGGAAACTGCATCAAATTCAAAAAACTGGGAAGCCTTGACAAGCAAAATCGATGGCCTTTGAAATGAGGCATCAATTGGCCCCTAATACCATTCAAACTTTAACGGTTTAATCTCACCCCGCCATCCCGCCAAGGAGGTGGAAGAGACAAAGTTGAAAATATGAGCAAAATTTTTCTCTCTCGAATAGAATAAAATTGTTTTGTTTTCATTGCCCCAATCGGACCATGGTAACTTTGAAAACAAAATCTCTCAAACGAATCCACCAATTTAAGAAACAATATGTTCGTAAAGAGAATCAAAATATCTTTAAAACAAGGTACCACTCGACCCACTTTCCTTATTTAAATTCTGGGGTTGACACGGTGCGTACTACAAAAATTTCAGTTTTGCCAAAAAAATGTCCCGCTTGCAAACAAAATCGACGTGTCCTAAGATTTTTCCGAAAACTTACTTTAAACATTCGAAAAGGCCCCTGTTTCGCTTTCATTGTACCACTCTAGATATATGTGAGTAAATATCTCTGACCTTATTGATAATAAATAAGTAGGTAGGTACACCGTTGTATTTCTTCATAAACCAAACTTCTAAAAGTTATAAGCATAAAACAGTTTTTTTTCTTATTTTAGTTCCATGTACTGAACCGGTCAACAATCATTACCTATTTATTTAATATTTACCGTTTTTAAACACTAATTTTCACATCAAAATCTGTCAGAGAAACAAAATAAGCTTACATACGGCGCACGATGGCGTAGCTGGTGCGCCACTCTAAAACGGAATGGAAAATCCCCGGCAGGCGGGGATCCTCCGCAACGCCAGCAAATGTTACTTGCAGTGTTATCAATGATTTTTTCCAATATCCACTGGAGTTCGGTTAATACCCGAACTTATCTGAATGAATAAGGCGACAAATTCAAAATTACAAAAACAAAACAAATTAATAACATGTTATACTGAAATGTTATAATAATTAAAGAGTTTTAATTTAAATTTAAAAACTTAATAACAATATAAGTTCAAGTATAATAAAATGCAAGTTACCCAAAAATCCCCATGATGGAAATTACCTACTACTTCCCGCACTACTACTTCCCGCATAAGGTAAATTTACCCGCAGTTCGGGTAATTACTCGTAATTTGGCAACACTGGTTGCTAGACCTAATTTTTTAAAAACCAATGTGGCAAATTAGAGTTGCCAGATGCTTGCTAGCCGATGGAATTTATCGTTTTATGATGAGTTAAATCTTTACTCACGGCTACAGCTAAATATTTTTCATGACTTAAAAGAAAGCTGCGTAAACATTCGAGGCGCGAGACCCCTCGGACTATGAGGCTGTATAGACGTTGCCCTAGCCCACGCCTTATGCCGCTTCTGTATCCAGCTCCCAATGCAAATAATTTTAATAAATTAGTATGCATATTCATTGTGATTAAATAGTTTATTTACTAAAACATTTACTAAGCACTATCTTCTGCGGAGGTAGATATCTATCACAGATGTATTATCAATGTACCTATATATCAAATTGAAGAAAAAAACGTTCAGTAAATATCTAAATGATTTAGAGTTCGGTATATTTAAAGGTGATAATTCTTTCAGAATAAATAAAATAGAATATGCTACTATATTACTTACGTAGTAGGTTCATCTAAAAACAAAACTGGAGGATTGTTTAGTAATTCTAATGCAATGGATAATCTCTTCTTTTCTCCTCCTGAAAGTTTAGTAGTTTTCGTGTCAGTAGTATTATGCAGCCGCAGCATTTCTAAAATCTCTAATATCTGAAACAGAAATAAACTACATACTCCCAGAAATACAAAAATATATCATTAACCATTCAGATTGATTTATTTTTTGTATTCATTTATTTTCAAGTATTTTACAGGAATTTCACAATACCCTATTACAGAGTCAAAGTAGGTACTATAATATATACAAAATGAAGTCTCGAGCGCACATAAAATTGTTCTAAATTTCGAGAGGGAATAAGACACTATAAACTGGCAACAAAAAGATCGACGAAGGGTTTTTTGCTTCCATTTTTAATGTGTTGTAACTTTTTAAAACTGAAAAACTGGCGAAAAGTATACAGATACTTATGTTATCTTACTAACGTAACATTATGTTACGTTTTTCCGTGGGTTCTGACAAAATCACAACTTTTGCCATTTTTAAATAATACTCTCTCTATACACTCTATACAATTAAACACACTAAGCTACTCTTATAACTTTGCAAATATTAGATCCTTACAATTCGGCACTCAATGATTAATTAATTACTACACGCGTTCTGCGCGCTATTTATATCCAGTAGAATATGTCTCCCGACTAATCCTGGAGCGTCCGCCGCGCCGGCTTCTATATTATACTCACCCGGCTGCACTATATCGGAAACCTTCTCGGTCGGCGATGACTCATACGGAAGAACGTAGAAGCATCACGTTTAGTTGTATAGGGTAGCACAAAAACATTCGGATGATCACTGGCCATAACATCGCCTCCCTTTTAAACCTGATCGTCGCGATCAGCTACTTCATTTCCATGATATGCTTTGAGCCTGAATTCTATACACCACGTCATTAATTCTTTTGATGACTATATAGGGCTCTTCCCATACTGACCTTGAGGATCTTCCTTTGTGGATTATATAACCAGACTTTATTGTTCATCTAAAATCCCGTAGAGTTAGCTTTGAGATCATATCCAATCTTCATTCGGTCACTGGCGATATCTTCAAACGGTAGTCCCGCATTATACTGTTTCATCTTTCCCCTAGATCTTGTTTTTGGCCCTTGACTTGCGGCACAGGTTGAACACTACCGGCACCATGATTTCACATCCTGGCAGTAGTTGACCCAGTAAAATTTGTCGCGGATCTTGTCAATCGTTTTGTTTACTCCGAGATGAGCACCAGACTTTCCATTATGGACTTCTTCCAGGACTTCCGATACCCTCTTACTTGTAACTGCGTCTTCACTACTTTACCATCGGTGCTTCCCAGGCTCGTTTAAGAAGTCCATTTTCAACTACCAGGGAGTCCCACTGAGCCCACAGAGGTTTAAAAGTAAATCCCTTAGTTGAAATATCTCTCCATCTTAATCTTGGTCAATGTTCTTATTTAGCTTTTAGCAGTAGTGGTAGTTCACTATCCTCAAGCTGATCCTTTCTAAGTTGCTCTGGGGTCCACTGCTGATCAACCTCAAACTTGATTTGCCTAGTGGGAATAATTCCTTCTCGTTGATCTATTCTTTGGCAATATTTATACTTATCCTCGCATGGTCTTCTGGCTAAAGCATCTGCACTATTATGCAACCTTCCTGCCCTGTGCTTAACCTTAAAGTTTTTTTGTTGTAACTCTTCCCGACTTGATTTTGAACTCCTAGCGGATCTGGATGGAGATGTAGACCGTAGTTGTATTCGACAGTCTCTCTTGAAATGCCCAGTCCTGCCACATCTATAGCACTTGTTTGGTTTGACACATTTCGGCTACGTGGCCTTACTTCTAGTGGCTCCCGGAATCTTTGTATACGGCAGTTTCTCTTGAAATGCCCAGTCCTGTCACATCTATAGCACTGATTTCTAACATTTCGGTTACATTCTCGGCCTAACTTTTAGTGGCTCCCGGAATCTCCCCGTGACTTGAAGAACTTCGGTTAATTTCTCCAAAATACCGCCCATCTAAGTCAATTTACAACTGTTCGCCAGCTTTTCTTCCTGGATGGATACGTCCCTGATTGTTAGCATGGAGATATTACAGGCCGCCTCGATTTCCAGGACCCTTCCCAAAACTTCACGACTGTTATCAAATTTGGCTAGACGTAGCATTTTCTGAGTTTCTGGATTTCTGATATCATCCACGAAATATTGAACAGTAAGTTCCTTTTGAAATTCTTCCGTTGCTCCTGGGTAGGCTAATTGAAGGAGAGGTCTAACGTCTGCCTCAAACTCTTGCAGGTTTTCACCAGGTTTCTGATGTCGGGACTTTACTTGTGCCTGATCCAGCTGTCTCCCATGTTGGTCTCCGAATCGTCTCTCCAGAACAGCTACAAGTATGTCATATTTCCCCTGTTGGCCAATGTCTGTAGTAGTACCAGGGCAGATCCACGAAGCGCTACGACTAGTGATGTAGCCATTTTCTCGTTATTCCAACCGTTGGCAATAGTAGCGGCTTCGAATTGTCTTTTGTACATTGGCCAGGATATTTGACCGTTATAGGATGGAGGTTTATTATTCTGTCCTGTGGCGAATACCATCTGGGTGAGTCATCGATTTTTTAGTGTGGTAACTTCTGCTTGTAGATTCCTCATTTCTTTCTGTACGTTTCCTACTTCTTTTTGTACATTTTCAACTTCTTTTTGTACAGTTCCAACTTCTTTTTGTATTTTGTTTACTTCCTTTTCAAATTTCTCATTTTGTCCTTCCAATCTTTTCTCTAATTTTCCTTGCTCGCCTACAATAACATCCTGCATCAATTTTTGAAGTTGATTCTGTTCTATTTGCCTTTATTTTCTTGGTACTTGTACCTCTTATCTTCTTGGTCTTGTACATTTTTCTGAAGCCGGCCCTGTTCTGTTTGCCTTTTGTCTTCTTGATCTTAAAAAATTTCCGACGCCGGTCCTGTTCTGCTTGTCTTTTACGTTCATCCTCTTCCCGATCCGCCTGCCTTTTATATTCTTGATCTTAAAAAAAAATGTCTGAAGCCGATCATGTTTTGCTTGCCTTTTACGTTCATCCTCTTCCCGATCCGCTCGCCTCTCAGCATTTAGGTTTTCCAGTAAGTCGGCCAACATTCTATTTATTTGCTCTATTTCTGCCGTTTGTTGCCCTATATTGACCATAGAACATTATAAACTCTTCACAGAATCCACCAATCAAAACGGTCTCGTTGACGTACTTGTACCCCTTTCTCACTCATCCCTAAAGAACGTAGATGCGCCAAGCTTAGTTGTATAGGGTAGCACAAAAACATTCGGATGTTCGCTGGCCGGTGACAATAATATTATGCGAAAATAGTTATTTACCTAACTAGTGCGGAAAGTGGTACTTTTCCGCACGCGACTGCAGTTTCCCGAACGACAAGAGCCTGCATAGTCAGTGGTGGTATTGACGTCTTTCAGAACCCCTGATTGACAGCTTTGGCAGCTTGGTTACTTGTTATCGATCTGCTCATTATATTCCTCCTTGCTCTCGTCAATGGTCCGCTTACACTAGTTTCTAGTCGTGATGAATATATTTCGATTTTCGGGTGTCGTATCTCGGCGCCTTTACCGGTAGGCGCAATTTTAGTATTGACCGCTCTTGGGTAGTTTTTCCCAAACCATGGTTTACTGTTAGAGATACGTTTCATAGAGAGGAGATCAAAGCTTCCATACCAGCTAGGATAACTTGAGTTATCTCATCAGTAGATTCAGAGGTGTTTTGATTCCTAAAGCAGATATCTTTCCAAGGAAAAGAAAGATAAAACTTGCGAATATCACGCCACTTTGCAGATTTGTAGTGTCAAAGCTTTCGGGGTACCTGTGGCTCTTGTGCTTTGATAGCACGTTCACAGGTTGCGAAGAGAAGAAGAAGATAAGAAGATGTTCCGCTCGATCAGTACTGATTTCTAATATACTCGTTTGATACTTCTTTCTTTAAAACCATTTGAGAAAAATCAGAAAAGTCGTTCCATAACATTAATAAGTGCAGTATAAAATAATATTTGGCCCTTAAGTTCTCGAGATTTAACTCTGCAAAAATTGTTTCCGTTTAAAATATAAAATCAACGAGTCTGAACGTTTTTTCTTAAATGACTGGCAGTATTTTGTATTTTCGAATGGCCACCCAGTATAGTACGATCGCACCTAATTTGTATGATTGGAATTGCGCTTCAACCATCTAAAATCAAATTTCAGGTTTAGTTATCTGAGAAGGAGATATTCTCAGGTTGATCCCCAATGTTCGTTTTAGTTTGGACAGAACTGAAGGCTTGTCGCATAAACACTAAAGGTTAAAAAATCGTTTTCCTTATGAACTATAGTCACCGATTTGTGTAATATTCATATTTCATATAAATGATTTAGCGATACATATTTCATTCAATATATTTAAGTGGTGTAAAAGATTTAAATATTTTCGGTATATACTAAAACCATTTTAAAAATAATTTAAATCATACGATAAGCAATTTTTTAAAAAGGGACATTAAGCTCTACTATTGCAAAGGTTCGCACTTTACCGGGTAGGAGAATAGGAGATCAGTCATGTCTGTAATATACAATTTATTTGTATTATTTATTGTATTTGTTACAAAGTAATATTTGTAATTCTGTTGTTTAGCTTATTTGCTTTGCAAGTTCTTAAGACTGTGAATATCTATTATAGATAAATTATTGTTTTACTGCTTTAAGCCAAACAGCAACGTAATTACTGAACTGGACTTTTTTGTAGGTCGAGATGTCTGCATTTTTATATTAGCTTTGCCAATAATTATTAGCGTCGGTTTTCATTATATACCTAATATATCGGTGTATGTTCTAAGTTTATTTGTGGTGTTATAGCTCTGCGTGGAATGATAAACCATACTTATACTTCTCAGTTTTTGGGGATTTTGAAAGACGTGTATAAAAAAGTCTAGCCCAAATGGAACTGCCACATGTTGCTGGTTATGTCGTGATTATAGTCAGAACTAGATTTTTCACATTTTTATATTAGTCTATGTCTAAAGTAATTAAATATTCTAAACATGTAAATATCACTGCCATACAGTATTTTTTGCTGTTAGCACTTCCAAGACATTGACCTACAATACAGTATACTATTACAGTATAATATAAAAACTTACTGATTTTTGTTTTGCTTCATTTGATATCGAGCGTCCTAATTTTAAATTTGCAGCAACCATCATTGCCTCATTCACTGTCAGCATAGGTTGCATTAAATCCTCTTGCATTATGTATCGTGACAATTCTCGAAATGCCTTTATATTTCTTTGCTTTCCATTTACTAAAATTTCGCCACTCGCATTTCGACATCTGAAACAGATAATTATAAGAAATATTTGATATATGATGCAAAAATATATTAATTATTATTAGCAAGTTAAGAACTTGGAATGAATAGCTATTCTCAGAATTGAGAAATTATTATAGCGACGTAAAATCCCGGCATAGTTTTCTCGCGTATGTCATAAACCGATGCTATAGGAACCTCTGATATACTTTTTTGGCGACAGAACCCTTTTGAAACACTACGCATTTTACGAAGCCCCAAAAAAGCCAAATCTGGCTTTATGTTCATTCTTTAATCGTACGAAACTCATGCAAAGATAGGTACTCTACAATCTTTACAGAATACTGTATTGATTCCACTGTAAAGTGATATAATCGTTTCCATTTTAATGGGAGGCATGAAGGTATTTTCTTATTTTTTTTACAAATTGTTTAATGTCACGCTTGATAGAAGAGAGTTGCAGACGCATCTCAGGTTTAGCATCCAGTCTGTTCCGGTAATCTGTCTTTGTAGCTGCATATGCTGAGAATCCTGTTTCACACAAGTTGTGGATACTCATCACGAATAATGCACCAAAAATCATCCAGCGACATTGTTATTAGCATTGATTCCATGCTTAAATCTGATGACATTTGTAATAGTTATTTTTGTTTTTGGGAGCGTTTTTGGGAGCGTATGACAAAAAAATGATTTATAGGAATCGTTTGGTATATTTTTTGGCTTTTGCAAATTTGATACAAAGGAAAATATGTCTCAAAAGATGCGTGCTTCTCATGAAGACATTGGAACAATGCTTTAAATATGTCGTAAATAGGACCATATATACTCTAACCTATAAGCTGTTAAAGCTAGTAGCTATTCAAATATGTTAATATTATATATCGATACAGATTCCACAATTATTATATAAAAACCTACAGCTAAGTAAACCAGCAAGTCATGATCAAGAATCGTTAAGTCGCAATATCATATATTTACCTGAGTCAGTATAACATAAACTAACTACATAGGCTTTACGTGTAATTAAAAAACGAATAGCAAAATTACTATAAATTGTGTAAATAATTAGTAGGTTAGCCCTAAATAGTTATTTTTGTTACAAGTACCTAAAATGGAGTTTTTCAGGACG
>MU182453.1:78666-96535 GCA_016904865.1 Pissodes strobi | reverse complement strand
ATACGTATTTTTTTATTTCCGCTAAAGATGAATATTACAAGAGCTATACCAGTTTTTAGTTTTGTATATATAGATATACCATGCATGGTGTGACGTAACAATTCATGTGTATTATGACGTCATAAGCACATCTCAAGGCGTTGTATCTGCCTCATTTTTCGGCTTAGGGAAAAAAGAAAAAACATATGTTTACTTATTTTTCATGGGCTATCGAAATCAGCAGTAAAAAAAAAAATTGATGAAACTTCCTCATTGTCAGGAGAGCTATTCTATAACAAAGCGTACCTAATGAAGCGATAAAAGTGATTATTTCTTCATTGACAGATAGCGCCCTCAAACAATACGGAAATACTTACAATAAATAGGGGAATTTCTGTTTTTCTAAGCGCCAACAAATATATAATAAAACCGTAAACTTATTCTTGAGCTCCTAAATATTCAATTCTCTTCGGAGTCATCCTACTCAAACAAAAGACGAAGCGGTTATAAAAAGTTTTCTCAATGGAACATTTAACATAAGACCCCCAAAATCAAAATACTCAATTACTTGGGATTCCTACCCAGTTCTACAGCGCTTAAAGAGCATGTACCCTCACGAATTCTTAAATCTACAAATCTAACTTTAAAGCTAGTAACACTCTTAATACTAATAACGGCACACAAATCACGGACAACCCGGAAGTAAAAAATAGACAATATTTTTAAATATGAATACATAATTGAAATCAGATTCCCGGATAAAATAACAGCAAGTGGCTTAAACAGGCTTCAACCTAGTTTGATATTACCTTATTTTATTAATCAACCTGAACTATGTATAGTCACACTATTAGAGACTTACATAGAACGCATAAAAGGAAAAAGGGTGCTACCAGTCAATAAAAAGTGAATAGTTCGTTGTATTAGCAGATACAATCGATCGTACCCTCCACTGTCTGCAATTGCAGTTGCAGCTAGTGAACATACCTATTTTTTTGTTCAAAAACATAAATTACGGCATTCACAGATACTGTAAATATGCTAATAGATCGTTGCATTTGCAGATGCAATCGATACCACAAGTAGCAAAACCAAACAAAATGTAATACTCACTCACAAAAAGCCCTATCACCCAGACAACAGTCAAACCATTAGCAGATGGGTCAAGTTAATACTAAAAGCCAGCAATACAAACACGGAAATCTTTGGGGCACACAGCACGCGACACGGGGCAACTTCAGCAGCTCAAAGAATGGGAGTTACATTACAAACCATTCAGAAGACAGCTGGCTCGACAGAAAAATCAAAAGTATTCTCGAAATCCTATAAAAAACTTGGCGTGGGTAATCCCACTGGATTGGCATCTTGTTTATTGAACCATAAACTCTAAGGAATCATATAAATATTAAGCTACAATTATAACTTACTTACCAACTTGTTATCATATTACATAAGAATATTGGTATAGTATTAAAAATAAGTTAAAGGTTAATATCAGTTAAGCGTTAAACATGATATATGTACCTTCATGATGTGTGTTATTAAATCTAATGGTTATAAATTTGAATTTTAGTTTATAAAAAAGGCCTTACAAATCTAGGACTACAGAAAACTCGCAGTTTTCAGTTAATGTAGATTACATCGCATATACTTTAAACATCTACAAAGTGTAATGAGGGATGGCGGAGATGCGAAGGATAATTATAAGATCAATCGACTTACCTGTAAGGAAGATCGATCGGAATTATCCGAGCATCTCCGCCATCCCTCATTACAAACCCACCCAGTCTTTACCTTCTCCCTATCACCCCAAATGCAATGTAATCAAAAATCTCACGAACCAAAATTGTAATGACGCATCAAGGCGATGCATGAGCTCGAGCGGCTAGCCAGGGTCGGCTGAATCACCATGTTTTTAGATAACTTCTTTAAAAATTGTACCGATTGGGAAAAAGTTGTATACTACAAAGTGTAATGAGGGATGGCGGAGATGCTCGGATAATTCCGATCGATCTTCCTTACAGGTAAGTCGATTGATCTTATAATTATACATTATAAACCATTATGTAGTCAAAAATAATTTTAGAACGGTTAGTTTGATGTTTCAAATAGTATCGCAATTATATTTTATATTTTTACGACTTTTTATTGGCGATCTTGATGGGGTATAAACACCGAACATTAACAATGGACTAGAAGGATCACTCTAAGCCTCGCCCCCAATATTTCCCTCCTTGCTCCGTCGCGGAACCTGGTGATATGCTGGTTAACTGCTCAGGCCTCGTGCCACGTTTCACCTTGTCTGGTCTAACGTCTGGCGTCTCGCCTTTGTAAGCGCTACATTAAAAGTGCCAACTGAGAGTGGACCTTCTAATCTTTTATTAATGTTCGGTGATATGGGTACTGTAATTCGCCGTCAAATA
Source organism: Pissodes strobi (assembly GCA_016904865.1). Lineage (NCBI taxonomy): Eukaryota > Metazoa > Arthropoda > Insecta > Coleoptera > Curculionidae > Pissodes > Pissodes strobi. Next base: position 94,133 of record MU182453.1, on the reverse strand, counting down.
TCCAAAAAATGTAAACAAAGTATGTATATTGTATATAACTCTGTAAATGTGACTGTAAAGAACCTTTTTTTTTGTACTCATGTGATTGTCACACTCGTTTGCTACTAGTACGACAAATTTCATATTCCTAAAAGAGGGTAACTTTAATCACGTGTTGCATAAATAACGTCAGAAAATCATTTATACTGAAAAAAATAATTCAGCGGCAGTACAAGTGTTTTTGCTGTGGCTGCTTATCCAATTAAACAATGTTTTTTTCATTGAACGATTCTGTCATGTCATGTCAATGTGGAGAACATTCGGAGTAAAAGTGATTTTTTTTGTTGATCGTCTGTAGTTGTCTACAGTCTACAGCCTCGCAACAAAAGTGTTACTTTTACTTCTAATAATACAATATACTATTATTTTTATTCCGTAAACTTTTTAATAAGCAGTGTAATTTTTTTTATTGTTTGTTCAACATTAGCGCCACCGGACGACTGATCTATTACTGTGAGATTACGTGAATTTGTGAACAAATTGATGATGCCTACCAGCTAGCTTAATCGTTCATTTATAAAGCCTAAACGAAACCGTGCATCATAGCCGACGCGTGTGAAGTTGAGTCTTCAAGGTGGGACGAGAATTTTTGTTATTTAATATAGATTCCAGCCAATAAGAGCATTTATTAATATTGCATGTTTGCTGTTATGACCAATTGGCGAGCTTTTGTAGTAGCGGTTAATTGTATTGTTTCGTCTATGTAAGTTCTGTTATGTTTTCCGAAAAACGAATTTTGAACTAATGTTATTTCTTTTATTGGAAGGAGTAAGTACTTTTAAACATAGTGGTAAGGTATTTTAACAAACGCGTTATTTAAAATATGGCTGAAGTATGCTATTTTTTAAGTACATAAGTTCCGAACCTTTTTAAACAAAGCCATATCCTTTTCGCCTAATGTGAGCTCACGCATGGCCCGGATGTTATGGTCCCATTTTGAATTATTTCTGCGGTTTACGGTTAATGTCTGCAATAGATAAACATTGTCGAAATTTTCTATCACTATATCACTATGGCAAGTAAACAGAGGACATATAATTCCTTATCTTCTAGTAACTGAAGGTATATGCTTACTTGTATCCTGCTAATATATTGAGTAAAGTGCTTTTGCCAGCTCCAGAGGGACCTAGGATTGCAGTTAGTTCCTTAGATTTAAAATTGCCTTTTATGCTCCGTAAAATTAGTTTGGAACCTGTAAAGAAATGTACTTGATTAGTAACTTTCGATTAAAATAATGATTATGGTTATAATGGTTATAACTACTAATTTGTAATTCTATTCAAATAAAACAGCACAAAAGGTCTAAAAGAGTACATAAACCAATAATGATAATAAAATGACGACCATGCAAGGTTAACTGAAACAGAAGGCAGGACGCTAATGTCGCATATGTGTAATGTATAGAAAAGTATGAGATTGTCCTGAACCATATATCCTACAATTCTACAAACGTATTAAAATTGCCTTAATTTAGATCCTAACCTCAAAAAAACACGACAATTATGTGATTTGATTGTTGAATTTAGCTTGACCCTTTCGGTAATTTTTAGGTCATTAATTATACAAACTAAAGGACTCCGATATATTTTTAGAATACAAAATTAAATCATTTATATCATAGGAATTGGTGAACAAGCCAAAATAGCCCTAAACGGCTATATTGGCCAGTTATTGTTATCAAAAGTGGCATTTTATTAATAAAATGCTACCTATATTCTTAAAAGAAATTCCCTTATTCGCTTACGAGTGTAATTCCCTAAAAATAAATGATACTCGAGTAGGCAACACTTACTCGAACTCCTAATTCGTAACGTCTTCGATTTTTCTACCCTACCTAGCTATTAGTTGATAAATCAAAGTAATATCGGCTGTCATATTATGTTATGATTTTAAAGTATTCTTATTATCGGTTAAGGAACCAAGGGAATAGTCGAGCATAATAATGTAAAAATATAAACACTTTATATATACAGTTAAGTCATCACAACCTGTGGGAATCGGCCATTCAGCATGAAACCGAACCCGTGTGACTGCCCACTTAGCAGATGCACCGATGGGAACTAGATTTAAGCAATGTAATTTAATTTACCTCCTAGGATAAATTTTATGTATGATCATTCTCCATTTAGCTATTGCCAAGTTAAGCCAAACTGTAGTTAGCTCCTACTAAATAATTTTTAAAAAGAGATTTTTGAAAGTTAAATACTTAAGTGGCGCAGTCGGTAGGATTGTGCGGTAGTGTTCATCAGAAAAACGACCAGAATCTTCAGGCCAGATCCACTACTTGGGTTATCCAGCCCATCAGCGCAATCAAAGGGACGAAGCTACAGCAGACCAGACAAACCAGCGAGAGAATCGGGAAGGAAGCGGAGACTACGGCAAACTGTAAGTGCCATTCCTTTCGTTTCCTTTTGACCCTCTGTATAAGGTACTCGGAAGGTGTAGATAAGCAATTTAATTTTAATTTCAGTCTATTGGAGACAAACTTTCGCAGTCTATTGAAGACAATTAGGTTAGTGAATTAATCAATCAAAGAATTTTATTTTAATTTTTCAATCGAAATAAACGAAAAATAATAATTATTAAATAAAAAAAATAATAAATAATTTTATGAACGAATTAGACGATCTCCTAGAGAAACTAAATTCGTTGAGTTTCAAGAAAAACGGTACTGCAAGTACAACACTAGAATCAAGTATTAATAGTACCGCTGGTACAGCGATTATAGACGAAATTATATCTAGTACTGCAAGCACAGATACAGATATAATTATTGGCAGCATGCCTAACGGAAACGAAGATAATCAAGTTAGAAATAATATGATTTGGAATCTTTTCAAATCTAAATTAGACAATATCAAACCGTATGATGGCGATAGTAACACTCTAAACAAATTTATTTTAAAATGCGAGAACTTAATAAGATCTTATGCCATATTAAACGATGATGAATTGAATCAGCATATTTTTGACTGTTTTCAGGAAAAACTAATCGGAAAAGCCGAAATTTTAGTAGAAAATAGATCCGAATTGACAAATTGGAATGATTTAGAATTAGCTTTAATACAATGTTTTGCTGATAGGAGAGATTTAGATCGTTTAGTACAAGAATTAACGCGAACAAGACCCTACAAGGTAGAACATTTATTAAATTTTGGTAGCAGGTTGCAATTATTAAGAAGTAGTGTAATACAACGTATTAGCAATGATAATACTCTTGATCAAAACCAAAAACTTTGTCATATAAATCTATACGACAAAACAGCGCTTAACACTTTTATAGCAGGTTGTTCAGGAATTCTGAAAAATAACATGTATATTAGAAAACCAGACTCTCTGGAAGATGCTATGGGCCGAATTTGAAAATTTTGAACGATTATATGGAAATTTAGGACAAACAGGAAATCCTAATAAAATAAATAACTCTATTAATAAACCACTTAATCATCAAAATCCCCAATATTTTCAGTCGCAGACAAACGCAAATTTCCAATCAAATTTTAATCGCGTGAACCCAAATTTTGGTAACCAAAATCAATCTAATATGTCTTTAAAACCTTCATGGCCCTCACAACCTATAAATATTCAACCGAAACAAATGCCGACCAAACGTTATCCAACCAATCGAGAAGTATTTGGACCTCCTCGTAATGTATTCAAGCCAAATCAAACTCCACTAAATCAACTTCCAAAACCAACTCCTATGTCAATTGTATCTAGAAATACAAATGGATTCACTAAGATAAATCCCCAAAATCATACCTTTTCTAGGCCAATTAATCAATATCAAAGGCAAGTTCAACCATATAAAAACCCAAAATACGTTTTCGAAGAACTTTATTCAAATGAATTCGAGGAAGATGAATCAAATAATTTCTCAAACTCATATTCCGATACGTATTGTGACGAAATTCAATATGAAGAACACAATCCTATAAATATCAATAATCAAATCGATTATGACGATAATTCCCAAATAGAACAAATTCACGATTTATCTGTAAACGATAATAATGAACATTTTCTAGACCCAGGCCCATCAAAACCACAAGCCTGACGGAAATTAATATTTCCTCTAGTAACGCTTTACCATATATACAACTCGAATACCCGAAAATAAAATTATTAATCGACACAGGCAGTTTTCGCTCTATTCTAAGACCCACAGTGGCTGAACAATGTTTCCCGCAATGTATTTATCGTTCTCAAAATATTATCAAAACAGCCATAGAAAGTGAAAATACCCAATTTCAAGCCGATATTCCAATTTTTCTAAAATATGGTAATAATCACGAAATCAATTTTATTCTTTTTGACTTTCATGACTTTTTTGGCGGAGTTATAGGATAACTAACTTAAAGAACATGAGTCTAAATATCGATCTAATTAGTCAAAGATTGATTGGACCTGATATCGAAATTCCATTCAAATATAGAGAAAATTTGGAAACAGATTTTTCCATCACTCTTAATCCAAAATCAATTCGAATTATTTAATTTCGAAACGTTTACTCACAATAAAAAACGCAATCAAGAAAATAAATTTTTCAAAAATAATTTAATTCGTACGCAACACATGAACCCGGAAGAAAAGGAAGCGATTTCCAAGTTATGTAAAAAAATTTCCGACATATTCTATCAAAAAGATGAAGAATTATCTTTCACATCCAAAATTAAATATGAAATTAAGACAACAGACGATATCCCTGTACACACCAAGTCATATCGATACCCGTTTGTTCATTAAGAAGAAGTAAGACGGCAAATAAATTAAATGCTCGAAAAAGGAATAATAAGACCATCCAGTAGTCCTTGGTCATCACCCATCTGGATTGTTCCAAAAAAGGTCGATGCTTCTGGAAAGCAGAAGTGGAGGATTGTTGTAGATTTTCGGAAAATTAACGAAAAAACAATTTCAGATCGATATCAAATCCCAAACATAAGTGATATTTTGGACAAGCTCTACACTAGATTTAGCTAGTGGATTTCATCAAATCTAAATGCATAAAAACTCAACCGAAAAGACCGCATTTAGCGTAGAAAATGGACACTATGCGTTTTTAAGGATGCCATTCGGATTAAAAAATGCTCCATCCACTTTCCAACGAGTAATGGATGAAATTTTTAAGCACGTACAAAATAAAATTTTTATGCTGTTTATGGACGACGTAATCGTAATAAGCACAGGCCTAACAGAACATATCCAAAATCTGAAAATAGTATTCGAAAAATTAAGAGAAGCAAATTTAAAAATCCAGATAGACAAGTGTGAATTTTTGTGTAAAGAAGTAGAATTTTTAGGACACGTTGTAACACCCAACGGAATAAAACACAGCGTGAAATCAAAGCATTTCTTGGTTTACTCGGTTATTATCGGAAATTTATAAAAAAATTTGCGAAGTTAACCAAACCATTGACACAGTGTCTCAAAAAAGATAGCAAGGTAGAACATACAAAAGAATTTGTTGATTGCTTTAACACTTGTAAAAATACGTTAACATCAGAACCAGTTTTAGCATACCCTGATTTTTCTAAACCATTTGAGCTGACCACTGATGCTTCAAATTTTGCTATATCAGGAATACTTTCTCAAGAAAACCACCCAATTCGCTATGCATCTCGTACATTGAACCCAGCAGAAATAAATTACTCAACAATAGAAAAAGAACTTTTAGCTATTGTATGGAGTTGTAAACATTTGAGACCATATTTATTCGGACAAAAATTTGTAATATATACCGATCACAAACCGCTACAATGGTTGATGTCATTAAAAGAACCAAACTCAAGACTAATGCGCTGGAGAATAAAACTAGAAGAATTCGACTATGAAGTAAAATACAAGAAAGGGAAAACAAAGCAAGCAGCAGACGCATGTAGATATCAACGCGATAGAGACAGAATCAATCTTTAACAATTTAGGCGACTCAGACGAAATCATAGAAGAATTTCTGTTACATCGAAGTGAAGAAGATTTACCTAATTTAGACAATCAAACAGTAGAAGAACTTTTGATATTGAATATCAATGAACCAAAAATAAAAATTATAAGCGATATTCAAATTCAACCACCAAAGATTCAATTACCAGTAGTTCAACCACCCACTGACAATGAAACAGTACATACGGTAGTAGAAAACCCGATATTTGCAATACCAATATCCGAAAGACCGATCAATGAATATAAAAATCAAATAATAATCACCGACGGAGAAGTAGAAAATATTCAAATACGAAGAGAAAAAGTCTTTGAAAATAATAGGATGTATGTTACTATTTCCAACAGAAATCCAACACCCCATATCGTAAATTTACTAAAAGATAATATAGACCCTAAACGAGTTTATGCAATTTTCTTTAGAAACGATTTATTAGCACGAAATTTTACTGTGACTCTACAAAACCTATTTCGAAACTCTGCATATAAATTAGTACATTGTACTACATTTCTAGAAGACATTGAGAAGCTCTCTGATCAGAAAGAAAAGTTAGAAATGTATCACACGACTAAAACATGTCATAGAGGCATGAATGAAATGAAAGCAGCACTCAGCCGATTATTCTATTGGCCAAGAAAGTCTATAGATATAGAAAACTATATAAACAATTGCGAAACTTGTCAAAAGAATAAGTACGATCGAGATCCACCAATAATCAAATTTAACCTCACTCCAACAACCTCAAAACCATTTGAGCATATTCATGTGGACACTTTCAGAATCAATAGCGAAGCTTTTGTCACCGTTATCGACTCATTTTCTCGATATGGACAAGCCTACCCTCTTAAAGCTATTACCGGAGTAGAAGTGATAGAAAATCTATTCAATTTTATAACACATCACGGACTTCCATTAACAATTACCACCGAGCAAGGTACCGAATTTAAAAACAAAGAATTAGAAGATTTTTGTAAAACGTACAAAATCGAATTACACTTCACTACACCCAAAAATAGTAATTCAAATTCCCCTGTTGAGAGATTTCACTCATCAATTATAGAAAGTTATCGTTGCTTACAGGAAGACCATAATAATCTAAATACGGAACAATTAATCAAACGAGCCGTTATGGGATATAATAATTCAGTACATAGTGTTACGAAATTTACCCCATTCGTAATTATCACAGGACATATAAAATCAATAAATCCGTTCGATCTTAATGATAATATGATAATTTCAAGCTATGTACAAACTCATAAAGAAACATCGAATAAGCTCTATGAACGTATAAAAGAAGTCAACGAGCAAACTAAACAGGACATAATCGAAAAGCGAAACGAAACAAGAAACGAACCCCCGGATTTTCAATCGCAAAAAATCGCCTTTATAAAAAATAAACAGCGAGGAAAAATGCATCCTAAATTTAAGAAAGTAAATTTAAAAGGTCAAACAGACATCAAAATAAAAACAAATAAAACATCATATCATAAGAGTAGCGCTAGGAAACCTAAAATTAAAATGAAAAAATCTTTTCAGGTTAACGATGCCGAAAAAATTGACGACTCTGTTCCTAGTACTTCACATAGGACCTGACATTCAAGTAACCAACTTAAATAACCCTATCCTTCCTATAAAATTAGGAAACTCTAGAATAGTATACCGGGTGATTCTCAAAAGTGGCTCACCCCTATAACTTTTTTGTTTTTAGAGATAAACAAGCGAAATTCGGTGTGTAGGTATAGTATATAAATATGTATTTTTGGACGTATTCAATTGTTTTCTGTCACTGCAGGTTTGACCGGAAGTGACCATTACTTTCTTATATTAAATGGGACACCCGGTATATTTTTACTTATTTCAATAGAAAATCACATTGTGAGTACAATGACACCCCATTTGTCACTTTTTGACATTTGCCATCCTAAAATTTTTAATTTTTAATTTTCAAACTAGAGTGCCATGAATGAGTTATATCGGTAAATTTTGGATCAAGCTGCCAGGGAAAAATAGTTTCGATCGAGTTTTACTTTTCATTTGTTTTACAGGTTCATTTAAAGTTTACAAAATCGTAATTATGACGTTTACTAAATTTTTTCAAATGGAACAAAGGTGGCTCATTACCATATCTAGAAAGGGCATCTTGTTACGAACAATTTGATACCACACAATCGATATTTTGAATAAATGTCCAGTATCATAATCTGTCTAAAAGCTCTAATTGTTTATTGTGTCGGTCAGCAACCGGCATCGTTGATAGTGAAAAAAGTAAGGAGGCTTTGGAAAGTATTAAGAAAAATGTTATGACATTTTTGCGCAGCCATATTAAATTTGTCAGTTTTGGCAGGAATTCTTAAGAAACAATATTTTTATAATCAGTTCGTTATTACAAATTGGCAAATGGAATTTCTTTATCCTCACTTATAATGAATTGGTTTCGGTTACCATCTTCGGCCTCATTTCGAAGTTTTTGTTCCATTTCCGGAAAATAATGGCTGTCTGTTGGAATTACTTTCCGCAAAAAGCCGGCGCTGCATCAACGGCATTTTTTCTAGGCATCACCATAAATTAATAGCAGATTAATTTTCTAATTTCGACTGTAATTTTCCATTTGCCAATTTATAATAACGAATATATTATAAAAATATTGATTCTTGAATTTCTATCAAAACTGACAAATTTAATATGGCTGCACAAAAATGTCATAACAATTTTTTAAATATTTTCCAAAGCCTACTTATTTTTTCACTATCAACGATGCCGGTTGATGACCGACACAATAAACAATTAGAGCTTTTAGACAGATTATCATACCGGATATTTATTCAAAATATGGATTGTGTGGTATCAAATTGTTCGTAACAAGATGTCCTTTCTAGATATGGTAATGAGCCACCATTGTTCCATTTGAAACAATTGAGTAAACGTCATAAATACGACTTTGTAAACTTTAACTGAACCTGTAAAACAAATGAAAAGTAAAACTGGATCGAAACTATTTTTCTCTGGCAACTTGATCCAAAATTAACCATTATAACTCATTCATGGCACTCTAGATTGAAAATTTAAAATTGAAAATTTTGGGATGGTAAGTGTCTAAAAGTGACAAATGGGGTGTCATTGTTCTCACAATGTGATTTTCTATTAAAATAAGGAAAAATATACCGGGTGTCCCATTTAATATAAGAAAATAATGGTCACTTCCGGTCAAACATGACGTGACAGAAAACAATTGAATGCGTCACAAAATACATATTTATATATTATACCTACACACCGAATTTCACTTGTTTATCTCTAAAAACAAAAAAGTTGTAGGGGTGAGCCACTTTTGAGAATCACCCGGTATAATACGACATACGTTTTTGCATTATATAGATTTAAGTTACTTAATTAATCAATTAGATGATATCGAAAATAATTTCTTAATAATTAGAAATCATTTATTATTATCAAATGCTACGAACCATATTTCTTATCATGGCTTAGCGGAAAACTTACTTGTTAGAACAAAATATTTAATTCAAATCGCGAGTAATAAACTACAAAATTTACACCCACATATCCGAAAAGAACGAGGATTGATAAATATTATTGGAAAAGCAAGTAAATGGCTATTTGGTACGTTAGATTCGGAAGATAGTCAACGATATGATGAAGCAATAAATATTTTAAATACGAATCAAAAACAAATTGCCAATGAAATGGAATTGTAAATTTCACTCTCAAAAAATCTAATAAAAAATTATAACAACACGATTATTACTCTTAGCAAAAATCAAGACAAACTTCAACTTGGTTTAAAAACGCTTCGCAATACGATGGAACGAGAAATAAAGTCCTTAGGAGATTATCTTAGTTTCCAAGGCATTCTTACGCAATTAAATTTAGATTGCCAAAATGTAATTATGTTTTCGGACAATTTAGAAAACACTATTATGTTTGCAAAAATAAACGCTCTTCATAATAATATTCTTTCGAGTTCCGACTTAAATGAAATGTTAAAATACTTAACAAAGATTTACAGTAAAAATGAAATTCCAAGGTTCCAAAATATATTGTCTTATTATCAATTTTTTGGTACGCAAATAACTTTTTCAAATTCAAAGCTTATCTTTGCTATTCATGTACCGATACTGAGACCCGAACCTTTTACCTTTTTTCATATTTACCCAGTAATCCAAAATCAAATGATATTTATCCCAAAATACCCAAAATGGCACAAAATGAAGAAAAGAAACAATTTTCCAACAACGTCTGCCGGCCGTTGAAGAAACATACTTCTGCCTGGAAGAATTTCACCCTCGTGACGACAGTTTATTGATGAACACACCGACAGCCGACTCTCCAACTTTCAAAATCAATATTGAAGAAGCAATCGTAGAACAAATTACGAAAGAAATGGTTCTAATCCTGCCAATTAAAGCCGAAAAATTATTAGCCAAATGTAGCAGCGATCAATATTTGCCAATCGAACAATTAGTTCTAGTCAAAATACCTGAAAGCTGCGAGATCCAAATCAATGGAAGAAAATTCCTCAATGATGTGAAACTTCAAGAAGGAAAACCATTAATCCTGTCAGAAATCAAACTGTCTGCAATAACCTATTTTGGAAATGCCAAATATAACCAAAATTAATCTTGACGAAATTTATCGCCTCAAGGATGCAGCCAATCAGCTGACTTCGTTTACTATCGACAGCCAGCAACCCCAAAATTCGTCATTTTACATCACCCTTGTGTTAACTAATATAATTCTAGCAATAACACAAAGAAGAAAGACCTACCAGTTATGGAGATCAACCCAAAAGAGGAAACCTAGGGAAGAAGAAGAAGCCATTCCTTCGAAAGCATTCCTTCGAAAAAACACTCCGTAATTTTCGAATCTTAAGGATGGAGGAGTTAAGTCACCACAACCTGTGGGAATCGGCCATTCAGCATGAAACCGAACCCGTGTGACTGCCCACTCAGCAGATGCACCGATGGGAACTAGATTTAAGCAATGTAATGTAATTTACCTCCTAGGATAAATTTTATGTATGATCATTCTCTATTTAGCTATTGTCAAGTTAAGTCAAACTGTAGTTAGCTCCTAATAAATAATTTTTAAAAAGAGATTTTTGAAAGTTAAATACTTAAGTATAAAAGTATTTTTATATAGTACAAAATATTCAAAGAAATAAAGGCAAAAACTTAATTACAGAAACGACTATAGGTAACCACTTAAAATATCCAATCGGCAATCGGACTGGACAGTTGGCTTGGAGGACTACTGGAGAAAAAATAGTTTGCATTTTTAGGTAGTTAATTACTTATTTTTCTAAATATTAACTGGTAATACCAAATAAACCTATTTAAAGTCAATAGGTATTCTAGCTAAAATCATATTAGAATATTAGAAATAACATGAATAACAGTAAAACTATTGTATGGATGATACGTTGAGTTGCCTTCATGGTAAACCACTCCTGGTAGGTAAAAATTATTGGAAACAATGGATTATAATCACTTCCGTTATAAATAATGATAATATTACTTAAATGAATTGCTTTAACACTGAAATTGACATCAATGTTGATCGGAATATTGTTATGAGACATAAGATGTGCGAAAACTAGTGTATAAGTAAAGCACTTCTAGTTTTGTGTACAGAATATACCACTATCATCGATTAGTGAATTTTAACCTCTACCTGCACCACAAAGGTTAAAATTGAAAAATCGAACATAGTGGTAGATTCTGTTCATAAAAACAGAAATGCTTTACACACTAGTTACTAGTTTTCGCAAGTTTTATTTCAAAACAAAGCCCAAAGATCGGGGAAATGGTCCATCAACTTAACTGATGGAGCAGGTATAATACTTTTAGTTCTTAATTGAGAATTATCCAATTTAAGACTCTAAAGCACTAAACCTGCGTGACTAAGGTGTAATTCAGAAATATCGTAGAGGTAGATTTTGTTGTTAGAACTAGAAGCGATTTTCTTATACCGTCGCCGTCGTTTTCACACGTGTTGACTAAAAAAACATGATTTATTATATTTTAACTAGTATTTTGGCTTCCTTGCATTATGTTCATAGGATGCTTATGAAGCGATTTGATTCGTAACCCATATTCTTAACCCTCAAAGTTTCAAGTAAACTCCTTTGGAAATCAGAAGAAATTGCCTCGGCTGTTTCTCTTCTTAGCGCATATACATATTTATCTTTAAAAACAATTAATTAGTTATTACCATCTTAACTCTACAGCATTTAGATATATGGTAAAATTTAGAAAATGTTTTTAATTAGAAACGTGTTTTAAGCCGTCTGCGGATAACACTTTTATTATATATGTTAGAAGGTGTTAAGAAGGATTATCCAAATGAAGAGGATTTTCTAAAAAAAGATGACTATCTAAAAGACGAGAATGATGATGATATTTTGATATTTTTAATAAACCTCTACAGGAATTAAAAATGATGTTCAAACATCAATCATCAAACGAACGGAGGCATATAAAGATTTTTAAAATAAATGTCCAGAAATAGCAAGAGAGTTTGTGCATAAATTTTAATAATCTGACCAGATTGACCACACATATTGTTTGCAATATCAGTCGACAGATGGATGGACGATGGGTTAAAATAAGATGATTTTTGATCAAGTGTTAATATTAGGGAGGGAACTGTTGAATATCAAGCAACTCGTGAGCTATATGAATTAATATTTTAAAAGAACCGAATATAATACAAAAAGAGATAATGTACAATTGAAAGATATTTTAGATTGAACAAATATCCATAGAAAGGATATATTCCATTTGGTCAAATAAAAAGGTCTAAGTCAACAAGATATAAAAAAATTGTAAAATCTTTGACTAGCCTTCTGGAGCATCGGATACTGCCAGAGTTAAAACTGGATCAGTCAATAATAAATCCCTTTCAGCAAGTCAAATTCCTACCAAAGGTCGAAATAGATCAAATACGAAGGCAGGTGGTTCTGCTTTGATGGAGTATAATGAGAATCCCAAGCAGTATAATATATTATGATGATGCCAAAGCCGAACGACTTGTTAAATTGGATGCATCACACAAAAATTAAATCATCAGTATTTTAGAGCTTATAGAACTAGGAGTAGCTCTGGAGCGTATTAAATAGTGTTGCATACAAGAAGTTCTGGAATTGGAACATAAAATGCTGTAACATGCATTACTCATCCATATTAAGTTTAAGAATGTCTACGATCAGTGCTAGAGGGCAAGTGGTTATTGAACTTCATGGCTCTGCACGCAAAAAAAATTCGCTGGAAGAAGATTTATTCACTATGGTTTGAATGATACCTTTGCTAGACATCTTGCTCAACTCAATCAGTATTCTCGCGAAAATAACAGATGTGGAACTTGTACTGAACCCATCGAATTTCGAGAAACGTATTTCTGATAATAGGAAAGAATAATATAATGCCCTATTTCAACATCTGATGAAAATATATGGAACACATCACTATAGCACGGTCAATGTTTTAAAAGCATCTATTGCTGAACGTGTAGTACGAACCATAAAGGAAAAGCTATTTAGGATATTTACATTAAATGGGAACTATAAGTGAATAAACTTGTTAGAACAAGTGGCAGATACCTGCGATGATTCAAAGCATAAAACGATTCAGATGAAACCGAAAAATATAAATAGCACGAATGAGAAAAACTTGCTGAGTTCTGTTTCTGGGCATATTAAAGTTGTTGGTAATCAAAAATTCAAAGTTGGTGATACTGTTCGAATAAGTAAATATAAACATATCTTTCGAAAAGGATATATACTCTGAATTGGACATTGGACTACTGACTTGTTTAAAATATCTCAGTTAAAAAATCACCAATCCTACAACATATGTATTAGAAGATTTTCAAGGTCATAGTTACAGAAAACTAAACAAAATGATGTTGTTTTGATAGAACAAGTTTTACGAAAGACGAGGAATAAAATTCTTGTAAAGATGCTGGTTATTGATAAACCTTATAGTAGTTGGATTGATAAACCCAAGGATGTTGTGTAATAAATTATATAAATATTAATATTCCAGAACTTCTTGTACTAGCTTTAATAATGAGTTTGTTCTGTAAAGGATGCGGTGAAAATGTTTCCTCCCATTCACATAAGTTTAGTCATAAACATAAAGAGCGAAATAGAAGCCGAAGTTGAAATTGTAAAAAGTGCTTTCAAAAATAGAATAATCACTTATAGACTTTCAACAAAATTGCATTCTGTAAATATTAAGTTATGTTCTTCCAGAATTTAGCTCTAAAATTTTCCATTTGATAGAAAACAGTCTCCTGAATCATTCTTATCATAAAATTATACGGATATATGATTTATATCTATTGGCTTCTCAAAAAACAAAACACATAAAATCGTTTGATTCACGTTACAATATTGCTTTTAAAATACAGATCTAGAAACAGTATTTAATGATTTTCAGCTAGTTTTATTTAGCAAATCGGGTGAATTTAAGGAGAGAGGTAGTGGGTGGTCTTTATCTAAACTCTGTTCCTAAAATTAAATGTAAACAAGTATAAACCACTATGTTCTAATATATGTTTTTCAGTCGAATACAATTGCCTATCTAGTTCCTTGTCAGGTTATAGTCCTATTTCGAGTTTCGACGCTGAAGATCTGATAGATGACGACGATTATGGATCAAACTCATTCTGTCCATAGCCATATGGGAAGTATTTAGGGAGCATGATTTAAGTAGAAATGCAGAAATTAAGAAATAAACCTTATTTTTGGCTGATATATTCAACCAAGAACTCTAACATCATTGTTGCACATAATATCGCTCGTGGCTTGTTTCCTAGTGTGAGAATAAGTAAAGTATTATATCTTAAAGAAGACCAAGTGGCTATATCTTTCGATGCTATTGCATGGCTCGAGTTCTTAGATGCTGGCAATTCATTTTGCTCATTGAGCACCCATGAAGATGGAGGGACGACTATTCATGCATTGTCTGAAAACTTCACCATTTGCAAGGTTAGGCTGTTAGGCCAGCGAATGATCAAGTTGAAATTATTTTATCTTTATGTATAAGTGATATAGATACTTTTTTTTAAATATTCAAGGGCTTATAAACTACAGGTTAGGATTACTTAAGGACTTTTTATGATAATATTTTAAACCTTGCAAAAATTTCTAGTGCATTCCAAGATAATTGCTTAGAGATAATTAAACATCACTGTAATTTAATTGTAACTAACTTATCTTATTTCATGTTAGAATGTATTCATTTAAGCCCACATAAAATTATGTTGGGGTTTGGAACCTTCGGCAACATGCACTAAAAGGGAATTTTATCTACAATTCCGAAACAGAATTATTGCACTCGACGCGCGTTTTGCTAACCATGTTAGAATCATCCGGAGATGATTAAAACTAAATTTAAAATCTACCTAACTCCCTTTTATACTAAATGTTTGCTTAATCAAGCGGAACCAATCCTGGAATCCCACTAGT